>JAVJGG010000024.1:5401583-5417323 GCA_035590195.1 Aviceda cuculoides
TGTTGTGACCCAAGTGCAGGAGCCAGCACTTGGCCTTGTTGAACCTCATACATTTGGCCTCGGCCCATCGATCCAGCCTGTCCAGATCCCTCTGCAGAGCCTCCCTACCTTCAAGCAGATCAACCCTCCTGCCCAGCTTGGTGTCTTCACATCCAACTCTTCCCACAAATGCTGTAAATGATAGTGCCGCTATTTTTGATGAGGGGCAAGAAAAGCCATGGAAAAGGACAGAAAATCTTCAAATGCTGTGCGAAGAGATGGTGGATGCTAACACAAAGTTATCAACTGAGATATCTAAAAGAAAATAAAGGTGCCAGACCACCCTGATATCACAGAGAGATTTTTAGACTTTTGACTTAATCACTGAGAGAACCTCCCTTTCACAATGCTGAGATGTAATGTGATCAGTGTGCAGTGGGTATGGCAAGAGTTTGGTTTAGGGGTTTGAGAAGGGACTGCTGGTTGTAGAAATCCTAGGCACAGCTAAAGGAGAAAGAGCAAGGTGATAATGGCTGTGAAGAGTGAGTTAGTGGAAAGAGAAGGGGAAGGATTGCCTGCAGAAATGCTCTGATGTAGGATGTCTGCATATAATTATTCCAAGGCAGAGCAAAAACTCTCTTCTAGTCCTCATCTGTGCACAGCACCTAATCTTTGATCTTGCAACCTGCTCAGTGGCCTTGCAAGAACTAGATCTAAGCTAAAAAAAAAAAAAGGGACAGTGGGCACAGTCACTGACCTGCATAACACAGCCTGTAGAAGCCGTTCCTTTGATGGTTTTGGGAGCTGCTGTTCTTACCAGTAGGCTGCCTAAACAGGAGTAAGGCAGAATACATCCGTTTTTGAACTACTGAGAAATATTTGTTCTTTAAAATCCCATATCACTTATGTAGGTATGTCCTTAGCACAACTGCCCTGTCTTAGCAATAAAACACTTACAGGCTTGTTTTCTTCAGTTTTAGGAAGAGTGTAGTGGGACTGAGAGAGACTAAGAGGTTTCACTGAAAAATCAAGAGGCTGCTCCTGGATGTCATTACATCAGTGGCTCTTCTGCTTCATTCATTCTGTTCTAATTCTTAATGGTGGTCAAACAGTTTGGACTACTTAAGAGAGTCAGCTGATCTGTGGAGCTGAACAGGTAATGCTTAAGCAACAATCAAATCTTGAAATTCAGGTTTTTGTCCTACATCTGGGTCTTGTTCTGCAGGCAGACCTCTAGCCCAGGAGGTCCAATTCCCAGTGGTTTCCAAAGGATCAAGAGCTCCTGTCCGCATGTCGTGTAGTCATTGTCATTACTGTCATTCAGCAGTTCGCAGGATCCGGCTGTGCCCGCTGCTGGTTGTCTCTAGCTCTTAATTATGCTGTCACACTGCACTGTCTCTTTAGATTTAACTGTTATAAATTGAAATGGATTGCAAAACTGGTGTCATTTTTCAAGTCATGAAGGGTTTCCGGGAGCAATGAGAGTTTCTCCTTGCTTGTCGCTACTTGGATATGCTGTTACAGAATTGAGTTGGTAATGTTGGCAAACAAAAAATGACTTGAAATGTATTAGCTGGAGAAAAGTGATTTAACCTTCAGGCTGCTAGCAACAACATTTATATTTGGTGTAAATTGCTTGGAGCAAAATCTCTTTTGTAAAGAGGATTATCATTAGGAGTTCAGTCTGGCTGTGAATGTGCCCATCTTTGAATCACAGGATTTTATTTCTTTACACTCTATTAGCATCTATAGTGCCTGTACAAAGGATGGATTATGACCTTCCTTTTAATTCTGTAGCTAAGTGAGAGAAGGTTCATTTTTGCCAGTTTGTTGTTGTTGTTAAATTGTTAGTGCTATTAAATGACTATGGAAGTTTAGCAACCATGAGGATCTTTTACTTTGTCTCTAGATGAGCCATTTTAACATCCTCTTTGCTTCATTTTCTGCCATCAGTGAAATCTCCCCTATCTCTTCCCAAACATCATGTACTGCACAAATCTTTATGTGCCTAAAGACCTTTGAAAATATATTATGTAACTTCAGTGCATCATTGTTGGTACTATCTGCTGGTTTGCGTTAGCAGCACCGCTGTCAACAATGTTGTGCAGTGTTGAACTTATAGCCTTTTTCTGTTCTGAGTCACTGTTATTTATCACTGAAAATGCAGAAAATCTTTTAAATGTAAAGGCTCAAATCTAAGCTAATTCATGTTAATCCCAGCTAAAACGTTGGTCATTGCAGTGGAACTACCCTGATGGTGAGTTTGGCCCAGTAAATCGAATCAATGGAGCCAAGTGACATAAACTTCCTCCCAGTGTTACTGAGAAGCCAGCAGTTAAGTCACTATGATGAAAAGCAAGTCACTACTTCAGCTATTGCTAGCGTGCATGGTGTGGGACTCTGCTCTGTGACTCGTAAGGCCACAGCATGCTTTATTACTTCCAGATGTCCTGGGGCTAAAAATAATCTGTGAAATCTCTGAAGCAAAGCCTGGTGCTCAACAAAACCTTGATATCCACATAAAGCATCTTAAATGACAGAGCATACACAACTAATGCACCTGCATGCTCCTGAGATTTCACCGCGAATTGACAGACACTATTATATCCCATGTTTCTAGTGCCAGCTCATAAATGAAACATGTAGATGCGTATTGCATTTTCCTTTGTCTCTAATTTTTATTCTTTAAGCATGGAGTGGAGCATTCTGTTATTTCAGGAATCAGAAGGTTGGAATGTTGCTTTGTTTCAGACTGGACTTTGCTCTATAGGAGGTGGTGTGTAGGTTGAACTTGTAACACTGTTCCTACCTCTTCATCCATGTACAGGCTCTCCTTGGATTATACTGGTTTGCTTCAAACCATACAGTTGTATATATGTTAGCGTTGGAAGAAAACTGCTCCTTCTTCAAGTATCCACCTCTACTGGCCACCAAAGTGAAAAGATGGGGTGGTTCCTGCTGCAGTCATAGTCACGGAATTATTTACTTGCTGATGATTAACTAACAAGAAATAATACACAAATGCTTTCAGGCAAAGAAAACATATTAGAAAGAATTGCTTTTATGTATTGTAATTACATGCATAGTTTGCGGAGTCTCTGTCACACATCCTGGGGCAAAAAATAAAAAATAAAATAATTACATGAAGATACATTGTTGAGGCATCCCCAGTGTTCAGTCCATTTCAAACTCATAAAATAATTAATAGACTGAGGAAGCAAACTGATGAGATTGAAATAGTCTGTGACCACTTTATATTGCTTCTTCTGACCTCAGCTGTACAAGTGCTCTGAAGCGACAGAGGAATTTTTCTTTCTCTGCATGTCCCAGGTTAATTATGACTCCTCCAGAATCCTGATTAAAGAAGACTGTCTTATGTATGATTGGATATTTGTACCCAGGATTAAAAGTTTATATTCAGAAAGTGGACAAAAATTATCTTAAAGGACTCTTGGTGCCTGTAGCTTTGTTTCAAAAAATGTTGTCATTAATTGTAATTTTAGTGGAAGCTGGTTCATTACATTTAATATGATGTCTGAATGACTCATCTGAACAGTCTGACCCTCTTGTTTACAGAAATTACATTCCTACATAAAGTTGTGAAAATGCACCAGACACGAGAAAACTTATCAAAACCAGACTAAGTAGAAAGAGATGACAGAGAGGCTGATTGTGAATCTAGATTTATATTTACAGGCATACAGTCCTTTGCTCTTGCACAAAACTAATTCTTTTTTTTTCCCATTCTCTTCTGTTGAGTTGAAAAGGCAAATATTTCAACAGATAAGCTTCTGAAATGGCCGATGTCCTAGATGAGTAGGGCATGGAAATCTTAGTAGTGGTCCAGACCATAGTGAAATATTAACCTGCTCCAGTCTATCCATCCTTCATTGCTCGTGCTCCATTTTGCCATCTCTCATTAATGCTCTGCAGCCATGGACCTGCCCCGGGCAGCGGCAGTAGCGGCAGTCAATGAGGTTCAGATATAAATTTCCCTTCCCGTGGCTATGGCTTTGATAGCAGTCTAACTCTTGGCATGACACCATTGTAACCTGAAAGCAGATTTGGCATCATCGAAGTACGTGGAAGATGAGGACAACAGTGTGTTAGTTGTTTTGTTAAGTATCAGCTCAGTTGTATCTGCTCTTGGTGGGGGAAAGTTCTCCTTTACTCTTCAGTTGAGGATATGAGGGTTTTCTTTTGCATGAGGGAAGTATCAGGTTGGTAGGATTCCCACCTTTCCCTTTGCTTGTCCTTTGGCATATGCCCCTGGTACAAGATCATGGCTTTCTTTGCAATGCAGCGCTGTAGGTCATCCTTTATGTCTGATCCAGAGGAGGCTGTTACAGGCATCAGTAACAGAGCTTTACCCTTAAAGCAGCTTGTGTACTTATGTCTGCAGAGATGCTCTGTGTGATTCCTGGCTGGCTATCCAAAAGGTGGTTTTTTCACACTACGGTCGGAGATGAGTCAGCATCAGCGAGATGTATACTGCTGCAGAGATGCTGCATTCAGTAATTCAGATGGCATCAGTGATTACTTTCCTGCTTTGATTAGTGCCTAAATGCTCAGAGTTGCCTGTAATTACTCACTTGAATTGGGCTTCAAGAAGCCCTTGTGTGGGCTTTTCTGCACAATTCAGTAGCTTTCTCTCCTCCAGTCGGTTTTGGAAGAGACAGGACCCTTAGGCTCTGAAATAGCCTTTATCCTTCTTCACCTCAATAAGGGTCAACTCTGTGCAGCTGACCATGGTTCAGACTTTGAATAGTTTCGTCTTACTAGATGCTTAATCCCTTGCGGTTTATTTGACTGGGAAATAGTTAATGCCCAGTATTGACTGCTTATTCCTTAAAATCAAAAACAAAGTATAAGCTTCTACAGGAAACGATTTTTCTTCATTTGACTGAGTGTAAAAAGTCAAAAAGCATGCATATAGTTCTCTCTATTTTGAAGTAGACATCCAAAGGGTCAGGTCAGCAGGCATTACTTGGATCACACCCTTTGACCTTAGAAATCCTCTGGTTCCTTATAATCTCCATATATTCTTCAGTACTTCCTTTACAAAAGCCAAGCAAAATCAATTAAAAGAGAGAAGAATCAATTCTGTTATAAAATCACACTCTTAAAAATATAAAAAAACCCAAAAATGGTTCTGAAAAATAAAAAAGTCAAGTCAAGACTAAGTTGAAAGGAAAATCCCTTAGCAATCCTGAATAAACTGGAATCTGCTTTTGAATTTGGAACCTAGTAAAAGCCTCTTTAAATTTGCTTGGATAGTGGAGATTCAGGGATCTCTCTGAACATAGAAGATTGGAGCATTGTGGCTTTTGTGTCATGATCTCAAAATATCAGTTCGTTTGTACACATTAAGCAAATACACAGATTTTCTTTGCTGATAATTAGCATGACATCAGATGGGCACAAGATTATTGCATTTTCTTCTAAAGCTAACCCAGGAAAGGGAAAAAAAGTACTGCAAGGAGACACAAATCTGATCCTGCAATAAGCAAACACCATCTCATTCCTCGTGGCTTTTTATTGTGGATGAGGCCCCGAGCAACTGGATCCAACTCTGAAACTGGCCCTGCGATCTATATGCTGCCTGACTTGGAGTGCTTTATTACAGAAAATAGAAAGGATGTGATTTTTCTTACCTTTTCTTTTAACCCTATAGGGTTAAGCCAATAATCAAGAGGAACAGCAGATTGCCTTAGAAGTTCAGTTTTTCTGTGGCTGTCTTTGGTGCTTCCATTTTCATCATACCAGAATAGTCAGGGAGATGCAATTGTTTTCCTGACTTTTTGGAGTCAAATGTTCAAAATGGTCTCAGACTACATGGGGGAAAACTGTCAATTGTGTGTATGTAGTCCTTGCCAGAAATACTTAATGAAATGTGGCTGCACAGCTAATTTTAGGGATGCTTTTCAAGTACTTGCTTTTTTTTTTTTTTTTTTTTTACTATTCTAGCAGGCATTGAATGTCTGACAAAAACAAATGAAGCCCCATTTGGATAACTCAGAGAACCCACATGAAACAACATAATAAATTGATATCCACATTTGGAAATCTTAACAGCTATTTTTGGAGGAGTCTACAACTATAACGCAAAGCACTAATGTTTAGTGCTGGAGGTTGGAAATGTTCTCTACAACTGAATTGTGGGAAGAGAGTTAATTCCTGTTAAACACTGTGGCAATCTCCAAGTTTGTGGTGCAAAGTGCTTTATAAACGTACCATTTTTCTAGCAGAATATTAGATGACGTTAGGTGGATAGGATCTTTGGAATACGAGTTCAAAGCAAGTATCTAGTGACTGGAAGTGGTCTTACATTTCATCTTTTTGTTTCCTTGTGTTCAGTATAATTTGTATTACCTTTAGTGACTAAGGACTTCTTTCATTAATTTTTCTGCTTTGCAGGGCATACGTTGTACCAAATTCTTTAAGTCTTTTGTCACTTCCATCTTCATCTGGCTAAACTAATATCTGCTTTTGGACTCGCACACCCTTTCACACACTTCCAGGTTCTGCAGGTTCCTGTCTTCCAATATCACTCAGTTTTTCTGAACCTGAATGAGATGTGACATTTTGTTATAAATAGGTTTAATAGTTTAACCTGTTTGTTTAACTTCCCAAGTGGCCAGCTCTTTAATAAGAACAGGTTTTAATAGGCCTAGCTGAGCCTGCTACGTTCATTTAAATTGTAATCTAGGCTATATCTGAAAGTAGGCTGATACCCGAATTCACTGAGCCAGAATACCCACAGCTATTAATTTGTAAAATAGTGTCCCTCAGAAGTTATTCTGCTTGGCCCAGTTTCTAAATTGGATGGCACACCTGATGATTCATTATGGATAAAGAAATTTGGGGATTTTCATTTGTTTGATGCTACGGACTGCAGTCCCAGGCAGCACTGGGAAAGAAGAGCTGTATTTTGTTGGACTTGAGTCCCTGGTTTATGTGTCTGTGTCCATTAGAAATATACATTCAATGTTTCCACGCAGCAGTACAACGATTGTGAAAACTGGCAGATCGGTAGGAATGCAAAGTGAGGTCTGGGTAGGTGCACCAGCTGTAGACGCAGATAACGTCAGCAGATTGACGCAGACTGTGGATCACTTTTCCCTGTTGTGAGTGGTAGCGCCTTGGGGATCGCAGTCCAGCTAAGCACATTCCTGAGCGCTGCAGTGAACACGGCACACCTTGTAAGGGGTGATCCGTGGGGCTTCTCTTGAGTCAGGTAGCTGGTGGTCAGTTTTCTGGGGTCAGATACCTCACTCCATCCTGAGGAAGGAATGCGCTGTAGGACAAGCTGGATTTCGCTCATGTTCCCATGCGGTGAAGGGAATTTAACCTACCATCACATGTAGCCAAGGTTCTTACAGTACTTTAAACTCTTCGGTGGCGTTCATTTGTGTTGGTCCAAGCCAAGGACTCATATAAGATGTTTCTGTATGAAGGCTTGCGGTTTTTGCTCTAAGTTAGGCTACTTCACTGTCCCTGAATAGTTTACTAGGTTTCAGAAATGCAAAAGCGTTGGTGAGAGCAGGGAATTTTGGAAGACTGCAAAAATGCAGCAAATGCTGTATTTCCGTTTTGATGTATTTGCATTTTATTAACATGCAGTTGACTTTGTCATGTGAGAAACTTGAAATGGCCAACAGTGTTTCTGAAGCTTCTGCAGGAGGAATAGGTTTTTCTGGGGTACCTGAAGATCATTGTCATTGTCCTGGTTCTTGAATACTTGACTGACAGCGTTCTACTGTTCTTGTTTTCTTTTTCTTTCAAAGTTAGTAAGCTTTTTTCAAAACATCGATTTATATTTTTCATGAGCCGTTTCCTTGCAATGTAAGTGGTTTGTGCACGCTGTGATCTGCACCACTTCAAAGATAGGAGGGTTTTCTTTCCTTCTGTTAGTCTAACAGAGAGAGGGGCTATTTTAAGAGGATTTAGTCCATCCTTGTTTGTCATTTAATCAACCTAAAGTTTTAATCGGGATGGCTGGGGACATGTAGGCCTGAAACCATTGTATCTAATTAAAATACTTAACTGGGACACTTCATGTGGGAGCCTAGTCATGTCAGCCCCCTTATGTAGTCAATGGATCTTCAAAGGGCGGTTCGAACAGCCTAAGCTCTCCAGAGCAAGCATGACATCTGTGTTCCTTAAGAGTCAAATGGGATGAATTTTGGCCTTAACAGCCAATAATAGGTGATGACCTACACACAGGCGCATGATATTGCAGAGCAATGTCATTGCACTATATCTTCCATGAAGAAGAGCTTTCTTCATGGTTTTATTCCAAGTCAAGACAACAGGAAAAGACTGAGCACGTTGCTGAGGGATAGCTGACAAGAAATGCAACAGCTTGGCACAGTGGAATTAAAGTGGAAAACACAGCATTTGTACCTGCGGTGTCTGTGAGGAGATCTGTTTCTACTTTGTCTTGTAGGGGTGACTGCGTATGTTCATGGCTGCCACTTCACAGTGTAGGAGATAAATGCAATTCAACACTGCAGCGAGCATCTACTGCTAGGAGTCTTAGACAGCACGAGTTAGGTTCTAAATGGTGACTGCTGGGTGCAGCTATGGTATAATATGGAGAATAAGGCTGAGCTTGATTTTTTAAGCTTCTCAGATTAACCTTTTTAATTTTTGTGGTTTGTTTTCATAATAAAGGCTTTTCAAAAAAATCATCTTTTAAATTGCCATTGACTGAACTAATGTGAGCTGCTATAGCTGACTAGGAAAGGTTATCTCAGACTGTAGCTCCCAAATAACTGATCTATGTCTTGACTCAAAAGCCCTTAAAGCTTTATTTCTGCCTCTTCTCAGGTACCTCCTGCAGGAAGTTGAAGGACAGAACAAGAAAGCACCATGTCTTCAGTCTCAGCTTATTACAATGGAAAGACCGTACTTATCACAGGAGCTACAGGTTTCATGGGCAAAGTACTGGTGGAAAAGCTTCTGCGCTCCAGCCCTGAAGTGAAAGCAGTTTATATACTTGTCAGGCCAAAGGCTGGACAATCAATGCAAGAGAGAGTGGCCAACATGTTGAAATGCAAGGTAAGTTTCTATATTTTATTCTAGAGTCTAATCTGAAATCCATTTAGCTGGGTGAAGCAAAGGACTTCTGTTAAAGGACAAAATACCATCTTCTGCTGTAACTGTCGTATATTTTTGCTGTGTCTAAAACAAACAAATTGTAGATGAATGAACCTGGATCTGTCTGATTTTGATAGGTGATGCAGCATTTTACACTGTAGTGATGTAATTGTTTTTCTTCCTTTTTGCATTGCTGTTTGTTGAGAATTAATTTTTTCAAAAACATGTTAACTTAGCAAACTTCCTTTTCACAAGAGCAGCATTTTGCTTTCATGAACTTTTTTCCTTCCCCCACTTTCAAAACTTCATATTTGAAAATCAGCATTCAAAAATAAAGCTGAGTGTGAGCCCATCACGCCCTACTCTTTGCCTTTACTGGGGCATTAAATTCATTTCGTAAGACAAAGCCTACTGGCAATGTGTAGTGGGCAGTGCATTGCTGCAGAACGCTAGGGCATCTGCCATTTTCTGGTGTCAGCTCCAGTTTAACCTTACTTATTAAGTGATAAAATGCTGCTGCATTTGAAAAGAGTGTTTTCTAAAGTTGCTTGCAGCAGAACACAAAGGCTAAGAGAGACCTGAGCTGAAGACCAGACCTGTATGAGCTCCACCCATGTGGCTTGTTTCTGTTGAGCTTTTAGCTTGCCGCCCCGGTGAGGAAATCCAGTTTCTAGTATCAAGAACAATGTCAAAGCCCTTTGCTGCATTTAATGTAAAGATTTGTAAATAGAAACTGCTAGACCAGTTATCTACAATGGACATGGCCTGAGGACCTCAGGCCAGTGATGAGGTCATGAACTTGCTCAGACTCCTCCAGCTATGGTAAGTGCCAGAGTTCAAGCCAACGCTAACTGCTACTGTGAATTTGTACAGAGCTGATGTGAAATGAGGGGAAGGGACAGACCTGGCCCTAGTAGCCAAGGAATTATTTGGAATTAATCTGAGAAATGTCAACATATCTTTAGAGTGTTGGTCTAAAGCTTTGAACAAGACTTGACTGGAAAAGTACTCCTTCTCCTTCTGGAGTTAGAGGTAAAATAGGTCTATAGATAATTTACTTAATAATAAGTAAGTCTGGGAGAAGGCATGCGTTTTTCCTCCTGATGTTTTGAGGCATCAAACTAGAAAAATCCTAAGTATGTCCAGCAACAGAGTTTGATTGGTTTGGGGTTTTAGTTTTGGGTTTTTTTGTTTTGGTTTGGTTTTTTTTCTGTTTTCAACAGAGGGTAGGTTATTTTCATGTTCAGGAAAATTTGTGAGTGATATAAAAGGAAAACATCACATTGGTTGCTGTTTAAAAGTCTGTCAAATGCAGAATTTTTCATTACTTTTCCTTTTAATGAGTATTTTTCAGCTGTTTCTACAGCTTGCATCGCTGAAGGGTAATCACTGTGGGTAATGGTTTTCATCATCAAATAAAATCCCAAATGTGGTGTGTCTGCATGGGTTTTTGCCCCCCCCCCCCCCCCTTTTTTTTTTTTTTAGAACCACTAAGAAAATGACGAACCTAGCTATTTTTCAGGACTTCTGTAAGCTCTGTTTGCATTTTATGTATAAATATTACTGGCTTATCTCTTCAGTTGGCCAACACAGCTCAGTGTTGTTAGCTCTAGGTGAGGTTCCCCAGTAGGTGTGTTATTGTTGCAGCTGTACTAGATGTACCCTTTTGTCTCTTAGCATGCGTCAGCAGTTTTAGACATGCCAACAGCAAATAGGTCTTGATAACTTCCCCTTGAACCTTTGACAGCCTGCTTCAGTGTGTTTCAATGAACAAAAGAAGGAGGCAAGTCTCTAAGGTAGGCTGCTGCAGCCTTGGAAAAAAAAAAATCTAGGAGTATGCTCGCAACTCATTCAGGTCCCCTCAAGGAAGAAGGTGTATTTTTTGATGCTGATCTTTTTAAAATAAAGCAAAAATACTACCCTAAGGCAGAAACCCAACTGTTCAAAGGTTATTTCCATGTGAAAACATTGACAACCTTTGTTTTTTTCTAGATGTGAAACTGTTAATTCCAGCAACTGTTAATTTCATGGCAGATGAAGAGGGCAAGAAGCATTATTCTTAACATTTTTGCAGACTGTTTCCAGTTAGGTTTGCTGTATGCCTTTAAGCCACATAATCAGTCATTCACAATCTAGAGACTACACTTTCATTTACAGTTGTGGTTTGCATTCTTCAGTTTGGGAAACCCCTGAGCTATATAACAAACAAAAATGCAGCAAAAGCTTACTCCAAGTCTTAAGGCAGTATTTGCATTTGACACTCCTCATCATAATCACTGATGAAGAATGCATATATTTGAGTAAGCACAGGAAAATTCAGACTAAAATCCCTTCTCTTCCTTACATGTACACTGCATAATTATTCTTTTCCCCCACAAACTGCTGGATTTAATGCAATACAGTATTGGTATCTGGTTTTAGGTGAAAATACTTTATTTCTACTTTTGTATTCTACCCTATGTAATCTTCTCTACTGACCGATCACACATTCACTTTGCAAGTAACTCTTTCTTCTTTTACATTATGCTTTGACCCAGTATTATCCCCTGGAATTTCTCATTTTCACCTCCAGAAGGGGAGTATCCCAGGAAACAGAGGGATAGAGAAAAACAGGTTGCCAGCTTCTAAATATTCTAAACAAACAGATAAAAGTAGTATTTGGGATGAAATAAGATGAAAGCAGAGAAGCGGATTGGCAGGAATTAGTTGCACTGCATAATTCATAGGTCCTTCAGGTAAGGTCCTCTGGGGACTCCTGATTTTTGATAGTACTTAACAATATTAGAAAAGAAATTGCCTGTAATTTTTGATCTCTCTTCATATATCTCTGTGAAACTTTTGTGGTTTCTATCATTTTATCTACAGGGGTTTAAAGTTTGAGGTGTCACATTTGTGAACTGTCTTGTTCACAGTGTGTACATGTGAATACGTTGGAAGATGACTCCTGTTAAATAAAAAAGCAACTGTAAGTTACAAAAGGGTGCTGAGGTGTGAAGGTGCAAAATACCTTGGTTTGTGCTTTTCAATGTTTATTACAAGCAATTTTCGAACTCAATGCGACATGAAGAGTAAATATAAAAAATAATTTGGGCAGAAATCAGAATTCTTCCACTGTATTCTGGAATAGCTGAACACATGGCATTGAAATGTAATATAATGCTGGTTTTCCCCAGATCTTGTAAAATTAGTTTTACATGAAGATGCGTTATTGCATTAATATGAAATGTATAATGAACAGATACTCAATTATCTCAGCATCAGCTCCAAAATGAGCATGTGCATTGAGGAATGTGTGGTGCATGGTGACCTTGCCTATTTATGAAAGGAGATGTTCTATTTTCCAGCAGCAAGTCCCTAAGGGAATCAAGCTATTACCCTGTGCTTAATGAAATGCCATGTCTGCATGGCACAGAGCGCAGCTGTTACACAAAACCCCCAAATTTCAGTATTGGCTTCACCCCGGATGTGTCCGTCGATGTGGATCACGACGCAAAGCTTGACAGTGCTGTTTACTCATTAGTTGATGGGAGGTGTATATTTACCCCAGAGGTAGGGTATTGTTTCAAGGAGTATGGCTTGCTGTCTGATCCCTCCGTGCGCAAAAATAGTCAGGAACACTTGGAGGGGTTGTCTCGGATTCCCTGGAGAGCTGTTACTGGGCTAATGCTGAGTCACTGGTTGTAGCTTTCACGTTTTCCCTGGGAGAGCAGAGCTTTTTCCATGCTCTGCATGCAGTGAACCAAGGCTGCTTGCTGCTGCCAGGCTGTTTCTCAGATCTATTTGTTCAGTGCTTCTAATTAGAAAGATCAGTTAAAGTGGGGAGTGGAAAAGACTCTTGTTAATGTCTCTGATAATTCAGAGAGAAAATGTGGAGGCTGTGAGGCTGCTGAAAATGGGAGCAAATATTGCTGGGTATGACCAGAAATACTGTAAAATGCTACTGCTTTTTTCATGATGTCCAACCACAGTTAACCCTTAAGCTTAATCCTTATAGTTACAGTGGATGGTACAGATAGACCTTCTCTTCCCTGCAAAGCTTTGTCTGGAACTACATGTTATGATGGGACTGACCACTGAAAACAGCAGAAGTCCAGTGTTACCAGACGCCTTTGCCTCTTCAGTATTTCCTTGTCAAGTATGCTATGCTTATCAGCAAATATACAGCAAGACCCTCCAGTAGCCCTATAAATTTCACCAAATCATGTCAGATTTCTCTTTTTCCACCTCCCTTGGCTATCCCTTTCTCCACTCCCTTGCTCACGTGTCTTGCTCATCACCATAAGCAGTAAAAGTTCCCCACTCCAAATCAGGGCAGCATCACTCCCTCTGGAACAGCATCCCTTAAATCTGCTGCGACCACTACAGCGGTGCATGGATCAGTACCTGGATCAGAGTAATGAGGTTTTTTGGTTGATGGAACGGGATCCCACTTGCTCAGTAAGAGGTCTGGAAACTGCTAATTGGAGTGAAACAGAGCTGAAGATGTTTTCTGGTGTAGTATTTATTTAGATTTGCCTCACTTTTGTCAGTAGATTATCAGAAATAACTCTGGTATTTGTGTACCAAAGGAACAAATCTTGTCATTTTAACAAACATTTATTTCTTACTTGACCCCATGATTTGTAAACCATGTGGTAGAGATGAGCTAAATCTTAAGGTTGGTAACATAAGTGACATAAATGCAGGCAAGGGTCTCGAACCATTCTGTTCCTCTTTCCTAAGCTAACACCATCTGTTGCCTTGTTCCATTTAATTTCTTTCTCTTCTCCAATTTGTGTTTCTGTTTGAAGAAGGCTGGTAAGATTTTGCTTTATACGTTAGTGGCTAATAGCCTGCTTCCTACAGCACAAGGAAGGGCCAACGAGACAGCTGGTGCTTCCAGCAAGGTAACCTCTCACACTGGACACAAAAGAGGCCACCATTAGTCCTGAGCTCAAGACTCACTTGGATGTCCCTGGTGTCACTTTCTGCTGTTGGAAGTTTGCAGCCATGCTGCTGCTGCTGCTCCTTGGCTCTAGGCTCTGCTGGAATATGGGCATCTGGAACAAGCAAAGTGCAATGACATAGTCTTTTCTGGGTGCTGCGCCAAAGCTGCAGCCTTGTATGGTGGCAGCTCCTCCTCATTTGACGGACATCCAACCTGTATCATGACTCAGGGTGTAGAATCTCACCCATCAGCTTTCAGCTAAGTTGGAAGATCTGGCAGGCCTACCTACTCTTTCATCTATTCCGCATGCAAAGCCATGGCTACCAGGGGCCTAATGGAGAAGCTGAGAAGCACAAAGGCCCATCTTGTTATCAATTAGCATCAGCAGAACTTGGTTTCCTGCAGCTCCTTTCTCTGGAAGTGCAGCTAGTTAGAAATGGGGGGAATTTTTTTTTTAATGTATACTCACATGTCAGAGGAGAAACCGTGATAAGAGGAAGAGGGAAAGAAAGGTGGTGGTTGCAATTGTGTCCTCCATTCCATCAGTCAGATAAATTCAGGCTGCAATCTGCTGAGGAAGAAAGTCTTTGTGTGACTGAGACAATTCTCAGAGAAAATAGGCTCATTGCACAGTTTCATAGTCATAATGCAGTTTCCATCACTACTTAGCATACATGGATGCTGCACAATAATTTAAAATTTCTCCACACACTATGTAAGTTGATCAGGGATGCATTCAGAGTTACGGATTTAGAACAACCCTAAATCTTCTTTGCTGTGTGTGTTTTGTTAACGCTTATACGTGACTAATGACAGTATTAGAAATAACAATAACTACTTTTCAGTATATAATGTATTCCTTTGCTAAAAATTTTCAATGTGTCTGGTGAGTCTGATTCATCTCACTGCCCTTTTGCAGGCTGATTCCCTTTGGGATACTTTAATTTAGAAATGTTCGAAATGGAGCACCTCAGATCAACAGTCAGTTTGAAAATGCTTGCATATTTGAAAACGTGTTGCTGTGTCCATACTCCTTTTTTTAGGGCCACAAACTTGTTCTGTAAGGTGCTATGTACATATAAAAGCAGGCAAAAAAATGCGGAAAGGTATCTATACACCATTCTCAAAAGATGAGCCCTCATTTTTTTTAGTGAAGCTGGAGAGAAAATGTGGGTGACAGGATTGTGGTGCAAATTAGACATCCAGGGACAGAGAAAGGAAGCAGTTAATGAGTTGGTGATATTGCTAAGAAAGGACTTATGTTTTAGTTATGAGAAGTTACAATGAACATCAAGTCATCCAAAAGGAGGGACATCAGCTAAGTTCAAAGATGGCAGAGAGAGAGAGAAGTGGGTCAGGAACAGTAGAGTAAGGGGATGAGTTTATGACATAATGGTGACACCAGTGGAAATCTTAGTAATGGAGGAAAAACAGTACAGATGCAGAAGATACAAGAACAAATAAAAGGCCGCAGTAATATGAAAACTTCTGAAGAAATCCCAAAGAAACAGTTAGAGGAAAAAAGAGAAGACAGTGGGTTTGCGGAGGCTATGACAGATAACATTCAGAAAAAAAGTTTGTAAAAAGCATCAGAAGGAAAAGTGTGACGAGTAGGGCATTATCATCGGTGAAAGTAGTAGTGAGGTGGGTGCTGATCTCTTCTGTCAGGTGGCTGGAGATAGGACGAGAGGAAATGGCCTCAAGTTGAGGCAAGGGAGATTTAGGTTAGATA
>JAVJGG010000024.1:5421080-5450952 GCA_035590195.1 Aviceda cuculoides
CTGAGAGGGTTGTCACACATTGGAACAGGCTGCCCAGGGAAGTGGTTGAGTCACCATCCCTGGAGGTGTTCAAAAAGCGTATAGAGGAGGTACTCTGTGCCATGGTCTAGTGGGCATGGATGACGGTTGGACTCAATGATCTTGTAGGTGCTTTCCAACCTAAATGATTCTACGATTCTATGATTTGTATATACACAAATGCATACATATGCATAAAGGTACTCTCTTTCAAGCTAGCAGTTTTTGTTTTATTTAGTGGTAGATATGCCAAGGGATTCGTGTGTTAATGATAATGTCTTCAGTGAAGAATTCTGCCAGCTGATAAATAACAAGATAAAGAAAGGTTTGGCACTTGAAGCAAACAAGCAGGCAGCACATTTAGAATGATGCAATTTAAAAAACCCTCAAAGGTAAGATTTTCTCTTGTCAGTAAGAGCCTAGAGGTTACAGTCAGGCTGCATTTGCTACCGTATGTAAAATGAAGTGCATTTTTAGTTCTCCATAAGGAGTGGTATTTTGGACACTTGTAGCCTGTATCTACTTCACAATATTTTTTCTTTGGTGTGCAAGGGTGTCTTACAGAAGGAGGGAATCTCATCAGGGAGTTAGCAAACTAAGATTGCAGTTGAGTCACAACTTTAAAGGATCTTCATAACATTGCTTGAATTTGCATTTATGCCTATGTGCTTTCTGGTTTGCAGCCAAGGCCCAGTTCCTGAAATCAGTATAGTTTCTCTTGGTATCTTCGTTTAGCTTTGGTTGAGTGTCTTATGAAGGGTGGATTTCAAAGAGGTGATGGGCCCAAATAAGTAATTTACAGTTGTCCTTTCAGTTCTATGCCATTGTGTTGGTTTTTGGTTTTGTTCTGGATAATTTTGTTTCTTACAGAAAAAATGCATCTATGAGTTTGATTTCACTGCAAATGTTTCAACTTCAGATGATAGCGACTTAAACATAGTAAGAAGTGCTTGATACAGGAATGCAAATGCAGTTAATCACTCTTCTATATCTGGGAAACCATTACTGCCTGACTCCAGCCTAAAAGCCTTGAAGGATAGGGACGTTAGACAGTTTCTGGGTTTGGAAGCTGCCAAAACCAGGAAGCAACGGTTTTATTGGTCCTGCTGACTCTCATCCACTTCTTTTGCCCATGTGATTGCACCTGAACTTGGCCTTGTGTGTCAAGCTGGAAATGGAAATAGTATCCTAATATTAGATATTTGCAAGTGAGTAAAGGCAAGATTTAGATTTTCTAATCCACAGAATTCACTTTTATTCTAGTCAGAGTTCTCTCCATCCAGAAAATTGTCCCTTTTTGGATGTCAGTTTTCTTGCCAGCAGAAAGCTTCCAGCATCACCACCACTGCTGTCTGCATATGCTAAGTGGTAAGTCAAGGAAGCGAGAGTGCATGCACTAGAGGTATGGAAGAAACATGGCACAGGGGAGAGTGATGGTAAAGAGTTCAGCATGGCATTTTCAAAGAGGACAGGAAAAGTGTCCTCTTGAAGAGAAAAGCTCCACTCCACGGGCTTGAGAGTTTACATCAGTAACAGAAATCAGAGCTATTTCCCAGCAGCTGTTGCTGCCGTCAAGAAGGATGGAGCGACATCATTAGAGAAGTCCTGTTGGGCATCCTTTGTAACCCTCCAATTTCTCCTGTATCCTGGTTTTGCTCAGGCACACAGGAGAGCTGAACTTTTAGGCAGCTGCACAGCATGCCTTGTGTTCATGATTTTGCCAAGTGACCCGTTCACCAACAAGGCCTTCAGCAAACATGTTTTTAAATAATGTTTGTCGTTTTCCTGGAGCCCGTGACTTGGCTCTTGACGTGTGCGAGTTGGCATGATTCCTTTTTGGGCTGTTGCACTTCAGAACCACTCTGGACGCCGACGGAACTGCTCGTGTACCAAAGCTCATACACAAGCTTGGGTTCTTTGCTTTGGATTGGGGCTGAATAAGGACACCTAACCTCAGGCAACCTCTCTTGACAACATCTTGGCCTGCAAATCATAGTTAAAAATGGAGGCTTATCTTTTTCTTAAACGGGTCGGTAATGGAGCTATTAGTCAGCATCCAAAGAGCAAAATTTGCTGTTTGGTCATTTAACAAAACATAAAGTTAACTCTTGTTTCATCCTTCAAGTCTGATTTTATTACATTATAACCCTAGCTTCTTCTTAAAGCTTTCTTCTTTTCCTAAATTTAACCCCGGCTGTCCTTACCTATGGTTTTTCTTATCTAGCAGCTGACTATGACTGAGTGATGGATGCTAAAACCAATTTTCTGTCGGAAGACCTTGCAAAGAAATAAAGTTTGTTGTGAAAAACAAACTGAAAACAAACTGAAAACACTGCAGTTTAAGAAGAAATCCTAGATATAGTGGGCAGAGTCTTTAATCTTCTGTTTTGACTTCCCAGTTAAAACCCTCAGACCTGATCACTGGATAATACTTTCTACAAAGTTGTTAAAATACTGGGGAGAGGGGGGGAATGCCCTGAGCCTTAGGACCTCTAAGACAGAGCTTCCACTTGTGACACAGTGGTACGTCTTGATGTGCACAGTCCGGAGCATTTGATCTTCTGGGTGTCCTGCCTGCAAAGAAGAGTTGCTGGCTCATGCATCATCCTCCTCCCAGTCCCTGTCTTTGAGCTGTGACTGGAAAAGTGAAAACAAATTCAAGGTATCCCTGTATACCAGAATGCCATGATTGCCAGAAGGCACTGATAAGGCTTTTCATACTGGTACTGACTGCTGCATTATGTTCCAAACAATTGACCTTAAAATTGATCCTCCAGAAGATCAAACACCTTAAAAGTTTGCTGAAGGTCACCTTCAACTCAGTTTGCCCTAGCAAATCCAGCCTATTGTTTTTATTTCATTCACCAAACCCATTAGGACTGCCAAGTATATTAGAAAGAAAGCTTTAAAAAAATGTGAAGTTCCAAATTGCATCATTGCATACACAAATCAACATGTCTGAATTGTGCCAAGGAACCCAAGTGTGAAAATTGGGTGTTGGTAATTTTCTGGGGACTTGTATTAGGCCTTTTGTTTTCTTTTAAGGGAGCTGGGGGTGGGAGTATTATTAGTGTTAGCCTGTTGTAAATGAATTTTGCTTCTTGAAAGAAAAAACTGCTGTGGCGAAGCAGCTCTTCCATTCATAGTTAAATGTGAATGATGGTGTGATTGTGAGCAGCAACTGACTGACTGCAGCCAAACATTCGGAGTGAGCTGGTCTGATTTTGCAGAGAGGAACCATGCTAATTCTGTGAACAGGGGTGATTCACTGCCACACTCTGGACCGTGGAGGTGGCAGTCCAGAATCTGTTGTTTGTGACCAGACTTGTGTTTGATCTGGAGCTGGCATAGGGAAAGGATTACTGATCTAGCTAAATATATTTAAAATCAAGGCATGCCTTACGCACTCTGTTGAAAATTATTATTAGACTGATTTTTGATCTTATATTTGTTTAGTTACTGTAAGCTTCCACTTTAAAAATCCTAACTGTAAGATGATTGTTTTCAAGGTGTACTTCTGGGATTGAATGTTTTCCTACAGCATAGCACCTAGCACCATGCCATGCCCGGTGGCACTTTGTGGGGGGGTTCCTGCATTTCTGCTCCTGCCTGGCTGTCACAGCTTGTGCCTGTACTTCTCCCGAGATAGAATTATGTGATTTCCCATGCTTTTATTGTCCTGCGTGTTTCTGTCACCTTACCACAGAAAATTAAAATGCCTGCAAATCTGCTGGGAACCTGCAGCAAGCAAAGTGACAGTGGCTTCCAAGCAAGTCTAATATGACCTACAGCTGCTGTGGTTACTGACATGGATTGTGCTGGTGGAGGCTCTGTTGCTGAGGTACCTGAAGAAGAGTCTGGATATTGCAATGACAAATATTTTATAAGCCTTGCAGTATTCATTTTCTTTGAAGAAAGTTGGTGCGTCTTTCACTTGTGCGTCAGTCTTCTGCTGTGGTTTGGGTCTGTTTTATCCTAAACTCAAGGAGGTGTGTTGAAGCGGGTGCCACTGAAGAGTTAACAGAATCTTGCCTCACATTGATACAGACTGGATTGGGTGAGTTTTGCCAAGCGTATGGCTCATTACTTAGGGCGTGATTTAGATGACAGAGAAAATTTAGAATTATCTCCTTCTCATACATTAAGCTTTGGGATAATCTCCGGATTAAGTAACTAGTTTGCTTGTCAGTTCCTAAAATATCCCAGTAGGCATGTGATGGGCAGTGGTGTTGGAAGAGTTCAGATGTGCCAAAAAATAAATAGGTAGGGTCAAAAGCTTGAGCTTGGAGAACTGGCAGCTTGCTTAGTGTTAGGTACAGTAATGTAAAATCAGAGCTGGGAAACAAGCTGATGCCAGTGCTGATCTGCTCCCACAGTGGCAACACACTGAAATGCTTAAAAGACCACAGGATTATAAAAACATAGAACTGGAGAATAGCAGAGGAACAGGAGATGCACCAAGGGCAATTAACAAAAGACAAAGGCTCTGGACTGACACCAAGGCAGCTGTATGCCACAATGCACAGCATGTTGTACCTGTGATAACAAGAAACAAGGTTGGTCACTAGAATGGCAGAATTTACCAAAAATCCATGGTCATCATTTTTCTCCCAGTCTGCTGGAGGCCTGCATTTGGGAGGAGAAATTACTGATTCTAGTAACTTGCAGTTGTCTATGTCTGATTGCACCAAGATTTAAAGGAAGGGACTGAGCTTGATGTGCTTTTTTCTGGATGGGACTTCTGGGCACTGCTGCAATATAAATAGCAAATAATAATAACAAAAATAAATGATGGCATGTTGCTCGTTTAAAAGCCAAAGAAACCTTTGATACTAGCTAAATGTGTGTGTACATTTGATCTGCATTATCATGTGTTTTCTTCTCATCTGCCTTGCCTCTCTGCTAATTGTCTCCTTTTGTTGCCATCTTGCCATAAAAGTGGGGTTTCAGAGTCTAGTTTAGGGGCAAGGTCTCTTATTTTGGTTTTGTATCTGCAAAACACGAAACCCTGTTTTCAAGCCTTCATAATACTGCCAGGCTCAGCAAAACAGGAACCTGAATCTGCCTCCAAGCTGGGCATTACTAGGTATTACAATTGTATAATACTGCAAGTATTGCATAAATATAAGCAAATGTTTATGGTGAACAGTCAGTATCTTCCTAGTAGGGAAGGAAAAAAAATCCCCCCCAAATGGTTTTCGGCAAATAACACATGGATAAGGACAAGCAAACTGCACTTTTGTATTGAATTACCTGGATTGCTTTGGTGGAGCTCCATCACCAGGGCCCTAGAAAGAAGGAAAAAAACCCCAAACAAACCAAAGCCAAAAGTATTTTGGGGTGACCTCTTCTAAAATAACAGTTGACTTTTTTTTTCAGAAGGATTTTTTAATTTTGAAAATTATTTCAGATTTTTATTTTTAAAATTTAGAACTAGAGCTCAAAATTACAGCAAAAATTCCTAGTTGGTGACAATTTTTTTCATTTCATTGCAAATTTCCCCTTTGGCTCAAGCAAGAATTAAGTTTTGTAGGGTCTGTCTTTGATAGTGAGAGCATCTTGAAAAATTATGTGTCCAGAGGGCTCTGTAGTAGTCTCAAGTTTATAACGTTTTATTTACGAAAGGTGTGTAACACACAGCAAGCATGTAGTTAGACTCCTCACTCAAAAGCTTCATGATTCTGTCTGTAAACCCTCTCAGTCTGACCTCTTTAAAGCTTTTTAAAAGTACTTCACTTACTATTCAAGGTATTCAAGTGTAAACTAGGCTGTAAGAACATACAGTAGGGATGCAGTAGGGTAACAGAAGGTTTTATCATACTGCTTTCTGTGTGACTACTCCTGAACCAAGCGATAAAAGTCATGTTTCACAAGACCAGGTGAACACAACTGTACTGCTTCTGGTATTGCATGTATACCCACGCCCAAGGAATTAACCACCTGAATAATTTGAGCAGGAAAAACACTTTTATGTGTAGATTTCTGTTTAGGGAGGTTGCTTGCTTAAAGGAAATAACCTTTTAAAAAGTCTGCTCTGTTGCCTAGTGTGTTGTATCCATGCTTGAAGGCACACTGTCTCCCTGATGTTTGACTCCCCATTGTATGTGGGCAATTCCCAAGCCACTGTCCTTGCTATGATCTCCAGGAAGTTGACTTCATTAAAAATGTGTATATATATATATATATGTTCTGCAGCAAATTTCTTTGCCACAGGGGCAAAGAGAGTATGGAAAACTATGTATTTCATTTATTTGAGAAGCATACAGGCTTTCTAGATTCTAGAGGACGCTTACGGATGGACAAAGGCAAATGTTGCACCCATCGTCAGGAAGATCAAGAGGGACAAATCAGGCAGCTGTAGACCAGGCACTTTTACTTCGGTCCCTAGAAAAATCATGGAGTGAGTTTTCTTGGGTCACATCTCTGGATACATGAAGGAGAAGAAGGTGACTGAGAATAATCAGTACGGATTTACCCTTGGTATCCTTGCCTTGACCAACCTGATCATGTTCTGTGATAAAATGGCTCAGTCTGTGGATGACGGGAAAGCCATGGATATCATTTGCCTTGACATTAGCAAAGTTTTCAGCATAGTCTCCAACAGTACGCCAACATCCAGACTGGAATGTTACAGTCAAGATGGGGAAAAGAAACCTGGCTGGACAGTCAGACCACAAGGGTTTAATTGGTCACGCTCTGCCTGGAGGCCAGTTATAAGTAGAATTTCTTAGGGGTTTATCTGGGGACCTGCCCTGTTTAATACCTTTAAAAAAATATATCTCCAGGCTATACTGGGTTCTATATGGTAGGCTACTTATAGCTGATTGTGCTTTTGTAAGTAATACCTGTTTTAGGAAGCTGGAGAGGGGTAACAGAAGAATAAGAAGAACAGAAGAAGAATTCTGCATCTCTGTGCTTCTGAGGGCTGTTAGCTTTCCCTGGTCTTTTTATACAACTCTTGGCTTTTACTCTCTCGCCACTGATGTGCAGTGTTCAGTACAAGGAAGTTTCTGTGTATGAGAGGTCACTCACTAAACAAACCTTAGTCAGATAAGCACTTCCAAGTGTGTCAGGCACATCCTGGCAGGGTGTTTTAAGTCACAGGAATTACTGCAATTGCTGATAGCGAAGCAAGTGAGAGGCTGGGAGCAAAGGGATTAAAATAGATGCAGTGCCAGTAACAACACTAATATGTAGCTTCCAACCAGAGGTGTCAATGGCATACTGGAGGCCTGGTGTGATTAAAGGTCTGGTATAATTAAAGATCTGATGCAGTGAAGGAGGGATGCACCTGCTTTAATTTAGAAATGTGAAAGATACATATCAGAACTTCATATTCTTCCTTCAGGACAACTACTTAAAAATCTAGATGAATCATAATTTCAGCCTACCCCCTCTGTCAAATAAATTAATGTTATTTTCCCTGGTTTAATGAGGGACAAAACAGATGTACAGCTTCCAGACCCAGTGTGCCAAAAGCCTTCCTAATACAAAACTTGCAGTGAGTTCTCATTACAACGAGCGTGCTTTAAGTAAAATACCTGCTTGGGCATTTTCCTGAAGCAAGGTTTAATTGACCTGTGTCAAGCTCCACAGCCTGTCAGCAGAAAGCAAGCATGGGAGCTTCTGTCTGAGTTCTGATTTGTGGCTTTAACCCAAAGACCTTTAAAGAGCAGGGTTAATCTTCCCGAGCTTTAGCTTCTAAAAGAGGCATTTATTTAAAGGGTGCAGTTTCATGGTTGACCTGAGCCAATCCAAGTCCCTGCTGACTCCACCAAAAAGGATGGTTTCACCACATGCCGCATGATCTAGCTATTTCCCATATGCTGCTGATAGCCCCTATACACACCTATAACAAATGAGGTAAGCAATCCGTCTGACCGAAAACCCACAGGCAACCCTCTCTGTCCCCCGCACAAAAACCAGCCCTCAAACCTGGCAGCAATAACCAAAAAACCCCACCCTCTGGCTGAAAATGTAACTAACTCCTGCCTGTACCAGGTCCACTGGTGTGGCCATCAAAGGCTGGTAGCAGGCGACAGGAAGGCAGGGCAGAAGCTTGGACTCTCAGTGGCAACGTGGAGTTGGACTTAGGCTCTCGTAAGGAATGAGGGTAGCTTAAGTACGCATGCGTTTACTCTTAAGTCTTTAGCCTGATCTGGGCAGAATTTTAGACTGAATGCCTAGCTTTTGGATGCCCGAAGCTAGAAAAGATGTTACAAGTGTGTGAGACACAGAGAAGAACATGCCAATGAAACGATATTAAGCCGTAACATCTTTTCCTGTGCTGTGGGTCGAAGCTCTTACCCAGCCACAGAATTCCATGTTGCACTTTCAAAGATAACCAGAACGTGTTTTAGAGCTCAGCCATGTGGCTGCTTATTCAAATATGCTCTTTCCAGCTGGTTTCCCTATCAGACTTCATGCCCAAGATGCAGCTCAGCTTTCTAGGTACACTATTCAAGTTACCCAAGTTTCTAAGAACATGGAGGTGGAGCTAGTAACTTCTTCCTGTAAAATATTACCATCATTATCACTTGACTACATACCGTGTCGTACACTCTCCACGTACGTGATACTAGGAGAATGGTGCATCTTTTTGGGAGCTGAATCCTGAACCCACAACATGCATTCTCTGAGATACCCAAGGATTCCTCTGTGAAAATAGGGCTTGCTATTTTATTATTTTTGAGATAGTAGAAAAGCTGAGGTGTTTGAGGTTTTTCTTTTTGGCAAAAAGGGCAGAGAACTATAACTACATGTATGTGTAACTATTAGTGTTCCCCATCATAAAGAGTGTGGGGAAATATAGAAATAGCCTGTGGAGATAATCTGTATTGTAGATAATTTTGAGAGGGATGTGTAACATGACTAGGCATATCCAGAAAGATAAGAAGAGAAGATACAGACTTGCTCAAAGGGCTGAGAGACAAGATTCTCTTCTTCACCTCCATCCTTTTTGTTTCATCCATCTGCTGCATGTTGACATCATATAAGTTCTTCAAGGAAGGGATTTTCTCTGCACAGGGTTCATGCTATGTTCATTAAAGAAAGGACAGTCAGGTTTTGATTCCTGTCTTTCCACTGATTTAAAGTACTAGTCCTTACCATCTCATATCAATTATCAAAATACATGACCATCTTTTTTTAAATCTATGTGGAATAAATAGAAGATTCTGATCACTTTATAAATACGTGCCAAAATACTGCTTTAGCATCTCTTCCAAGCATCAAATAAGTAGTTCTTTAAATATAATCCATTTGAGGGACTTACACTAAGAAAGGATGCACAAGAGATCAAGGCATGGAAGTTCAGAGGGGGGAAAATTCTTGTATGTGAAGACCTGTACGTGCTAAAAATACATTGTGGCATGTTCTCTGTAGGTATTACTCTTATTCTAGTATTTTTAACCCAGTGTATCTGATCCTTTAAAAGCCTGATGTCTGCCACAAACCCTGAGTGCTGATTTTGCTTGTCTCTGTTCCAGCATGAGCAGAAATACAAACTGTGATTAAAGTCAATGTACTGGCTTTGGTAGTGATGTCCAAAGGGCATCAGGACTCTGTATGCTGTAGCCTGAATACCAATGAAATAAAGAATAAATCAAGTTTACTGCAATTCAGAATTGTTAATATAGTGCCTGTATGATTTCGACGGAGTTTTATCACTGGAGAGTCTCTGGGCCTTTAGGGAATGGTAATTAGATTCTTCTCTGTCAAATTTTTGCATGTGCACAGTACATTGAGTGAGAGTACAGTAACCATTCTTAGCAGCACAGAGACCTTGAGCTTCAATAGGGCATGGAAGCAGTAAATCATTTTGTCATTCTTCCAAAATTCTTCCTTTCGGCCCTTCCTTTTGAAGCTTGGAAGATTATCATTCTTTCCACCTTTCCCCCATTACTTCTTCCATTTCTTTCTGACAGGCAGGGTTTGCTGCTTCGGGGCCTAGCAGTCCATTTCCCCACTTTCCACTAGCCCCAGAAATCTCCAGGGAAGGTTTTGATCACAACATCCCTCTAACATCAGCAATTCTAGCTGCACCATTGCATTTCCAAGTCAACTCTGACCCAAATCCTGTGCGTCCAACTCTATTTTTATTTTCTGTTTAAAGATCTGTAGAGCATTACAGTCATCACCTGCTCAGTTCCTTCTTCACATATCTCCTTCGGCTCCCAGCCTTGTCAGGTCACCTGTCCCTCCCACTTACCTCAGCAACTATAGTCAACGGTAAGTAAATTCTTTGCTGTTTTAGCACATCATTGCAGATGCAGAAAGGGGAAAAATTAGAGGTGAGTTTGCTGAGATTCAGGGCCTGCCAACTGTGTGTTCCTGTTGAGGGTGAGCCATCACCACATCAGGGTGATGGCCAACAATGCTTCCCAATTCCCTTTCCTCACCAACCTACGCTTCCACAGCTCACTTTTCCCACTTTCGGAGGTCACCCTTCAAACAGGGTGGTAGAGCTGCACTCTTTCCTGTCAGCAACCTGGAGTTTTAAGCGCAGTCTTTGTGAAAGTTGGAAGAAACGAGCGTACATCTTGGATCTTGGGTTTGGGCGGGAAAGTGCTGTTGTCCATCATACACAGCTGATAGTTTGCACCTACCTGCTTGTCCGCTCGTGTGCAGAGTCTGGAGAACTGAAATAAAGCAGCTTGCCTGAAGCACTTACGGCTCGGCAGCTTTGACAGACACGGCTGATTAATTTAGGGCTAGCCCGTCCGAGTGTGCCTGCCCCAGAGGGTTCCTCAAAGAACTTTCCTGACTCCTTGATACGCTGGGATGGCTGCTGGCCGAGGATGTTCAGAAGGAGAATGTTTGGTTATATCTTAACTTGGCGGTTGTCTCAGCTGGTGTGCTCTGCACGTATGGCCAGACGTACGTCAGGTTTGAAATGAGGTGACCGCGCAGTGGCACTAAACGTGCTGCCGGGCAGTGTGCTGTCCCCTGGTCCGTACGCCTTACTCCGTCCACCCTGCTGAGAGACTGCTGCGCTGTTTCCTTTGGCTAGGTGCCCCTGCCCTGTCGAGTGTTCAATAATGTTTTTAACAGCCTAGTTTGCAAAGCGAGAGGCAGCCATTATCTTCATTGATGTCTTCTTGAGGTTTAAGTAAAGCAGTACATTTAGGAGAGGGGGACAATTACCTCAATTGTTCAACAGCGGTCCCTTGTTAGAAACAAAGTCTTAAAATAGTGTTTTTACAGCTGTAAAACTTCTGTAAGACAGTGATAACTCATCTCATGCTTACTGTCATGGATACTGATCAAATATGTGCCTGATGAGAGCATGTCCAGGAGGACCTGGCCAGCTGACCTTAAAGGCCACCTCCCTTTAGGAAGCAAAGTCCTTTATTCCATACCCCTTTGTATGTCTTTTCTCCCTCTCAGCATAATACACATCCCTTACTCCTGAATGCCTGTCCTTTTTCCAAATGGCAATTAACTATTTGCTCTCCTTTTCTCCCTCCCTCAGGTAAAGAGTCTTCTGTGTGCTTCTCTTCCTGGTACCTGGGCAACCATGTTAGAAAATTATTTCTCGCCTTCCTTTTCATCCTTCTCTTTTAGTTCATATTTTAACTGCTATGGTTTGGGTATGCCTAACCTGTATGAACTAGCTATCTGCTGTGTTTATGTATTTCGCTACAGAGCACAAACCACCAAATTGGTGTTCCAGAGTAGAGTAAGATTTCAGCTAGCATTGTAATCTCAACAAATCAACCAGCTTAAGTACATTTGTATTCTCCAACTGCAGCTGCAACATGAACCCCATATTCAACAGTGTCAGAGTCTGGTATCTCACTGGGACAGAGGATGATCTTATGAGGTCCCTTCCAACCCTCTTTTTCTTCATTCATATCTGTGAATGATAAACAATGTTTGGTTTTTTTTTAAAGGACACATGCACACTGTGGCTGCAGTCTACCCACGCAAGATGCTGTGTCACTTACCTGAATGCCATAATATTAGTCTGAGAGTCCTTTGCAGTTCTGGAGGTGGGGGGAAAGAGAACTAGAACTTGTAGAATTTACTGCCCCATAGAAAGGAAAGCAACAAAACAGCAAGTCAGATAAACAGCTGAAGTGCACTGCAGGTATAGTAGCCATGCAGCCCGTGGATACTAAAGAGTAATGCTGTGTGTTTCGGGTTTTGTTCGGTCAGGAAGACTTCCCAGCAGAACTGCATCTGTATCTTGATATACTGAGCTAACCCCACTTGGAGGCCTAGAAAAACTTTTTCACTTTTGCTTGTGTCTTTCTGGAAGTGGTTTAGGTGATACATATCTCTATAACGAGAAGTCGTAGTCATGAATATACAGATCAGTTTTTAAATTGCCTGATGGAGACAGTTCTCAGTTCTCAGTCAGGCAGCTGACATGTTTCAAAGGTTATCATTCTATTGGGAGCCTTGAAAGAGAAGGTGTTGCCCTCAGATTGCTATCTTATCAGAGGGAAGTGTGTTTAATGTTAATTTGTTGTAAAATATTAACCACAAATAAACCACAGTGGAATTTGTTGATGGACATGTTCCCATCTCCTGAGGTACACTGCAAATATACTCACATCTCTGGATAGAAAGCATGTCACGCTGAGAACTGAAATGCATAAAATAAATGAACCCGTGTAATACTCACTTCGCTATCAACCTAGCAAATTTTGCTGCAGGCTTTGCGCAAAATGACAGCTTCTTCTTTTTCTAGCAATTTCAGTGTTGATTAGTATCAAATGATTACACTGCTCTTATCCTATCCACAATATTTTCATGATATTGTAATATCTCCACCTAGTTTAGTTCAGGAGAGGAAGGTGAACCCTTATGATGTTCTGACATTCCTGTTTGGATGACGTGATTGGAAAGTTCCACCTTTATCCCAGGCGATCTGAATTGCATCAATCTAAGTGGATTCACACTAGAAGAAAACTAGAGCAATGTTAGAATTTATCAGAACCTCCATTTTTGATTATGCTGCCATAACATTGTGTCAAAATTTGATAGGTCAGCCCCTGGACCCACATAGATTACTTAAAACTCCTTGTGTGAACAGTGGTAAATCAAGCTTTAAGCGCTGCCAGCGATAACATGCTAAAAGAGAAAAGGTTTCTAAGCAACATCTTGGCAAACCACCAACCATCCTGTCCATCGGACATTTTCCCTTGCTTTTGTCTCCCTCAAGACCACGTGCCTTAAAGTCCTGGGAACAACGTCAAACCCACAGCGTCGCTGTGGTCCAGCCCTCCTGCATCCTCCTGCATCTGTGTCTCTCGTGCCTTCCCAGCACCAGCACGCACCTGCTGCAAAGGAAACGGGTGATAAAATAGTGGTTATTACCACCAAAACAAAGCAGAAACCAGTACAGTAAGGGAGGAGTATCCTGGAACAACAACAAAGCAATAACCACCCGCAAGCGAGGGTGCTGGGAGCCTCAGCATGCTGTGCTGCAGGAGCTGCTGCTGGCAGGGACCTGGCTGGGTGGCACTGGGGAAGTGCCAGGGGTGGGACTGGTCACCTCCCAGTCTCCTGGGCCCGTGCAAGGTCTGGAGGGTAAGAGGTGGGAACAGTGGTGCCATGAAGTTGTCCCCGTCCAGGTCACAAGCAGCCTTCCTTCAGCGCTCCCTCCGGGTGTGGGCTTTCTGCTGTCAAAGTTACAGGGATGTGGTAATTCTGTCAGCATCCCCTGAAACAAAGTGCCAGCGTCGGGTACCCCCGTGGCACGTCCAGCCATCCTCCTGAGAGTATCCATCATTTCTGTTTGCGTTTCCTTCGATGTCTAGCGCCACATCTTCAGCGGAACACTTCTTTATCGGCTTTTTCAGAAGTTAAATAAATACTATCCTTTCTCCCCTTCCATTCTTTTCCTAATTTCAGTGTAGACCTCAGAGGAAGGAATTAAGTCTATTTATACATAATAGGAGGGAAGGGATGGAAAATCAGATCAAAAGTTTGAGGGAAGTTGTTATAGCAGACTTTTTTTTTAAAAAATGTGAATGTCTAAAGGGAAAATTCACAGCGCACATGTTGCTCTGTAGGAATCAAGGTGGCCATTTCACAAGGTTCAGCTCACAGCAATGTCCGTGTTCATGCTTTTACACAAGCAGGACATGTCTCACTCCAATTTTGAGGCTATTAGGCCTGGTTCATCACCCAATTATTAACATAAAACATAGTCCTTTATCTCTGCTTCTGGTTGCCATGATCGTCACAGGGTGTATGAGCTAAGTTGTCCTGGAAAGTAGGATGGAAAAGGGCACTGGAGACCTTGTGCGTGGCCAAGAAGAGAAATTTTGATCTTTTTAATCAAATGTAGGCAGAAGCATACTACACAAAGCAGAGGAAGGTGTTGACTAGTATGGGGTTTAGATGGGAGGAGTAGAGAAAGCATGAGCTGGGGCAACTGCAGTGCAAGGCACTTATGGAGAAGAGCATATTGCAGTCCAGGGAAAGATGAACTATAGCTGTTAAAAAAATAATCCCGCACCCTCCTGTATGTCCATATTTTGTGACTGACATGGCTTAGGAGGGAGACTGGGTGTTACTTGGGCAGAGAAGGAATAGCTTCTAGAAATCTTCTTTAGCGTCTGGAGGATATTATTAATAGTGTCTTTAAAAAGAGCCATACTAGCTTTCTGCAACTACAGAGCTTTTGGAAAAGGTAAAAGAGGAGCAAAAATACTGCAGTCTGGGCTCATGTGAATGTCCTGGGAAGAAGGCGGGGGCGGGGGGGGCAACCCCATTCCACCTGGGAAGAAGATGAGAACCACCACAATTCCCCAGATTTTTCCTTGCCAAGGCATAAAGTAAGAGCAGCCAGAAACACGAGTGAGGACAAAAGTAGAAACAGCAGCAGTGATCCATCTTTGAGTCTGTATAATTTCATTAAGTATTACTAGCAAGGCTTCATTTCTGCTTGCATGAAAATATCCAGCTGCCCTCTCTTGCTCTGTACCAACCACTTTTCAGGTAAGAAACAAAGCCAGGAAGGGACCAGAGCAAGGCAGCGTGCCTCCAGCCTGGGTCCGTGCCTGCCTGTGGGGCTGGGACCTGGTTTCTGTCCTATGTATTCACTCCAACGTATATTGCCCCTTGTCTTCAAAAGCGATGACATTGGTGTATGATTTTCTGCAGGCCTCATCATCTCCTAATGCTGTAAGTGTAGAAAATGCGGGTATCCTAAAGAGTTATAAAATCTCACCTTAGTAATGGCACGTTTGGTTAAAAACCTGCACATGTATTCTTAAACACTTCCTTGTTTCGTTTTTGTTTTCGGAATGTGTTTGTACTCCTGAAAATGGCAATGTGGGAGCCCATCTGCTTGTTAGGGATAAATAGTAAAATTGTAGATTATCTCCAGTAGATATTTATCAACATTGTGCAGACTTGTACATATACAAATCTGGATATCACATTTGAAATTAATTCAAATACGTTCATTTAATTTATTCTCCTTTAATCACTGCTACTGCTTTTTGAGTGTCTCTCTTTTGAGGATGCTGTTTGGGAAATAGTGATTATTTTGCACGTATTAACAAACCCTTCCCCCTATATTAGCATGTATTTCAGTAGGGAAGACCAGATGATAAAGGAAATCAAACTGATGGACCAGGAACAAAGGAAATCGTGGGCTTGACAGTCAACATGTAACCGCCACCAATAGTAGCTGGAAAAGTTTCCTTGGAAACCAGGCTGAAAACCAGATTCTCTCATACCTAATTTTCAATTTAACTGAAAAGCCAGTTGTACGTGATATTAACTCTCCATGTGTGCTATTGTGTATTTTAAATAGCAGTGAATAACCTGAAGTAGGTGCACATAGATGGGAGCGTGTTTCTGTGTTTCTGTGAATCTGTACATTGCCTTTGATTCAGAGGTGAACATTTCCCTAGTGACAGTAGGAGAAAGCAAATAATTTACACAGAAGTCACAACTTTTACACAGAAATACATGCTGTTAAATCACCCTTTGTTCTGGACTGAAACAGTTGCAGAAGAAATGCATTTGTATGTAATTTGTCAAAATAAAATGTATGGTTACTTTCCTTGGGAGGTTCCAAAAAAGAGATTTTGGAGAATGTGCTTGATTCATTATTTAGCGTAAGAGCAGGGGAGCTGAGCAACTACTGCAAGAGCGAGCAAACATTTTTGATGCTTGAGGCCCAAAGGTGTTGCTAAACTGAAGCCTTCCTTATGTTGGTAATGAAGTGCAAAAATTAACCTCCTGCTGAAAGGGACATGAAAAAACAAGCTCTAGGAATCCTAAGGCATTGGCTCCCTGCTGCTGTTTATAGCAGAGACATACATTTAGCCTAATCCAACTGAATGTTATCCATCCATTTACACAAAATGGGCAATATGAAAAGCTCTTGCAAGAGGTGCTTTTGAGATCTGAGATTGTTTCTGTAAATGTTTTTCGTGTACCACTATACTCCTACTTCAGCACTTATTTGGGATCTGTACTGTATCAAACGAGAGTTGACACAGCTGCCTCTCTGTTGTTCTGTGAACTGCAGAGAAGATTCTTCTGATTTTCTACCTTAGTTGCTATGCGTATATTTATTTCACTTGCCAATGTCTTCACATCAGTTGCTCCTCGGTCACTCTCAGCTGTGTCCTCTGAGGACAGGTTTCACTGCTTTCCTTTAGTTTAGGTGAAACCCCTGGATTGCCAAGTGGCAATTTCGATGTTTCCTATGTTAACTCTGAAGGACATGTTAGGCAGTTTTCCTCCAGGTAAATGTTAGCTCCTGATTAGAACGGGTCAAAACCAGTTGGGGGGTTGGGGGGGAGAAAGGCATGAAGAGCAAAGCAGTTATTTGTACCCTCCTTCTTTGTAAGCTTGGAGCTGAAAAGAGGGATCTTCCCAGCCTCCTTGGAGGCAAGCAGAGGCACTCTCCAGTTGCCACCACCCGTAGATGTTTCCCCAGGGGCTGGACCCTCTGGGGCTGGCATTACTCTGCCTCACCCGTCTGCTTCCCCCTTCCCTCTCCCTGCGACCCTGTGCTCTCCTGCAGTCAGACAGAAAAGCAATGAACAGTGACAGGAGAGCACATGGTACCTACAAAAAGAATAGATTCTTTCACAGGCCTGTCACCCAAGTGTGTTACTATTTACCCTGATGTATCCTGCCTTTATTAAACACAATTTCTTATGCTCCAGTTACAAAGAGATAGTATTCCTAATCCTAAAACGTGTGCGCTGTATTTTTTTTTTAAACATAAGTTTGACTTTGAGTCAGTGCCATAATTTTAATGTTAATTTGACATTCGAATCACAGCTCTCAGGAAAGAAGCACTTAGTTAAGGAAGGAGTATTGCCTGTTAAAGGGCTTTAAAATAGCAAGTTTCTCCTGCCGGTTCTTCTGCTGCTTAGTTATGTGACCTTGGGTAAGTCACCTCAAAACTATGTGTCTGTTTCCCTGAAAAATTATATGGCTCTTCTTTATAAAGAACTTACTGAAGAAAAAGGCTACGTAATAGTTAGGTATTAATGGAATATTTAATCAAAAAACCTACTTGCAGTCCAACAGATATGTCTGGAGACCTTTAGTTATCCTTCAGTCCCTCCTGCCTCAAATCTGATGTGGAAAGTTCAGGGACATTTAATCAGTGTCATTCCCTGGCTACTTATATAACTTTGGGACCATCCTTTTCAAATTTGCTTTCCATGGGCCGTGTGCCTGTGGAAACAGTGAGTTCCTTGGAATGCAGATGCTGTCTAGGAAAGCAGTCAGCTTTGTATGCTCGGCTACAGATCGCTCATGTGCTAATAGATGTTCAAATCCCTGGCATCAGGAGAATCAGCAGAACATGAAACCAGAGCGGCCAAAGACATCTATAAATAAGTAAAAACAAAATAAGATAAACTCAGTGCCCAGAAAAGGTGACGTTCAGTGAAAGTAAAAGCGAGTTCAATGCTGAAGAAGGGGAGACTATGTTGCTAAAGAGTAACTAGATTTTGAAATTAATTGTGTATGTTGTTATTTAGGCAGTGAAATGAGGCTTCAAGCTGTACTAAACATTTTTATGGATAAAAAATATGCTACAAGTAAAATATGTATAGAAAGATAGTGTTGTAACTGAAACACTCAAACCAATCCCTCCCTCCTATAAACCACAATGAGACCTAACTGGGAGGAAGGGATTTCCCAGCTGCCTGATGCAGACTACCTACATCTTGCTTCGAAACATCACTTGTAGCTGTTGTCAGACGGGGACTAAGAACAAATACACCGTAGGTCTGCTCCTGCACAGTAGTTCTTGTGCTCCTGGATAATTTCTCTGCCTACGCCTTGTTTTGTGCTCCCATCCTCTGGCAGGCACTGCATTTAGTTTACTCAGTGCTCCTTTTCCCTTCTTTTCATTAGTTTTCTGTCTAACTATGGATTTTGGCTCCAAAGGCATAGCTGAGCCCATGTGCTGGTAAGACGCCAGGGCTCCTGAGCTGCAACACTGGCAAGAGGGAGTGCCAAGAAATGCCATTTCTATTCTGAAAACTTTAACATTTTGTTAAAAGGGATTAGATTTTTTCTAAGGCCAGCAGCACACTTCCAGGGGATTGGTTCAGCAGGTCACTTTAGGCACTGAGTGAAAACACTGTATAGGTAAAGCAGAAGAGAAGTGCTGTTCTTCCATAGTATCCCCCTTAATCTGAAAAGAGCAATTGGTTTTCTCACTCCTTCCCAGTTTGTTTTCTGTTGAAGGCATGGCATGTATTTACTCACTCACTTCTCCGCTGCGATTTGTCTTCTTGCTTGAGTGGCATAAGTGAAGGTGACAGCTACCCAGGGTGCACTTGATGCTGGTACTTGGTGAAGCATGAACGCATAGCGCAGTCTCCCTTCTTCTCTGCCATCTGCATCCTGCGCTTTGGATGAGGCCCCCAAGATAAGGCCCACACTTTATTTTTATTATTTGGCAGATGTAACGGATTTGATGCGAGATGATATCTTCATAATAGATCTACTAGCTCTTTCAGTTTAATCTGCTTAAACTTTCCCTGACACTTACTTAGGTAAGGTAGATGGGACGAGTCTGAGTCAGAACGATTAGGTGACTCTTGCGTGATCACGAAAAGGTCAGAGGCAGAGGAAGGAATTGGAGGGGCATCACCCCCACCTTGCACATAAGTGCACTCGGTGAAATCAGGGCCGGGGCTGTGGAAGGGGGAAGGGGAACTGGCGCAGCATCGCTCACTCACTCCTCATCCTCGCTTCTAGCACAGATCTGGAGCTTTTGGTACTGTCGCAAGAGAGTGGGAATCGGCAATCAGTACGGAGCGGGGAGCTGAAGCTGGTAAATCTATATCTAAATCCCAGGTCAGTGTGTTAACCTCTGGGCCAGCTACCCTGCCTAACTGAAGTGTGGGTATTTTACTACAGGGAAACCTTCAATATGAACTTGCACATTAAAAAAATGAGAGCTATGTCCTCAGCCGAAGTACGTGGTGTCAGTTTAGGTATTCTCATTTGCACTGACCAAACACTGACACAGGCTGTGCGATCAGACTGTCTCTGTTATGCATGAAGGGGAGGACAATCAAAACACAGCGTTTCCTCTCCTAAATGTTCCTCAGGTGACTGACAAACAGAAGTTGGACAGATTTCCTCATTAGTTGCTTGCGATGTTACCACCATGGCTTAGAGCATCATTTCTAGGATTAAATTCTGACTCTAGGAGGGAAGGGTAGACAGGTTCGCTTACCCTCCAGAGTCAGCCCTTGAGTCATGGCTATTGCATGTAAACGCTTTATAATAATTACGAACAAAGACATGAGTACTTGTGTTTTCTCCCTAGGGACTCATGTCACCTAGCTTGTTATAGTTGTTTCTTTCCTAATAGAAGAAACACGTTGTAGGCGTAATTCTACCATGGTGTGTGGGAGGGAAATCTTGGGCAACAGATGGTTCTTGGTGAACAGACTCTAGTGACTAAGACCGGTTCTCAAAAAAGAATGAATCTATCAAGCTGATTTGCTGAAGAATAGAAATATGAAAGATAACCATAATATAAACACAAAAATGAACTATGAAGCAAGGCTGCCTGGTGTATACTTGACAGTGGTATTTCTCCCTGGTAAAGAAATTGCTTTTTAATAGCTCTCCTATGGAAAGGACTCTCTGAGCTGTTTCTTTTTAAAATGCTGATGTATTTATCATTGAGCACAGGAGGGCAGAAAACCAGGCACTTGAAACTCAGAATGAAAATAAAGAATTCTGCGCTAGCAGAAATTTTGCCTCTACAGATTCGTGTCTATCAACTTGAAGGTGGTGTAGGAAACCACTGAGAATTTCTGATGGAGGTCTAGTTTATACATGGTATTTCCAAAGGTCTTGAGAAAAAACAGTGATAAACCATACCTGGGATGAACTGTAGGTACCTGTGAGCCATTGGTAGCAATTCAGACACGTCTGCCTTGCCTGGGCTGCCTTCTAGCAGCAGCACAGGTCTATTCACGAGGCAACTGCCCTGTTATGTGGATCCTCAAACGCGGGAGGAATTGAAGCAGCAGGAGACTCTGCCGCGTGCCCGTCCCAGATGTGTCCTGCTGCAGAGCGGTGGGAACTGCGAAGGTGCAGTAGCGATTGCCTGCCTGTGAGGCTCGAAGTGCCCCTCTCTGCAGCTCTCCGGGGAGGTGGTAGTTTGCATAAAGATTTCAGAAAACATCTTCCTGTAGACCCACCAATATGTAGAGTTCAAATGGACAAATTCTTCAGTTAAGCTCATTTCAGTCCACTAGTGTTGATAAAAAAGTACTTATTCCTTAAAGGACATGGTTTAATTATCGGCGCTGATAATGACTTTCATGACCAATACAGAACAATTTCTGACACCAGGTTGCTGAGTGGGTGGATTAAAATCTCTCCCCATGAAAGAGATTTTCCCCTACAAAAGAAGTACTCAGTACTGTGGGCTATTTGCTCAGTCATGAGTAATCTCTTAAGAGCTCCTTGCCAGCCATTTGATACGTTGGTGTTTCATTTTCAGGGCGTTTAACCATCCCACCAGCTGGGAATCAGATAAACAGCATCTCAATTTTATCAGTGCGAGAACTGAAAGCAGTTAAATAAGTGGCCCCTTCTTACTTGGCAGTATTTTTTCAGGACTAATTTGATCACTATATTGACTGGAATGCAATTTTAGGTCTATTACACCTGCAGACCCAGCACAGCTCAGGAGAGATTATTTTAAAGTCCATATGTACAGCAAACTTTTTAATTTAGAGCTGGCCACAGTGTGGTGAGAAATTCTCAACCAGACGTATAAACCAGTTGTCCAAGATACCCTGCTGCTGCTACTAAATATGAAGCAGACAAGGCAGAGTTTCACTTGGGTTTAATAGAAGAGGTATTAAGCAGTCTGAGACTTAATTCTGCTTCCTTTTGGCGTTACAGTAAAAGTCTCCATTTTTAAAATAAATGACTAAATGTGCTCTGAACCATTCTTAGCTACAATAACTGATATTTAACTGCAGAGCTAAAGGCTACCCATACAAAACATCCTGCAGTAATATTTCAGAATTGGCATCTGGCCTTGTAAAATCATATTTAAACTGGCAAGGTCTTTTGAGCAACATGCAAGGAAATGCATATTTCCATGGCTGCAACCCCAAATGTAGATTAGCATCCCTTCGGAAGTGGGCTTTTATCTTGGAGATGATCTCCTGAGCTTTTTCTATAATGGCACATCACTGATCTCCATATCTCATAGGATGTAGATGGCTCCAGCATTGTCAGTGTCGTTGTTCATTAGTTGTTATTCCTCCTGGTTCAGAGAGTGATGATCAGATATTATTATATAATTTGGGCTTCTTCAGGAGATGCTTTTAGGCATGTGGGAGGGAAGGAAACACAGTGTTTTGGAGAGTCATCTCTTCCAGTATAAAAGGGAAGAAGATATTCTTGGTTTAATACATTTTTACTCTCTCTGAATTAGATAAAATTGCAATGCTCTGAGTGATGAATTGAGTAAATGACGGGGAGATAATAGCTGCGCTATTATCCCTGGAGAGAAGATGCCAAAACTGAATGTTCTTCGTTTGAAAGGGATGAGCTGCCATAAAATGTTCATTGTGAGGAAAGTTGCAGGGACTAGGATTTTCCTCGTCCTTTCCTCAGAGCTCCACTAACCTTGTGAGTTAAAAGCACTTTTGCTGCAAAAATGAGTCTGAACACAAGCAGACCTCTGAAGTTAGAGGAATCCATACATGAGATACTTGGCCATTAGCCTGTGCACTGCTGGAGAATTCAAGGCACAAGTTCACCGTTAGGGCCTATGCCACCTCAGAGATCATTTTCCGAAGCTGTAGCACAGCAGTATTTCCACTTTACTGCTTGGGCTCCCCGTATAGCTGCTCAGGGGTTCACAAATTGCATGTGGGACTTGGGGTCCCAAAGAGGTGGAAAATAAGTGGTATCGCAGTGTCAGAAAAAGGTACTGCAAAAGGAAAGCACAGGGGAAGGCGGGGGACCGAGGGAGTATGAACGTCCCTCCATCACAGTTGGGAGATGAGTGGGAAAGATCTGTTCGTGCTGTCATGGTTCCCTTAGGTTGACAGGGGTGACACCGTGAAGCAATTCCAGAAACTCTGTCAGATCATAATATACCAGTGGGCTTACCATTTTCCTATACAAACGTGAGAAACAGAAGTGTCATGAGCTGAGCGCCGAAAACTGGAGAACGCAAAGATCAATGTTTTCTCATTCTGTTGTGAGTGCTTTGGAGCCTGTGAATTACAGGTGTCATTTGGTGGGAGGATGGGGACAGAGACTGGTTGGGTGGGAGTCTGAGCATCCATCTGGAGGTGGGGTGAAGGCTGCCCCTGTTGATGAATGGGCAGAGCTGGTCTTTCAGGCTGGTGAGCTGAACGTGGTAGCAATATGTTGCTTTACAAGTCTGACTCTCCCCTACAGGTTGCAGGCTTGAGGGATAAGTGAATTAAGAGACTATGATGTTTTTAAATTAGGCAATACACTACTAAGAGACTTATAAAGCAATTAAATTATAATTAATCTAAAAGCACACACAACTATAAAGCTACTAATTATAATTTTTAAGTCTTGTGAATCACACCCAACTACTATTGAATTACAATTCTGTCTCCCTTCCCTTCCCACTGTAAGTCTATCCCTCCTTTTTCCAGTCCTGCACACCAGATCTTTCAGGCAAAGACATGATGGAGGCTCCCACAGGTTCTCCAGTAGGGCTCCCTCCCGCATCACTGGGGGCTTGGATTCAAGGGTCAGCTTCATCACCATCTGTATGTGTCCACACTCCTTCTGACAAAAAATCCTGTCCTTCTTTATTCTGTACCTGATCTTTTATCTTACCTCCCAGTTTTCTATTTCTGGATGCATCTTTTCACCACCCTTGCACCTCTTTTTTTCTATCCAAACTCCTCTCAAATAAACAGTCTGTCCCCAGTTACTTTTTTCCTACTGGTCCCATTTCTGCTGCATCCATACCCAAGTTTGGTGGTTTTTTTCAGTGCTGTTACTCAGGTGATCTTAACTTTGTATGGTATTACTTATATGGTACAGGTGACTTAGGAAGACTTTGCACCCTACAACTCCCCTACCAGTATCCAGTTCATACTGGCATCATATTTTTTTACCATATACACTCACTAAGACAAATCATTTTATTTTAGCCTTGACTCTGCTACCTAGTTCCAGTTAAGCACAAGCAGTTTCTTATCTTGTGCACTGTCTGCATACCACAGCACCAGAGTAACATGTTTTTCACACTTGGTTTTGTGCTTATGCAACCTTGTTGTCCTTGAACTGTTTTAATCACTTTCCTCATTCCCAGTAGAGGCCTTATCTAGTTATGAGGCTTGGTGCTCCATCAGGACCTCCTGCTTGCACCTTATCACTCTGTAGTAGTGTCTACAGAAAGCTGTATGCCCTAAAGACGCTAACTTTATGGGCCAGGTAGTTTGAGGTGGATCTTCAAGCATTGGGGTTTTTTTTTCCCCTGGGAATCTGGGAAATTGATGGGCTGCCTCTACCGAATATGGCAAAACAGGTGGAGACTTAATGTAGGGATGAGCTGTACTTCCCTCAGTTAAGTATATAGTTAGGATGTATAGCCTCACGCCAGTAGTATTTGCAGAACATTGTGTATTTCTTACCTGTGAAACCACTGTGTGGGATGAGAGGTTCATTTCAGTACAGGTAGTTGGTGGTGTTATGTTCTGCTTGTTTCTTCTCCACTCCTTCAGCCAGGGCTTTTCACTGGTAGATTAAAGCATTAAAGTAATTTATAACCTCATAGAACTAGGGCCAAGGACACAGGCTCATTAACGGTAATCCCTACTCAGACAGATGGGGAGACTTTTGTGTACAAACAACTTTTTGAAGTTCAACCTAGTTGAAAACGTTGCTCCTTCTGGTGACACATGGGCAAGTGATTTGTTACATCTGAAGCATAATTAACCCAAGTGCTCACTTTTCTGCCTTGTATGAGCTGGGTAGCATAAAATTAATTGGTGAAATCTAGATCTAGAAGCCAAGGGCAGGGCATGGAGGAAACATGAATGCCATTTCAGCTTACATGAAGTCTCCTCTTTGGTCTCCCTCGGAAGAAGTATGAGCTGAAAATATGCTTGCAGAGAAAAGTTACTTTTCTGTTAATAGATGTACAGTATTTGGGGTATTTTGCAAGTGAGATGAAGACTGCATGTCAGCGTGAAAGATGTCTTGAGTCACAGATCCTCTGATCAGAAAGTTTTAACACTATGGCTTTAGCTGGAACAATTAATAGGAGCATCAGAGATGGTAGGTCAGGCTTGTAATGGTTGATTACCCTTCAACAGACTCTGAGAGATGCCAGAGTGAGCTAAAACCCGAGCCTAGCTTAAGGACACTTGATCCTCTTTAAAATGCATGTGTGTTTCCTTCCATGCTACAATATCTGGGTTTCTCTACCATAAAAAAAAAAAAAGAAAAAAAAAAAAAAAGGAAAGAGAAACTCCTACCCGACTGCAAACAAAACTCATTCTTATCCTTTAGTGCCTTAAAAAGGAAAAGTCTTGCAGGGTGTGTAAAACATCATCTGGCTTGTCTCTTACCATCAGCCCTGTCAGAGCGTTCTAGTCAGGTACAACTGCAACGGCGGGGAAGGGAGGATATTTTCACATGGTGTAGCTGAGCCATCTGTGGCAGTGCTCTGATCTTTGTACCGGGAAGTGAGCGACATCTGCTCCTGGCAGAAGTGTTACTATCACAAGCTGACGTTAAATGGCCCTCTCAACAATAGGTATCTTTATTCTGAAACGAGACTACACCTCCTGCTTGATGAGACCCAAGCTAGTGGAAAAGGAAGCACACATGCCAAGGACTTCATGGGCCAAATTTGCCTTTCCCTTACATCAGGATAATTTGACACAGTTCAGTGGGACTACTTGTATTTTTTTTATACCCGTGCCAGGAAGAGGTGGATTTTAAGAATGTTTATTATGGGCAGAACCAATTGACCCAAGCACTGTTAAAAGAGGTCTCAAATATAGAAAGCGGCCCATATTTTGTATAACATGCAAAGAGGTTAGATTCAGAGAGAAGATCTGAGCTGTGAATCCGGCTGTCGGGCTTGCATGTGGGCTTCTGCAATGATTTCTGAAGGGTTTCCATGGATTCTTCTGAGAACTGACCATAATCAGAGGCATTAATTACAGCTGGTCTCCGGTAAGAGCAGTCCTTGCAGAGCCACACTGCTTTATAAGTAGCTGGTCACTATTTGGACAGATGGTTCTATCTTCTTAAAGAAGTTTTAAATTCACTAAGCTGAAGGCTCCTTGGATGAAAATCAAGGATTACTTGTAACTCTCTACTTCCTTGCTTGCTGGGAATAGTGACACTACAGAAAATCGGTTTATAATGGTTAAGTCATCCTTTCTTAAATGTTTTCTTAGAATCTCAACTGTTTTCTTCTTCACTGGACTCAGTCTGTTTTTCACAAGTGCCTTCAATTCTTGTAGTGTTCCTGTTCTTCCTATTAGTCTTATAAATTGCATTACTGTCTGAACTTCTCCTAGTAATTCTTCAGTTTATTTACTTACTGTGTGTGCCGAATGTAGCCTTACTCTGAGAATATGATGATAGTTAAGTGACAGCAAGGAAAGGAAGCAGATATTTGACAGGCTGAGGTACCTGGGCTTAGTGCTTTTCTTTTAAGCACCAATCAAAAAATTACATTGTCATGATGAACATAACAAAAATGTATGTGGAATAGCATAAGAAGGCTGAAGTGTTTGTATCGGACTTAATTACAGAAGAAATAACTGAGATTCCATGATCTGTGTTGTACAGATGTTAAGGGTAATGATCCCTGGAGGTTTAGGATTGTGGGAAGTAGCTCTGCAGGCAGCAACTTGAAGGCCATGCAGCTTGAGCTCTTTGGATCAGCTTGCTCAAATAGCTGGTGGCCCCATGGAACACTTGCAGACAGAAGTACTACTTCTATTATGTTTTGGCTGTCAGGAGTAGATACCAGCACAAAACGGACTCAAGAAAAATGATGAAATGAGAAATTGTCCTTGGTAAATGCAAAACTTCCATGTTTAAACGATTGTACTGTTTGACAAGGTCCATAAATTGAAAGTTCTTGGGATGAATTTCAGGCACCAAGACCAGCTGGCATGAAATGGCTTGCACTCATGCCATTAAACTTTCTTACCTTCCAGAACATCATGGTCACATGTGGGATCTCTGTTGGGAAAAGCCTCTGTCCCAGGCTAAGTCCTCGCTTGTGACCAGGGACTTGTTCATCTTTCTGGTAGTTGGTTCAGGCCAAAATTGTGCTAAGACCCTTCTAACAGTGGACAAATACAGGTGATTGAGTTCCAGTGCCCAGAGCATAACCTGGCAGAGTTTAATTTACAAATGTAGATATTTCCACAGAATTCATTTGCTCTCTGGGTGGTGGAGGTTCAGCACAAGGTTCTTACCGGTTGCTGACTGCCCACTCCTCACGTCCCAGAATCTTCTAGTATGGTTCATGCTAGAAGAGTGACTTACTCGTCTACTATACTCATTTTTCCCAGATGTTCAGCTTGCTATGCTTGAGTGCCATCTCACTACAGTGTTTAAAAATTATTTTTTTTTAATTTGAGTAGCTTTAAAAATTTGATGCATTTGTCTTGATTTGTTCGACTTCTATTGTGTGTGACATCAAAGGATTTTTCCCTCCCTTCTACTTTTAATCAAGGTGAACTTTGGTTCCCGCATTACCTATGATCCTCTTCATGATGGCATTCTCTCCTTTATGCCTCAGCAGGAGGTCAGGGATCTTAAGAAAGTGAGTATGGGAGTTCAGGACATCCACCTTAGGTTGCCACAGCTGCTGCAGTCGTTCCTTTGGAAGAGCTCTTTTCTGGATGGGCACAAGGTCAGAGTGGAGGATCTCAAGACCTTCCCAGATGTCCTTGCAGGAGTTGTAGGGCGCAGATGCATCAACGGAGTTGTCCTTGAAACAAAATTTTGAATTGCGTACCAGCACTGTGTATTATATAGGTTATGTGCTAGCTGCCTCAGCTGCATCTGTGTGGCAGCCGATGTGCCTGGTTATCCTCTTTGGAAACAGCATTGTAGCAGAAGGAGAAGTACTCTCAGGGTCTGGCTAAGATAAGGTTGCCTGAATGTCTCTAGTCGCAGGGATCCCTCTGTGACTTTTCGGCAGAGCACTTTTTTCACTAAAAAGTGACATTGTGAGTTACTGTGTGGTCTAACATACAGAGACACTGCCAGGCAGACGCATACACATGAAACTTATGTTTTCAGAAGGGAGGAACCTCAAGAGTTCTGCACCTGTGGTATATAACACGTTTTAATGTAATTGTAAATGAGAGTGCATTAGGGATTACACTGTCTGGCTGCTGTGCCAATCTCCATAGGCTCCTAAAAATCAACCTGCTTTTCGTTAGGCATGAAAGTAGTTTTTGGTCATTTTTTTAAATGTCTCCAAGAAGCAGGCATCTGTGTTTGGCACAGCCTTTACTCCTGGCTGGTTAGCCTTGGGAACTCAGCAAACGCTCCCGAAGTTCCCTGGTACCCAAGCAAATATGGCAGAAAAACTTCAAAGATCTGTAATTAAGGCGATGAGTATGGAAAAGCAGATTCCGATCCTATGTCTGGAAGCTCTGTACTTATTAACATTTCCAAGTATATACAGTGATTCTGTAAGTAACCGGTAGTGAATTCTGCATGGCAGGAATTGAGAGGGGACTCTGGCCTTAACCAAGTGCTCCTGCCATCCTTTGCCAGCTGACTCCCCTTGCACCTATGCCCATGTCGGGGCATAGCTAGGGAGGAGGGATGAGAAGGAAAACAGTTCTGGAAAATACGTGGGAAGAAACATGTTAAATGGTTCCTGTAGGAAAAGCTCCGAGTGTTACCATCCTCCTTCCCTAAACTTAAATTCTTCCCCTGTTTTAAATGTCAAGCACACCATCAAATGCTGATAGCGAAATCTAAGTACTACACAGGGGCACAAGAAACGTCTGTGACGAATGTAAAAAAGCTCTATGTTCTGTCTGTGACTGGTCCACCCACCTATATGGTGGTACTAGAGACCACAGAAAGCTTTTCCATGTCTGTCAAGTCCCTAATGCTCCTGTCTACAACGCCTCTCTGAAAGAGCTCCTTTTACTCTTCCAGATTAACTGACACATAACCCGAGCATTCATTCTTGCTAGCAAACAGCAGGCTTTGTCAGCAGCCAATTTTCAAGGAAAATGGCTGTTTAAAACCACATCCTAAGTAGCTGGCTATACATATTAGCCTTAGCTGACCTATATTGAAATTTATTGTCTGTCGTCTCTTCGTTTCTGTAGTCTTTATCTTTAAAGAATCAGCTGTTTTGTTTACTAGATGTTGGTCATGGGTACTGTATTTCCACTACATTAGCTCTACTCAGGGGAAAGTAATAGCTCTAGATTGAAGCATAAGCCATTTGTTTTCCTATAATGAGGAACAACTCTGCGGCGTGCTTTCTGACTGATTAGATGAATTATGCTTTATTTGCCTTGAGAAGAACCATACTTAAAAGCAACTTTCTGAAGAGGAAATGAGGCAGAGAGCGCACAAGGGGAAAAAAAGGCTCTATCCCCATTAAAGCTTCCTGAGCTGCATTTTCACACATTTCTTGACTGAGCAATCCTGATGATGTTTATTGCTGGAAAAGTACCAGGCTAAAAATTAATTGCAGGCTAATTACTTTATGTCAAGAAGCTGCCCAATTATTTTTCAAATTTGCTACAATGGCAATTCTAAAAGTACCTATGTACCTTTCTTCTTTCAAAACTGTATTGGAGGATTTTATCAGTGTCAAACACAACTGGGATAAGCCCTTTCATCAGAATAAAACTGCAGAGATCAGGTGGTTTTTAAAGAGCTATTTTCATTACTTTGGTACCTGCAGTAGTTTAGATTTGTGGTCACTCATACCCATTTATGAGGCTGCCATCACAAAGGGATGGATATATGTGCCACGGTGTTACTCTGTGTATCTGTATATAGGCTGTTCTCTAGCATTTATACACCAATGCTTTGTTCAGAAGAGGGATTTCAAACACCTTGTTTTTAAAATTATTGTACACACCTAATGAACACCTTGATCTTTAAAGGAATTGTTGCCATGATGTTTTAACCCTTGGCCTATGTCTTGCTTGGAATAAATTATATTTCCGTTACAGAAGCAATTCATGCTTATATTCTCCTGAATTATGCTAAGCAATCCCTCCCATTTCTTTATCTGAAAGTACAGAAGCTTTTTGCCTTTTTCTTTTTTTTTTTTTTGTTGAACTGTGTCAACTTTTATCTTCTCAGTAGTTGCTTGTATATGAGATACATTTGGGTGGAATTGTTTGTT
>JAVJGG010000024.1:5451052-5499808 GCA_035590195.1 Aviceda cuculoides
AACTTACACAACCTTTTTGCCTTTTTCTTTTTTTTTTTTTTTTGTTGAACTCTCTCAACTTTTATCTTCTCAGTAGTTCCTTGTATATGAGATACATTTGGGTGGAATTCTCTGATTTTTCTCCATTTGGAATGTTCTCATACAGTAATGCCTTGAAATGTGCATACTATAATGTAAATTACCATCTTTTGCTAATCCTCCTAGAGTAGCCTAATATCCCAGCGCCTATTAAACACACCTGGCCCTACTGTGCACCAGAGAAGACCATTTTTTATTGGTCCTACCTCAAAAAAAAAAAAAAAAGCTGACAACATCCAGTTAAAATAGTGTATTTTGGATGCCTCAATAGATCATTGGGTTTGTACTGCAGGATCGTTGGGTTTGTACTGCAGGAGGAAAAAAGCTTACCTTTCTAGGCCACACTTAAAAACTTGATGCTTTCTGGGTCAGTCACCAAAGTGTCAGTGCTATCGCCGAAGGGGCAGTTTGGTGCAGAAAGGAGCCACAGACTCCTACCGCAAGTTTCAGACTCTGCTGATAACGTGATGAAGAGCAGTAGCCCACCTTCACCACGGCTTGCGTTGCTGGGACATGTTTATTCAGCGCTTTGGAAGATGAATCCTTCACATCAGGGCAGAGCACAAGAAATAGTGTTAGAGAACATTACCGAGCAAACGGGAGAACCGCGTTCTCTGCTAGTTGTGTTTCTCAGTGAAGTGCCATCCCGCGTGGTGCCTGTTACGGTAAGCTGGTTTTTTAGGGGTGAAGACTGATAGGTCCAAAAAAGGAAGGACTATCCAGGCTTCTTTGAAAGGCAGTTATAAGACCAGACTCATGCAAGTTCCTTTTTAAAGTAGACCACGGCTTAGGCACTCTACTTTTCATTATTTTGTATTTGCTTCACTGAAAATGTCTCCTGAGGAAGATGCGAAGCCTTTGGCATTTTACATTGTTCAGTGGTTCCTTTATTTTTCAGCTGCGCTGTTCCATAGATGTGCGATTTGCCCTTTCTTTGAGGTTTTTGTATCTTTGTAGTATGGAAAAAATTCTGATTGAAAGATTGATGGGCAGAAATCTCTCTGAACTATTACATGCTTTAAGGCAAGAGCAGAGAACAGAGAGAGTTACAGATGTCCTTTGAGAAGGGAGGTCAAAGCTTAAGTGGGCAGGAATAGAAAAAGAGGTGCCCATCAAACACACTCAACTATAATGTTGGGAGAAATTCTAGTTGTCCTGTTTTCATAATAAGTGCTTGACAATGTAAATTGAAATCGCAGAGATTAGATTATTACTATAAATGGGAATTGCCTGATTAGAAAATAAGAAAAATCCAGCAAATTTCAGAGTGACATTCTCACCTCTGTTAAGAGGCAGCACAGCCTATGCAGAGCTTGCATCCTATTTTGAGATTTAAAATGAGAATAGCAGCTACTAGGTTCATTTATTCTGTTTTGGTCAGGGCAGCAGTGTTGCTCCTGGAATGCATTAGGATGCTCAAAAAGACACTGAAATCAGGATACATTATTACTGATTTCCCTCAGTTTAATTAATATCAGACAACTTGAAATCAAACATCTTTCCTTTCTCTTCACTATAATTCTGTGGCAATTCATGTATCATTTCTGCAGTATTGCTGACTTGGCCAGTGTTTTCATGTGGTTCTAACAGTACAGCACACTTCTGTCCACTGAATATATTTTGTATTGGCAGACGGCTTCTAAAAAGAAAAGGCAGAACAATCCTTAGGCCTCATGCAGTTATTGGGGATTTATTATATATGTTCTGTGTGAATTAATTAGAATTTAGAGATGCAATTACTGTTTACCTGCAGAATAAGCATCATCTTTATGTTAAGCACTCCTTGAACTATAGGAAACAGTATAGAATAAGATGCATTTGTTTTGTCTTTCTATCTTCTTGCACTTCCTTGTAAGGCACCGGCAAGCCTGAAATCTTCAGATTCCATAAAAGAGGCAGCAGATTTTGATTAAACAGCTGCTCCTGTTATCTGATGTAATGGTGACAATGAACTCAATGTTCTTGTGATCCAGAAGGTTTCCAAAGCAGTACGCTGATTTATGAGCTTGCATTTAGAAATTGCTTCCATCCTTTAGAGAAATGCGGTGACTCGTTGGAGGGGGTGAAAAACTAAAGCTGTTGAGTGGCATGTAGTAGTAGACAACCCCTAGGAGTAGGCACAGAAACTGAAGGGGATGCCTGCAGTGGGAACGTCAGGAGGAGATGGCGTGTAGACAGGTAACTGTCCAAATTCGAGAAATACTGCTCTTCTTTTTATATGCCGTGACTGAAATGGAGACAAGGCTGATTCATTCTTTCTCTGCCTTTGCGTTATTTATGCCAAAGTAAAAAGTATAAAATAACTGTCACTGGGTGGAGTTTTACACTCTCTTTGCAATACAACAAACGAATGCAGAATTGTTCCTAAAACTCTTAGAAGGTAGCTTTGGTCTTACATGGGTTCTCTGAGAAACCTTTCCGTTTTGTGTCTCATCAGGGTTCGCTCGTGTGCAATCTCTCTTGAGATTTGGACAGCCAATCTAGCATCCTTTTGTTAGAAGACAAGTTTTTTACAGACATTAATGCTGCTAGTACCTGGTTCTGAACATATGTCATTGGGAATTGAGTTCCTACAGTTCAGCTGGCTCTCACCAACATCTTTGTTCATGATTAGCTTTCTCTGTCTAGAAATCTGTTCTCTGGCCTGGACTGAAATATGCATGTGGTTGGGTGCAACTGAGAGAAAAAAATGACATTATCATGTCCTAACTTCTGTTAACTTGCTCAAGTTCCAGGTGTATGAAGGGTGCGCAGCTGTATGTTAAAGAAAAACACATGAAGTCAAGTACAGAGTGTGCTGCATTGTGGGCAGGGCTGATGATTTCCTTATCACTTCTTTATCCCGAAGAACATCAGGGTTTATTTAGACTGGGTTGTCAGATAAGCAGAAAGATGGTAATCCCTTAGTCAAACAAGAAAATATTCCTATTAGTATCAATTTCATCTTTCATATGTCTTTTAGTACGTTTAATTTACGTCAAACCATTTCTGCTCTTACATAAGCACTGGGCAAATCAATGACAGAACAATCTCTAGGAAAACAGGAGGCCATGATAGTAACCAGATTTACAAACTCGGTATTACCGGTGAGTAAGCTACAGAGTAGAGGAAACACCCAAAAACCACAGAGCTACTGGGAAGCCAGCTGGCCCTTCCTCCTTCCCCAAGGTGGGTTCCGCTATTCCCTGTCTTTCCTGGACGGTTCTTAAATGCATCCAAAGGCAGTGGCCCACAGCATCCACCAGCAATTTGTCCCAGTACTTAGTCATTCCTGTCAGTAGCCTAGTTACCTTTGAAGTGTGGTTATCCTTTGAAATGTAGATTATACTCACAGCCTCTCTATTCTATTTATTCTTTCTACCCTTCTTGTTGTCACTCTGCCCTCAAAAGAGAGGAGCTTTTTGGACTTAACTGTTACTATTATTTCAGCTGAAGTTACTCAAATACAATAATGCTGGCCAGCAATACAAACCCCTTAGAACAGATGCCACTAAAGATTATTTTTTCAAATCCTACTCCAGCAAACTCACATAGTGTTTTGAAATTCAGGCTTCATCTTCTTTGCCTGTGAGGTTTACCAAATAAAAGCTTTCCGGGCAGAACCTGGAGCAGCCGTCTGCTTTCATGGCACAAGCAGAACTGCACCCAGACCTGCTATATTGTTACCAGCTACTCAGAGTAAAAATGGGAAACTGCTGTTTTCACATAGGCACCCTTTGGGTGATGACAGTATTGATTTCCTTTTCCTTTCAGAAGGTTTGTGCACAGCTGTCTTGCTGTTCAGGGTACCTGCTGTCTCAGATCCTAGGCAAAGCAGGGTGCCAAATGCTAGTTTTGGATAAGTCATCAGATAGAACAGTATATGGAAATGTAGGAATCTTTTTAGTGGACAGATGCGCAGACTTGCCATTGGGCAGAAGGCTGGGCAGAAAACCTGTACTGGAAAGAGGTATGGATTGTACTTATAGCAAAAAAGGGCTGAAAGACAGCTTGGGAGGGCAACTAGCTGCACACCTCTCCGGTCACGCAAAATTGCTGGTGGCAGTCAGCAGCTTTAGCAGTATGGGTTATTGAGGTTCCCCGTATTTCCATCCCAAAGGCAGTTCCCCAGGGGACTCATCTGACATGAACGAAGAGTGACGGTAGGCAAGGAGCAGCATAAGGAAGAGGAGGAGCCAGAATGTGCCCTGCTCCCCTCCTCTCCTCAAGTCCTTTGTAGAACCATCAAGAAAATTGCTTGAGTCCCAAGGCTTCACAGGCTTTCCCACTCCATGCTTTGCTCTCCTTTTAGCTCCCGTTACGCCCTGGAGAGTGGTTGCAGGAGATGCGGAGATACAGGAATTTCAGTGGCCGTCCTAGGAAATGAGTGGTGTAGAGAAGATTCGTGCATCTCTTCGGGCAATGCATTACCTCCGATATTTTTGTTCCGTTTCCCCTGTGACGTTTTTCCATGGGAGGGAACAAGTGAATTAATTATTTTATCATCTCACCTGTGTTCTCCCTCTGAAAGAACCAGGCATTCTCTTTTGTGCCAATTTCATTGATTGATGTAATCAGACCGGCTACTAATCGAAGTGATCTCAGAAGCCTAATTCTGTACCTGATCTCTCTCTGTTTGTGCTTCAAGGTCTTTGACAGGGTCCGAGAAGATTGCCCTAATTTCCACGAGAAGATTAAGCCTATTAATGCTGAACTCACTCAGCCCAAGCTGGCCATCAGTGCTGAAGATGAGGAGGAGCTTCTGACCCGGGTCAATATTGTCTTCCACTGTGCAGCAACAGTTCGCTTTGATGAACCCCTGAAGTATGTCCTGCTTTCTCTATTTGCTAAGCATGATTCAGAATGCACGATAACCCATAACACGCCGTTCAGCGCATCTCTTGTAGAGCTGCGGTAATAATTCTCCACTTCTGTTTTCATGCTACACGTGGTTCTGCGCCGAACGTGCGGTGTAAACGCTCTGAAAATGTCATGTGCGTATGCACGTCAAAAGTGAAGTATCTTGGCAGATTTCCATGGGAACAGAAGGAAGTACTGCAAGCTTGGGTTGTAATATAGCAAGGGAGTTAAGTATGACCTAAAACTGGGATAGGGAAAAGTGCGTTTTAGGTCAAGAGGGAGATGTTTTGGCAGAACTAGCTGAAGACAGCTTGAAGTGAAACTATGTTGTGTCTGTCTCTAAAGCTAGTGTTAATGGCCTTTCTTTGTCACCAAGTAACTGAAGAGGGAAATGAGATGTTGTTTAAGAAAATAGCCTGTCACAAGCTTTAAAATACCCAACACTCACTGTAATTAACTGTTTACAATAAATGCTCAGTTTCTGAAGGAGCTCCCTTGGGAGTGCCTGTCCAGGCAGGCTTTCCATTAAGAAAGAACAGCAGAAATAGGCCACTAAACCAAGATGAGACGTGTAAGTGCTTCTATGCGAATCGTAAAGGTCAACAAACCAAGGTGGATGATCTGGATCTTCACAGTTTTTTGAAAAACACTAAAACTGCGAGAGTAGAAAACAATTATTAGTATCAGTCTTCATTTGCTTATACGTAGGCTAAATAGATATCCACTGTGTCCACTATAAATAATTGCTTTTTGCAACAACTAATTGGAGAACCCACCAGAAAGGAAGCAGCTCTTGATTTAATCTTGAGCCATGTGTAGAACCTGGCTCAAGATACAAGTAGCAAAGCACTGCACTGCATTAATACCCATAAATGTTCTTAAATCAGTACATGAATGAACATGCAGTAAAAATAGGTCACAGTGGCATGTAACATCAAAGGGAAACTATGTTTTTAATAAGGAGGATAGCTAGAAAGAAGTTAAAAGAAAAAGTTTAAATGGTCATCTGCTTGGAGGCAGTGTAGAAACTATTTAAAGGTTGATTGCATGTGATCTGTCAAAATCTCTCTAACAGAGCAAGGAAAATCCAGTATGATTAAACGGCAAAATACGAGAAGTTGTTAATCAAATTATTCCTGTCAGAATAATAAAATACATCATATGGGTAAAAGTTCTAGCAAGTTAAATGTGAAAGCACAATATTGCTGCTCAATTGCTAATGACACAAAAAATAAAAATATTTTTAAACATGGTAGAAGTCCAAAGCCTACCACAGAATGCATAGAGCCAGTAGATAAGGGAGGTGCAAAAGCAGTGCTATCAAGATACTAGAAAAGCAGCAACAGAGAAACTAAATGAATTATTGCATCAACATGGAGTACATTTAGGGAATTCTCCAGATGGAACTCTTGAGGGCAGAAATCTGAGAAACTGTGTTATATTGAAAGATTAGTAGAAGCAGTTTTAATATAAATAGAAAAAATAAAGAGTAACAAATCACCAGTGTTAGATGATATTCCCCTAGAAGGCTAGAGGAACTCTGAACATCTCAGCAGAAAACCATGCTGGGCCCATGTTCTGAGCACAATTCGGTTCACTCCCTCTCAGAAGGGATATAATTGAATAGAAATGTACACAGAAAAGTAATTTTCATATGAAGGGTAGTTAAGTAGAAGTATTCATCCTGCTAGAAGGGCAGGAGGAAATGAAAACCTATAGAAAAAGCTGTTCTTCAATAGTAGCATGCTAAAAAAAAAAAAAAAAAGTATCTCTGGCTTCAGATATTGTGATCCAAACGTTAACTCTCAGCTTCTCTTTTCATTCATCTGGACTATTTACAATTTCTCTTCAACATTAGTGCAATTAATTTCGTTAGTGTACACTGTACTTCATAGCATTATTCATAATCTTGTACGTGTTGTTGAAAGCTTCTGCTCCTGGGCTGAACAGATTGCATATTTCTTCGTCTTTTCCCTTCTGTGCAGGAAAGTTTCTTTCTTCCAGTACAAAGCACACAACAAAGTTGAAGGTCTGTTCACTGAGATCCATTGCAGATAGTCTCTAGGACAACTTCTAGCTGCGTTGGGTGCCTCAAGGTCAACCTGGCTAACCAGGACTCTTCTCTTCTTACGCCTATCAGTTCTCTTCTGCACTCCTTGAGAATTTAAGCTGTTACCTCTAGTTGTGTCTTCTGTCAGTATGAATCTGTTTCTCCAGGCCCAAGGACCCTTTGCTGCTTACTGACACGTTTGTCTGGTTTAGCAGTGGTACCTTAAGGAGAAAGTTGAACGGGTACCACAGGAACCGTAATGCCTCAGTGGTCATGTGTGTTGGAAATATTTGTTCCAGGAAGGGGTGGCAAATATGTCAGATGTAGAGATGTTAGTGAAATGTTACCTCTGATCCTTTGAACTGAGTGAAAATATTTGAGAGGCATTCTGTGGCCAGAACAGCGAATCCAACAGCAGCGCTGTGAAAGCTGGCATAGCCCTTGCCTTTCATTGAAGCTTTCCGCTCCGCTGCGACCCCTTCTCTTCCCTTACTCGCCTTTTCATTGTTTGGGGTTTGGATAATGCTCAGCTTTGCTATATTCTTTCCAGTGAAATGCATTTTGTTTCTCTCCCCTGCCCTCTTTAGACATGCCCTGCAACTGAACGCCATGGGCACGCAGCGGCTCCTAGAGCTGGCCCGGCAGATGCAGAACCTCGAGGCCTTCATCCACATCTCCACCGCCTATGCAAACTGTGTCCGAAAATGCATAGACGAGGTCATCTACCCACCCCCGGCCGAACCCAAGAAGCTCTTTGATTTAGTAGAGTAAGTAGGATCGGCATCGCCTCTTCTGACATTGGTTTTCCTTCAGGGCGCTGACGACCTGTTCGTATAACCTACGCTGCGGGATTTCTGTCCATAGTGGCTGTTGCCGCTGTATGGGCTTGTCCGTAGGCACCGTGCCAGTAAGTCATGCTTTATGAACAGTTGGATGAGCTTAACAATACTTTTCCAAATACAAAAGTATTAGAAAATAGCATAAAACACACTTAATAACCCTGTGATTTCAGCTACCTCTAAATTTTTCCACGCACCGTTTTAAAAAAAGACCGTGGTTTCATGAGAGTCCAGCGTTGAATAAGTTATGCACGAGTGCATTTGCCATCAGGAATGGAGTTGTGATGCTTCTTTCTGTAAGACTCAGCTCTGTCACTACCTTAGTAAGACCTGAAATTTTTCATATACCTTATATTCATTTCTTTATCTCTTCAGCTTCCCAATGTTGTTTCCACTTATTTCAACAACCCTGTGGTATTAAACTGGAGTTATACGGGGATGGTTCAGAAACAGGCTATTTTAGAAAGAGTTCAGTGGGAGACTCCAGGACTGCGAGGGAGCAACAAAAAGGCTTGTTTAACTGAATTTACCAAAATGAAGAAGAATTAGAAAGAATAACAAAATCTGCTGATAAAGGCCCCAGGACACCTTCCCCTTAGAAGAATTTTCCCACAGCTGTTTTCACTTATTTTCTGGTGGTATTCCACTTGTGTGATATAAGCAACTGACCTGTGAACTAGTAACCCAAAGAGCTGGTATAAAGTCTTTCTTCTCCTTGATTCAAGGTAATAGGAGATGAGATGAATTATTGTCCAGCAGGAGAACCACTGAGGTTTTATATTAAAAAAATTGCTTGCCAAAAAAAAATAATTAGGCTAAGAACTACTCCAGAAAATTTAGCACAAATCAGTGTTGTTTAATTTTTCCAGTAGCCCATATTCTTGGATATGTTTATTTCCAGCAAGTAGTCATCTATCATTTATAGTTTATTCAGCAAGTGGAGCGTGATAAAAACACAAGAAATGCCCTAGTGCATTAGAGCGATGGGCTGCCTGGCCCCGTATCTTGCCCTCAGCAGTGGCACTGGCAGATGCTGTTTAGGGTAACTGCACAGGGCTGGATACTTTTTGCAACCCATTCCCCTCGTAGCCTCCCAGAAACCATAACTGTAGTATGAGGGGTGTTACAGCCTTTTATTTTTTGTCCCATTTTTTAATCCATTAATTTGTTTAATACCCTTTTGAACTTTCTGGTACTTTGCCTCTGCAAACCCCCTGTGGCAGCAAGTTCTAGAAGTTTACTAACTGCTGCATAAAGATGAGCTTTCTTTTACCTGTTTCAAGCTCCATTGCATGTCCCATAGTTGCAGCACTGCAGTATCTGCAGTATTTGCCGTATTCACTACCTCTACAAATCTGTATTGCATTCACCTTGGACCTTCTCTTCCTCAGCCTGAAGAGTCCCAGCATTTTTCCTGGCTCCTTATATGCCAACTGGTCTGTCTCCATGATGGTTTTAGTTGCCCTTCCTCTCTGCCTTTTTTTGACTCCACTCCCTCCTTGAGGTGCAGGGGCCAAACAGAACTGCCTGCAGCACTCAAGGTGTGGTGGCTCTAAAGTTTTATTGAAATAGCTTCAGAATGACACCGTTGGTCTTGTTCTCAGTACTTGATGATGTCCAACATTTCCCTGACTTTTTTGTCTGCTGCTACTCAATGACTTGGAGATTTCATAGAGCTGTCAGCTGTGCTTCCAAGAGCTCTTGCTGTGCTGCAGCTGCCAGTTCTGGGTTCAGCAACCTCTAAGACCAGTTTAGACTGCTTTTCCCTAAATGCATTACCTTACTTTTACTTACCGTGAAGCTAATCTGCCACTTTTTTTGCCCACTGACTTAGTTTTACAATGCCTTTTGGAGTTCATTGCTATAATATTACATTTCACTGGCCCAGAAAGTTTACCATCACTTGCAGCTTTGGAAACAATTAGTGTTGATGGCTCAGATAAAAAAGACTCCAGCAAAGGACTAAATGCTAATCGGAAAGATGCAGAAGTGCCTGGCTGCCCCAGAGGTTGCTGCTTCATATAAGACCCGAAGAATTCATTTATCATAGTTTGCATGTGCAGCAGAGAGGATTATGTTTGAAAGAAAGGTTGAGTGACAAAGGATGGGCTTTCAGGTGTGTTCTTTCATGTGTTTCTCTTGGTAGTACGTTTGGTTGGTTTTTTCTTAGCCACATAATTAGAGATGGGTTTTCTTGGTTTTTACTAGATTTTTCAATTTGTTTTACTGTACTCCAGAAGTTCACCACCTTCCAGTACTTTTAGTGGGACAGAAATGACAGTGTGCCCTCAGCTAGGACAGCATCTGTTTCTCTACAGTGTTTGCAGGTAGCATTATAATTGCTTACAGCAAAGACAACCACTGTTTTCAAAGGCATTGAAATCAGGTGGCGTTGTTGAAAATCACAGGCTCCAGGGTAATTGGTTTGGAAGGTGTTATGCAAATCAAAGGCAATATATGAAAGAGATGCATGGAGTTGCAGAGTGTATGAAGGAGCTGGGTGGAAAAGTCCCTGGGATTTTGGGATGATGTGACATAGGCAGAAGGGGATAGAGAAAACTCTGAGAGACTGTGAAGGGCAGGGGATTACCCGGAGGGAGGGAGAGAGAAGACGAAGCAGGGTTGGAGGGAGATGGGAGAGATGCCCCTTTTATTATTCACCATGTAAGTGGAAGAAATAATGTGGATATCTGCGCACAGAAGGTTTCAGAGAAAGGAGATTAACAGATATCAGAACGTTACCTTCAAAAAGCAGGGGAGGAAAAAAAGCAGGCAAGGGAATACAAACTCCCTTCAAAAAGGGGGAAGAAATAGAGGTCATGTTTTGCATCAGCCAGCTGCGCAAGCTTCCCTTCACAAACAACCTTGTCTTAAAGTGCTCTTCTGCAAGTGCACTAAGAGGCCTGATCACACAACTGGATGCAATAACAGATCCATTTAATGATGCTTTTGGCCGTGCACTTGATATATGCTTATGATTCTTTATTCAGTTGAAATCCCAAGTAGAACTCCCAGCTGTTTCTTTTTCTGTTCTTATCCTCCTATTATATCCCTGCTTTCCAGTATTTTGATATTTAAACTGCAAGTAAAGCCTTAGGCTTAATCTGTGTAAACCAAAAGTCACACTTCTAAGTGCTGCCAGGCCACTAGAGGAAACATATAATCTGCCACTTCATGTGAGGTTTGCCTTAATCTAAAGCTGAGGGAAATCAGCTTTGAAGGGTGTGCTGAGGTAAGGGACACGGCGCACAGTGAAGTGTGGGCTGGAGCAGAGCTGTTTTCAGTATTGCAGAAAACGTAGATCTGCCATCACTTACGAGAAGAGAGTGTCTTATTAATGCAAGGTGATTAACACAGAAAGTTATGTTTTCCTATAGCAGGGTAATGTGGTGCATATATGTGGTGAAAGAAGAGGTTACTAATTGTTTAATTTGCATCTCTTGTTGCTACGGGGCACTTGCAGCAGCGAGCAAAAGCAATAGCTTTGTGATTCAGCATTTCAAAATCTTCAAAGTAGGTCAGAGAGGAGTAGGAACAGTTCGCCTCGCTGAACCGTCAGCTCAGTGCTCCTGTGATGGTAATGCTGGTAGATGAAATCACCTGGTAGGATGGTCCCTTGATGACCGCTCAAAGTAAGGCAGAGACCTGTCTGGAAGGATGAGGGCAAGGGGAAATTGCTTCTCCTTGTACTCCGACACCTGTCTTTGCTTTGTGAGAATGCTAACCTGTAAGCCCCTGTTATTTAAATAAAAGCAAAAAAAAAAAAAAAAAAGAGAAGGGAAAAAAGACTTGCATGCAGCTTAATCTGAGTTCCCAGATGAAGCTAGTCTTCCTCCAGGCTCCGCAGAAATAGACATCTCCTTTTGGTAGGCTGGTAATTAATTACTCAACAGATTCAAACAAAGGCAATTTAGCTGAGACCCTGAGGAGGCTGGGTTCAATGACTGCCTAAACAGGCTTTGTAAATTAAGTCAATATTGTGTGCTGCTTATAGCCTCTGCATGGTTCAGCTTCATATTTTATGCTTAAACAATTTTTCTGCCTTGTTTCTAAAGCATGGGACCAGGGTTGCAAAGAAAAGTATTTGTGCCTCTATAAGGCTTTTGTATTTAAAAAAATAATAATTTTTATATACTTTTTACTGTCAGATTCTTTTTAACTCATTCCAAAACTGAGATTTACTGAATTCAGCCCTCCCCTGCAAACCGTTTTTTCAGTTTCAGTGAATCAATGTTTTCTCATGCAACAGTTTTCCTGTAATATTTCCACCTGTGTCTAATGAAAGCCATCTGAAAAGAAGTGTGCCACCTGAGCCATCAGGTCTTTGCACATTTAAGTTGATAGGATCAAGTAATTCTCTAGGTGTGACCGTTTCCCCCTTATTCCTCTCCCCTTGACCTCCACCTGTTTCTGAAATTCAAGATAAGGAGGGGTGAAGTGAGGATCTGCAGGAAATGGTATCCTTGCGGTGCCCCTGGGAAAAGCGCACCCATTCAGTCTGAACTGTAAGTCCATTGACTTAATTACAAATTGGATTATAGGAGTTAATCTTTGACTCGGTGGTGTAACAGCAGACTGCTGAAAGCCTGTTGGGGATTGGCAGCGGTGCGCGAGGGCTCTGGAAGCACAGCCAGTTCCTGTCCTTTAGACCCAACCGCGGGCAGGACCAGTGAGGTCTTGGCGGTGTGCCAGGGAAGAGCCTTTGAGCCTTAAGCCCTCGCTACAGCACCGTGGTGGTAAGGGCCGCTTTTTTAAAAGGTACATGTATAACTACTTCTGGTGGATTAGATACCTGAATACCTAAAAAAAAAAAACCAAAAACAAAAAAACAAACAAAAAAAACCAACCAAACAAAAAAAACCCACAAACAAACCTCAGTGGGGTTTTTTTTCTTTGTTTGTGGGGGTTTTTTTAAGCAGCTAGCACTGGCAGTTTCCTAATTTCCTATGTGGACAAGCCCATGGAAAACCTGTAGGAAGGAACACCTAACAGTGTAAATAGTTCTGCTGGAATAATACCCCTGTAGTATGTTGCTCTAGCTTTTGAGGCCTTTGTAATGCTACTTGACTCAGTAACTCAAGGTTACCAAGAATCTCCTGAAGTACTTGGGAGTATATAGGGACTGTGTTGGCTAAAGGATAAGTGCTACCTAGTGAGAGGGCTAGGTTGGAAAGCTCCATCAATCCGTAGACCGTGGCTATATCTACATTACAGGTCGCAGTGAAGCATGAAGTACATGAGAGGTTGCTTTAAAATGAGATTGTATAGATACCTGAAGCTGAGCTGGACATGGTAGCATGAAGCTTACCAGGGTTATTTTGCACTTTGAAGACAAAAGTAGCCTTCCTCCTGCGGAGTTGTTATAAATCCAAACCAGTTGCTCCTTGCTTTGTCTTAAATGGCTTTGGCTTGCTTACCCTTTGTTTCAGGTAAGGATTCCTGTCTCACTGGTCTTTTTTGCTTCAGTCTTTTCTCTCTCTTTATGGCGGATAATGATGTTCTTGTTTCCTGTAGGTGGTTGGATGAATCTATCATTCAAGACATCACACCCAAGCTGCTTGGGGACTGGCCCAACACTTACACCTACACCAAAGCCTTGTCAGAATACCTGATTCAGCAAGAGAAAGGAAACTTGAACATTGCTATCATCAGGCCATCCATCGTGGGAGCTAGCTGGCATGAGCCTTTCCCGGTAAGCGTGAATACATAGCAATTCCCTACTGAGAGCCCTTTGATGCAGCTGTGACTGCAGTACTGTCGGGAATCTCTCCCCACTTGTAGTAGTGTCTGCTTGAGAAACGGGTACTCCAGTTGATAGGAAAGTGTGTGGAAGAGGTGGAGGACCTGTGCTGGAGTAGAACAGCAAGCCTTCTTCAGCATTTTCAGTAAAGACTCTTGTCTCCAAGTGAAAAGAACACATTTAAGCAATAATAATAAAAGCTGGGATAATAATGGTGCAAAATGCTGGACTTGTACCAGATGGTTTTGCACGCAGAGGATTGTGCCTGGACAGACACACAGGGGAGTTTCTGTACCAGCTGGGGAAACATGAGATCTGAGGGTCAGTCGTAGTCCTGATGCATTCTGGTTTGAGTCTCTCCATGGTCTAGTCAGCCTATTTTAATGAGGTTCTGATGAGCACCCCAGACCTGACATGGTCCTTGAAAGCATTTGATAATGTCATATGCAGTTACCTAGTATCTCTCTTATGTTGGTAGTTGTTGAATTCACTGGATTCACACTTGTATGGGCCTGTTGCAGATACAAATGTCAGCCACAGAGTAATTAAATGCAACTGTACTTTTGGACTGAAATAATTCACTAAGCTAAATATACTGGTAGGAATAATGTGCCCTAACATCGCAGCCAAATTGGAAAGGCGACATGAAGTCACCTTTGGCTTTCATGCAGCTCAAAGCATGCCAAAGATGTCTGAGATACAGCGAGGCTCTGGGCCAAGCTCCCCATTTTGGAAAGCCAGAGCAAACCCTGTTAGGTGTCATAACCTGTTTTGGGTCAGACAGCTCATCACTGCTCTCAGCTCCAGCTCTCGTAAATAGCAGTTTCCCTGGCCTGAAGTAGGATGGGATTTAAAAGTGGAGTGGGTTGTTTGTTTTTTTTTTCTTCCTTGCCTTAGAAATTAGCTGGAGTAATCAAATCGGTCTCGGTGACATCTGCATGTTGTATGTCGAAGGCATATAATATGCTGGCTGTTTTCAGCAAGTGTGACAGCGCTAAGATGCTGTAATGTTTAAAGCCAGAGTCTACTCCCGTAGCCAAGTTGTTATAGGAAAGCAGTGGTTTCTAAAAACAAAATTAGATTCTGTTGTCGATGGGAAAATTGCAGACAGAGCGAGGTACCATACAATGCATCCCCTATTTAAAATCGATTAGGTATTTCCTACTGGTTAGCTTCCTGGCAGCTGTCCCAGATGGGCTGGGATCTGTCTTAACTGGTGTCTTGTTGCTTCTTTGTCTATACCACAGCATTATAGCTCTTTCACCATTTCAAAGCCTGTGTAAGCAACATGTCATTGAAAGAAATAGTAATCATTCTTCTTTTTTGCAGGGTTGGATTGACAGCTTCAACGGGACAAGTGGAATATTTGTTGCGGTATGTCTAGTTACTATTTAAGCTCCCCTTAAAGTAGAGTTTGAGTTACTAAAATAGCAACTCTAAAGTTCCTCTGCAGCCCCACTTAGAAATTGTGTGCAAAAAAGGATCACAGCACTTTTCTGAATCTGGTAGAACGATGTCGCACACTCACCATACATCTTGATGCCTGTAGGACCCAGAAGACGGTCTCTGCTGTGCTCAAAAAAGGACATTGAAAGAGCATTCATGTTGCTGGTTCACTAAACGTGAATTGCAGTTTCTCAAAACTCTAAAAATCCTATAGTTTTGGACAAAGTAGGCCAGAATTTCAAAGAAGGGGCAAAAGATGCATCTTGAAACTAGGGTAATTCACAGATGTCAAAGCTCGACTCTTATAACAGAATTCAATTTTCCAGGCCAGATTACCATACCATCAATACAAGGCAGCATTATTTGTCCTTTCATTTATCTTTATATGTTTTGTTGCTAAGTCCACTGCTATAGTTTGTGACCACTTCACAATAACAAAGATTCTGGGTCTCTCATGCCATTGCTTTATACAGGATTTCTCCGGGTGCAGGGTACACCTAAATAGTGTGCATAACTATCAATGCAGAGTCTACCAGTCACATGGATAATTCACTGTATTCTTGCTTAATACTGGTATAAATAACTACTGTGCAAAATGGCGAGGAACAAAGCCACAAGATAATAACTTGATAAAAATATTCCTTGTAATATGAAAATAATCATTACAGTTTAACATATGAAAACACTAAAGTTGCATACTGTTTCTCCTGGCTTTCTGCCCCGCCCCCCTCCCTGAACTAAAATCACTGCCTTAGGTGTATTTGTCACTGCATAATGCTGTATAGCTATGGGCAGATATTTTTGTTCATGTATGATTTGTCCAACTTGATTACTTTGTAAAAACTATATTGTAATCAGCTCGATGCAGTGTATAAATGGATTAGTTGTCTACAGTCTTAGGAGAGCAGAATAAAATCCAAATATCATCTTGTTAAAAAAGATCATTTATACTTGAAGTAGAGCATAAATAGAAACTGTAACAGTTACTTCTGGAATCCACAGGACCAGTGAAATTAGTGGGTATATCCCAGCTAATGCTTTTATCCGAAACCCCAGTTACACCTTTCACAGACCTTCAAAATCCCCCAAATGCATCATTTGTATTCATAAAGTGTAATTATCTCCTATTCATACCACAGTTTCTTTAAAATCATTACCTATCAACCTTTTACTCCTTGCTGACTGCTCATAAAGCTTGTGCTGCCTTTCTGCTCTACTTCCAGCACCTCGTGCTGTTTCCTGTGTTCTTTTAGCACGATAAAGAAAGGTTTTGCAGTTCCTTAATTTTGCAGATCCACTCCTTACATTTTCATGCAACAGACTCTAACTTTTGTAATGATATCTGTGAGGTTTGATTTATTTATGAGCATTAAAGATGTCTGGCACAAAAATTTGTCCAGAATTGGTTTGCAAGAAAGATATTACACAAAAAAAAGTTCCATTGCATTGCTCTTGATTCCCCACAAGTGAATTACCTAAGTAACAAATTACAGCAGCTAGCTGTCATATGTGTATCATGTGCCAATACGTTATGAAACACAGGCCAAATTCATATGCTTTCAGCCATATAAAAACATGCCAATCAAATATTTTGTCATTTAAAAAGCATTTTCCCCCCCTTTTTTTCTTTTCTTTTAATCTGCCAACAAGTAAAAAACACCTAATGGTTAAATATTTGGAAATTTTGCCCATATATCAGTCTTTTTTTAATAGTGTCCACTTTAGGAACTTAACACTAGAGCTTGCATATATTTTATATGCTTATCCTTTGCCACTCATACCAATAACCAATATTTTATATTCTTCAAAGCAAAAAATTTCTAGCCTTACTGAATGCAACAGCAAACCTAATGGTGGTTTCACTCGGGCCAGGTTTCAGACACAGATGCCAACCTGTATCTTTATCTCCAAATTAACTCTATGGAAGCTAAAGATTTTGAGATTCTAGGGTCGCTGTAGTAAATAACTTCCCTTCCCTTTTATATAAAAGCTTTGACCTGTACTGAAAGAGTTTTGAAATAGAGATTTTATTTTTTGGTTCATCATTGAAACTTTGAGGTTCTTCAATACAGGAAATAGAGACAACGAAATTCGTGTCATCTGCACTGAGCTCTTCAGTGATGAAATGTGATGATTTGATATATAACTGTACCGAGACTTAACCGAGAAAAAGACACAAAGCAGTGACAATCGGTGCAGAGGCCGGGCCGTTGTCCGTGTCCGACGCTCTTCGGCCCCGCAGGCCGCGGTGTTGGCTGGCATCGGCCGGGAGCGGAGGCTTTTCCATGTGGAGAAGCGAGGGCTGATTGCCAAGTGCTGACACACAGTATTGGTCTTGTACCATCTCCAGCTGCTACTGCACTTAGTTGGACCGGTACTAGTTTTCTGGAAGTGAAAGGGATTTATTATTAGGGAGCCCAAGAGACTTTTGGTCTTCTGAGGTCGGGGGGGAGGGAAATAAATACATGTTTTTGAATTGATGTGCTTGGATATGGTGAATTGGTGAATCCTGTTTGGTAGTTTGAAAATTACCTCTTGAGCATGTGGGTTACACGATAGTTTGATTAGCTGGAAGTTGCATGATTACAACCAGCTGTCTCGGCCAACTGTATTTCAAAGTGTATCTGTTAGTCAAGTAGCTTTATTAGCCTTAATTAAGGATGGAAAAAGCAAAAAGGAAGTGTTTTGGTGTTTGTGTATTTTTTTTTCTTTTAAGTCCCCCCACATACTAAAATATACATATACCACTTCTAACCCAAGCTCATCCTATATGCAGAACAAGCCCCAGATTCAGATTTGGTTCAGATGATCTTTGGGGTCATCTGGGCAGAATCGTAACTCCAAACCTTGCTAAGTTGTTTTGTTGTTTGGTTTTTTTTTTCCTCAGTCACCACTACAATATTTGAGTCTGATAATTTCATTCCACAAATAGATATATTTCTTTTAAATATTCATGAAATATGGGAGTCCAAGTTGTTCTTGATAGTCTGTTTCTTTTGCCAACAGTTGCTCCAGCTGCTGTGGGGAGAAGCTTTGTTGATTGAAAAACAAAATGAAATTAATTACATTTCCGCTGGACCATAATTGAAGCATTTTGTCTCTGATTCAGTCTGCCTTCTTGTTGCCATCTGTTGCCATGTCTCTCCTGTGGAACCTCCAAAGACTAATTGGTCATCAGGGAAACACCTTGATAAGCATTCAGATCAGCCTGATCCCCTGACAAATGCACTTCCAATGAAAGCAAAAGGAAAATCTTCTGTTCTTGCATACCTCTTCTCTTTGGTTGTCAGTACTTTGTATTTTTACTCATTCACTTCCTGAGTTTTGTTGGGTGGCGAGCTGTTCAAGGCAGGGGCTGTGTCTCAACTGTATCTTTATGCTTAACAGACACAGCTTTGGAAAAGAGGAGGGTGTGAATACATTCAAAGGAGAGGGAGTAAACTTTTCAAAAAGCCTATTTGTGTCATTTCCAAAGTGACTACTGTCTTTGAGGGACACTCAGACCTCTGCCTGTGTAAGTTAAGAAAATGTAACTTCAGGTATCACTGGGAATTTTACTTCAGTAAATTCAAATTTATTTCTTTCCAAAGGTTATTTCTTTCATATTGAGTTAACTAAGAGTCACAGCTTTTCTTATACACAGCACAGATATCACCATGTTTTAGACTTCCTCTGAAAAGGCAGAACCATGGGATCCACGTGAGTTCCATCTTTTGTTTTCACAGAAACCAAACCATCTTCTGCAGCAGGTGCCAGGCTTGAAAAGTGCTAACGTGACGGTCTGTCCTCAATCCAAGTCGATGAAATCTTCCCATGGCATTACGTCGGTGACTGTTTTCCTTTCTCCCACAGGCGGGCAAAGGGATTCTGCGGACCGTCATCGCCAATAACGAAGCGGTGGCAGACATGATTCCAGTAGACGTTGCCATCAACCTGACGCTTGCGGCCGGCTGGTACACTGCTGTGCACAGGTGGGAAGGCGCTCCTCTCTCTGCCGGACTCGGGCATTTACTGCCTCCCCCAGGACTTTAAAGGGAACCAAAAGCTAATTGAATACCTGTGCAAGAGCCTTGTTGATTCATTTTCTGGTTCATGTTTTCTTCCCCAGGTTGGCAAGGTCTAAGAGTGTAGCAGAAGCAATAAAGGCAGGCTTTAGAGTTAGGAAATCGCTAAAGCTACAGGTGAGATCTGTTTCTCAGTACAACATAAGTTCAGCTGACAAATCTCTCTCAGAAGTCACTTTTCTGAAGGCCAAGAGCTTTACTGTAGCTTCTGGGCATCCCTTCTCAGGCAGCTACACCGAGTCACTTTTCAAGTGGCTTCTAGAGTTTTCTCGGTGAAAACGGTCTGCGTGTTTTCCTTGGGAAACACTGCACAATATAAATATATTATGGGCTTATATGATAGGGGAGATGATCTAAAAAACCCCCATTCTTTGCATCGTTGAGAAGGGTATGTATAAGTGACATTAAGAACTTGAGATCTTTTCCTGTGAACCTCTGGCTCTGACCTTTAATCATTAGGTAGGAAGTGCTACAGAGTAAACCACGTGAATTATTCTAGAGGTTTATGTAACTCTGAGAAATCAATACCAGGCAAATAAAAGGCAGAAATATTTCACTTTGAAAGACAGAGTAAGCCCTCTGAACTGAGGGTGGAGAAGAGCTGCATACAGTAACCTAAATATAGGGGTCCTAACAGGATCATAAAAGGCAGCTCACCAGCTTTTCAGATTTATTTTTTCTCATAGTTTCATCCCTCTCCATCAGCAACAGGCAAAGCAGCATGATCTGGGAAAAAGAAATACAGCTTCCCTTTACACACACCCCCACTCCTGAGAGCCTCCAAATGAAGAGGGCTACAGCCTGTCCATAAAGCTGGAAAAGGAGACAAACATGTGCTGATGAGCAGTGTGTCAGCACACAGGTAGACTTCCTGGTTCTGGCCATGGTGGGAGAAGTGCCATTTTTTTAACTTTTCATTGGCAAATGATACATGGTTTTAATCTGGTTTCCTACACAAATAATTATTAGGCTAAAGGAGCAATTGCAGAACTTGATTTAAAGCTTTGTCTAGCTGGGCAGAACCCCAAGGTTAGCAATCTGTATACAAAAATCAACAGTCTGAGCCTTCTGTAAATTTAATTTCTCTGAGAGAGTTTCAGGTTTAGGGGCTGTCTTGAAGAATAGCATGTGTGGTTTAATATTTTTTTTTCAAATCATTTAATTACAAGGTCAGCATCCTTCAGGGAAGGTGATATTACCGAGGGAAGTTAGATTCTAAAACTTAGCAGAGAATTGCAATCTTCACTACATAGTGTAGAAGCTCTATGCTCTACCAAGGTCACCACCTTAGCTGGAGGGTGGAGAATGGAAAAAAATCAACAGGGAGAGGCTCTTCATTGGAAGCTGGGAAAATGGAAAAATCCTCTTCCTTGGCATTTAATGGGCCTGACCCACTGGAGTAAGTGGAAGTCTGTGTCAGTGTGCTTTCCATCAGGCTGTGTGTGTGTGACGCAGTACTAGGTGAGTTTTCTATATGGGCATATATTACAGATCTAGTCCTTAGTGAGTTGCCATATTGATTTCCATAATGCAGAGTTTCCCACATGAAGCACTACTGTGCATTTTTATGTTTAAAACTCTATCAGACTTTGACTCAGTAACTCAAATTACAGCGGATCATGGATTCAGAGTTTGACATGTGTCTAACCGTTCCTAGAAGTCTACTAGGGATTAATAATAATGGTAATACACAGTCAAATGGCATGACTTCAAAGCAATATTTAAAAAAGCACCATTAAAATTGTGCATTATCCAACTGTAGTTTTCAAGTATTACTGTGTGAGATTTCCTATCCCAGGTTATGGGGTTCTATCTCCTGGTATCTTCGGTCATAGGAGTTTTGATTGATTGCAAATGATTGTAAAATACACAGTGTGTCCCTGAGGTTGGTTTGGGCCAAATATTTATAGTACAGCAAGAGAAACTATTAAAAAAAAAAAAAAGGTCAGTAACTTGTCAGTATGCATGCTTCCCTTATTGTTTTTATAATTTTCGATAAATCAGCTATGGATGTTTTTTCTTAAACCCTATTAACTCAATATGCTCTCCAGAATCTGACTGAATAGTATTAAAATTTCATGTTTTACACTGTATTTTCATATTTGTGAAAAATTACCTCTTCTGCATTTTTTGGCGGGTCGATATTGTTTCTTGAGCTGTTAGCTTTCACGCTCCACTAATAAAGCTTTGTGTGCTTTTCTTCACACCTTAAAATAATACTTCTTTCTCTTTTCCAGACCAAAAAACATGTTGGTGTACAACTGCACAACAGGTGGAATCAACCCTTTCTTCTGGGGAGAAATGGGTAAGCTCTAATTAAAACCTAGACCGTGTCAAACATCAATAGCAGTCCTCGGCCAGGCTTTGAAAAGGCGGTTTCCTACGTTTCGGTGGCGTTCGGCATCCGCCATTCAAACCGCGCGTGGGAGGCCCGACTGCAGTGGGTGAGGGTCCTGTGAGCAAAAGCTCCTGGTGCTGGGCGTTCAGCCCAGGAAGGCATCTACTCCGCTTTCCTCGTGGGCGTAATCACGGAACAACCCAGCAAAGTACGGGCTTTGCTGCACTGAGGTGGAAAGTGGTGGGAACAGGAATAGAGAGCCAGCCCCTTATTTCTATGAGAAGATGCTCTGCAGAGCCGTAACAGGATGTTTTCCTTTTCTGATCGAGAACCTTTTCTGAGTTTGCGGGGTTTTTTTGTGCTTTGAAATCACTTGAGGGACCTTGATAGTGAATGAACACTAGTATATTAAGGAAGTAGAGTTGCTTTTCTTCCCCTTTCTGTGAAGAAAATTCTAAACAGAAATAATTGGTGTAGACTTGAGAAGGCAAATCTTGAAATGACAGGTGTGCTTCAAGAACAATTTGCCTTTTGGTTATGAATTTTGTCATTGGACAAACTAAAACTATTTTTGTGGCTGACTTCAAGTGGATGTGCTTTTGAGGCAGTGGTGAAAGAAAGGGAGACAAATCCTGACACCCTTACAGTGGAAAACTCAGGCTGAAGCCGAGCAGCAGAAACACTAGGTACAGTCAGTGCATTCATGGGCAGATGTACGGGGCCTGATTTGCTTTCTGTTCTGCTTCAATTCATATCTTTGTGCTTTAAATACAGGATGCTGGCAAATAACTACTGGTGTTTCACCTCTCAGCCTTTGTTTTGCATTTGTCTTTGCAATATTTAATTGGCAAACTGTAAGTCAGCGGAGAATCAGACCATAATTGCATTTTCAGAACATGGCTTGTCTGAAAATCCTACTAATGTCCTACCATGAGATTTGATCAAGTGATCTAGCAAGGAAGAGGTTTCAGCAATTGGCTGAGCAGTGAGAAAATCACGCCAAGTTCCTGATTTTTTTTTTTTTTTTTTTTTTCCCCTTTAATGAGAGATCTAACATTGTGGTTTGTCACTGTCGTGAGAAGAGGTGAGGCTTCGTAGGTGACTGTTGGAAAATGTAGCCAGTCTTTATAACGTGTAAAGTCAGATCTTCTGTGGCTTTTCACAGGAGTGAATGCAAAGCTCTTCACAGGCTGCTACTTCAGGCAACAGCCACCGTAGCACTACTACCTGAGGTTTGCCTTTCTTAACCCATTTTTTACTGATGAAAACAGCAACGTATTTATGCATCGTAACTGATCTTATTCTGTTACTTTGCTTGTAACTGTGGATTTAGCAATGAAATCACCTGAGTGCAGCAGAAGCTTGCACAAGCAGTTCAGCTGCGTGATGGGACTGAAGGCAAGATTTTCTCCCTGGCTGACACTGTGGAGCTCTTTCTACCACATGTTGTATCCACAGTTTTCCAGAGATCAGCAGGCTGCAGGGGGGTAGTAGGTATAAATTAATGAACAGCAATTAGGCTGGAGTATCGAAGAGCAAAATTTTGCCTGTGAAGATGTTGCATGGTTTAAGAAATCAGTTTGGGAAAGGTTTATTTCAAAGCATTGAAAGCATTAGGATGTTATGACTGCGACCATCCAGTTTGAATTCTCAATTCAGTCTCTTACCAATTTCTTTTTGGTCAATACGCACAATTCTAAAATCGTCTTTATATAGATGACAGACTTTCTCAGCCCACTCACATTACTTTCTCTGCCTACTACTATTATTTGGCTTCTAGGCAGCCAGTTTCTTCGCCTGAACTTTCAACGGGCCTTTCCAAGCTGTGATCTCTCTGAAATAAGAGCTACCACCGAGTAGTCCAGCCCCTGCAGAGAACGACTGAACTTCATCCACCAGTTCCCTCCCTCGCCCGCGGGGCAGCAGCCGTTACTCGAGTTGTCGCCCTCTCTTTCTGAAAGGCTGTTTCCAACTGCGTTTAGCTCTGCTAACCTTTCAGGTTGAAACTGTTGAGGCCAGGTCTCTACCTCCAGTGGTTTCTCACCTTACTCAGAATTTTTCTTTTTCCCCAGCCTGAAAGAAGTTGTTTGATGCAAACGTACAGGAGACGCAGAACCAGCCGAGGGAAAGAGTCAGTTCAAGGAGTCTGGGGAGGCTGGACTCGCACAGGGTCTGTAACTGGTCACTGAGGTGGAGGGTTGTTGAGAACGAGACTGGAAGCTGCTGAGAGACCAGGGTGGGGAATGCGAGTCATCTGGTGTGGGACCGAGTGTTTTGGTGCAAATCAGACACGGGGTTTGCAGCGGGGAGGACCTGGACTACCTGGCTGGGGAGACTTACGCCGGGACCAGCTGTAGGACCGAGAGGTGAACACAACAGAGTAGGGACTTTATGGTGGGAGAGGAGGAAAGGGAAGAGAGATCAAATAGAGAAATTGAGACTGGAGTGGGCTGAGGATGCCCTGGGTAGGGAACAGAAGTGACCGAGATGGGGACATACTGACTACAAAGGTGACGAGCTTGGAGGGAGGGAGAAGGAGATCTAGAAGAGAATTATTTGAAAAATATATATCTACTTAAAAGCTTAATGCTTAAAAATCCATTGCAAACTAGTTTATTCTACAGATCTCCAGATACAGACAAACCTCTAGTGTTAAAAGGAACCTTAACTGATTTATTTCTTTCCCAAATAAGGCTGTGCCTTGGGATTTTTTCTTACTTCATTCCATTACTGCTGTTATTTTCCCCGCTATTACAAAAATGTGGTCAGACAACTGAGTATTAATCAGAAGAAGTGTATTCTGCTTTGCTGCAATCTAAATCTTGCTAGTCAGATTTTGTGAAGTTCGTTTTGCAATTTCTGCTCAAAACTAAGCCTTAAAATACGCTTTAAAATGGTGTTCAGCATGGGAAAACTTAATTTCAATTTATCCTTGACAGTCTACCTAGATGAGACTGGTGTCTGATTGTTCCCCTGCTAAATCCGCCTTTGAATTGTAGAATTTGCTTCTGCATTTTTGTGCTGTGGTCGCAGGGGAAAGACCACCCACCCGCTAAGCCGTTCGAGTAGCTCCTAAAGGTGATGTGCTGCTGGTTCGGGTTTTCTGCCTGCCTGACCTGTCTGTCTGTCTGATTCTTTCTCTCTCTCTCCAAAACAAACTGCTGGAGCATAAAAGACTTGCTATGCTTGCAAAGTTGTACACTTTCCGGAAATTAGGAGACAGAGCAATTGCGCTGAGTCAGTGGAAGCCAGGGTAAGGGAGGTTTGTAAGGGAAACACACACAGCATTGACTGTTCCAAGTTATGCAACTCTGATGTTTTCCCGACTTCCTTCCAGTAAGTCTTTCAAGTTGGTCTCGCTGCCTTCTTATGTGCATTTTAGAACAAAACCACTTTCATTCCTGACTTTCAGAATTTTTCTTGAGTTTTCAGCAGATATCTCATCTGCTCTTCACTTATGTGCGAGTTTCCAAAGGGAAACCACCTCAACCAGTTTAAAGTTGAAAACTAGATCTGCAATATATTAACATTGGGATTTAAATAAAAAGAACTATAAATATATGCTGCAGACAGTATCAAAACTATCACAATTCCAAAATATCAGTGGGTCCCAGTTAAACTGATAGGTTTCCATTAAGAAATTAAGTGACCAAATGAAACTAAATGAACTTAAATATTGATAAGGAGATGAGAGTTTGTAAATAAACTGGGATTTAAAGGGCCTCTTGGAGAAACTACCTTAAGGGGAGAAGCAGCAGAGTTCATGGGATTGCCCTCCTGATCCATGAGCTACTGGAATGGGCACAGATGTACAGCCCTCTCCAAACTGGGAGCAGATCTCTTTACTTTTAAGCCAGCTATGACTTTGTCGAAGTATAATTGTAGTAAATGGCCGTGCTGCTGACACAGAGGAAAGAAACTCCTCACACACTGCTTAGACACAAACTCGGCCAGGACAGGGGCTTCCTTCCCAGTAGCCCATCCCAAACTGCTTATTGTCACTCCCCTGCCAGGAGTAAACACCTTTTGAAATCTCCAGTATAACCACAGGCACAACTTACATGAGGAAGTTTAAATAGGAGGTTTTTGCTAATCCTTGCCATTTGGAGAGAACGTGCTGCAAAGGATAAGATTTCTGTACCGCAGCCGCATTGGGACCACAAGATAACCACATCGTTGCAGTGTGGCTAAGTGAAACAGAAAGGATGGCAGTCAGTTCTGGCTATTCGGATGCAAGATGAGTTTCAGGAGAACTGGTCTTCAGCCATTAAACTTGCAGCCCACGGGACAGAAAAATGAACAATAAACTTGCACTGAAACTAAATTGTATTAATTTAAAAGTCTTTGTTGTCTAAACTTAGCAGCTCAGTGGCTAACAAGTCTCCTCTAGTTGCTGTTACTTAGTGACTTTTGCTGTACTCGTTCTACTTGAAGTGCAGTAATGAGCTGACCACAGATACATGAGAATACTGTCAGAATATTATGATTAGAATCTGCTTATCTGAGGATGATCTGGATGTTTCTTGTGACTTGCAAATTCTCATCTGATTTTTTCTATTTGTAACATAAGCTTAGAGAGTAGACTATAATATGAGCACAAATTGATGTCATAACTCTCAAATTCATTTTTAAAAAAGTAAGAAAAGCCCACATATTCTTCTTCGTTGAGCTCACTGGTGCTCAGGAATAGGAGCACCATCTGTTTATCAGTCCCCAGGATGATAGTCTTATATTCAACTACTGCAGTTCTATTAAGCCTCTGCAATATGCAAATGCCCCAGATATGCACATCTAGATGCCACTTCTGCGGCACTGTGCCATATTGCAAGAGCTCAGAATCAGACCCAACATATTTTGTACCTTATGCAAAGACAATTTGCTGCTTTAGTGCATCCAGAGCTCCTCTGAAAACAGACTGAGGTATTTGGTGTTGTGGGTCAGATGTGGTTTGAAAGGATGTAATGAAGTCTTTCTAGAAGCAGCACCATATGTGTGTAAGCAACCTGTCCCTGACTCAGACTAATATTGACGTCAGCCCTTTTGAAAATTTGACTAGAAATCGGAAATGTCATTTTTGTTTTATGCTGGCAGATCAAAGTTTGCTTTCAGTGATCTGAAGATATGTTAACGCTTATCAATTTCTTTTACACCTACTGCAGGTGAAAGCAGAACTGCAGTTCCTTGGTCTGAAGTGTTTCGGGATACAACTGCCTGCTTTTCCTCCATTACGCTTTGGTGTTGTGATAAGGAAGTTTTTGTCTGCTGCTATTGAGTCTAAAGTCAGATTGTGTTTCAGATAGGCAATAGATGGAGTCATCAATTTTCATGCCAGAAGGGACCCCAGGATGATCCAACCACTGGTTACACAGTTCACAGAACTGTAGGTTAAACACATCAAGCGCTGTAACTTGGGCTTTACTGCAGCATGTTGGTATGGTCGTGCCCAACTCAACTGAAATTAAGTGCCTGATTTTAAGTTAAATGCCTCTTCCTTTACAGAGCAGTATGTTATATCCACGTTCAAAAGGAACCCACTGGAGCAGGCCTTCCGAACACCCAATGCTCACTTGACATCCAACTACTTGATAAACCAGTACTGGATAACTGTCAGTCACAAGGCACCGGCCATACTCTACGACCTGTACATGAGGCTCACGGGGAGAAAGCCCAGGTAAGAAACCACACGCCTTCAGCCTCCTGCATGCCTGCCACTGTCACGGAGAGCAGATCTCCAACAAGTTCTGAGAACTGGCTGCCTCAGCCTGAAGTCCCTGGTCTTCTTCCCATCTCCTTGTCTTGAGGAGATTACTCAAAAAGAAAAGGAATCGCATGGCCATAGCTAAGTGTAGCCTGGGGTTCCCACCCTTTCCAGTACCTGGGGGACAGCCCATCCTTTAAACACAGCTTCGTACACTTCAGAGCTTCCCAAAACAGAAGAGGACCGGTAGTTAAACTGTCTTCTGTATAGCAAGGTTTCTACCATTGCAACTCTCTGACGTGATTGCCTCTGTGGCAGTAGCTTGCATAAGGACTTGAGACTGGCAAGGTTTAGAACATTCCAGCTAATATTTTTTTCCCATAAATCAGATGCATAATTAGCAGTTGCCAGCACTGGCCCAGCACCCTAGTATCTAGGAAGCAGTTGTTTCTGAGTATGAATAAATTCTGAATTGTATTTATGAGGACGGTTTACCATTACAATTGGTATTTGAGCCTTGGCAGTGTCATGGCTAAGAGGAACACGTGATGTGGCTGTCCCGTGTGGAAGCAATCCTGGTGTAACATAACTCAGCCAACATCCTCCTTTACTCCCTGCCACCACAGAGGAGAATTTATTGTGCAACACAAGAAGGGTATGCCAGCACTGTGTTGATGTCAGCTGCTCTGTGCTCCTCTGCTAGTTAGAAAGCTGGCTTCAGCTGTTTGCAGGGAAATCCCTGGCTGATGTATTGCTCTAATTTCTCTCCGACATTCTTCTACAGAGGGAAATTGGTCCATAAAAGGACTTTCAGTTATCCAGGAGGCAAGAATTACCCTAGAAATAGAGGTAGACTATGAGAAAGAATAGGCTGGAATCTCCAAACTCTGTTGAAACAGGCAGCAGTAAGATCTTGGCATTGCCATTACAATTAACATTTCTTTTCGTAAAGCTGATTGGCATAAGTAGCCAATGGACATTGGCCACAGTACTGTACGTAAATTTCAAATAGAGCTCAGCATGCACTCATGCTGAGAAAGGTACCTTCTTCTGAATTTTGAGATTTGTGACCTGAGCAAACACAGGCTCAGCGACTGAACCTGTGAGTTCACCAAGTTGGGTTTGGGTTAGGTTTTTTTTTTAATATAATTCCCCTTTTCTTTTTACACACTACTGAAGCTCATCCAGGTATTACTGCAAGGTGGTAGAAAGCATAGTAGCAGCTCATTCTTTCTTTTTTTCACAGCTACATAAATACCAGACCTTTATGGTCTAAGGGCAGTAAACCACATCAAATTAAAAAAAAGTTGAATGTGTCACTTAACCTGCTTTAATGTTTCCCTTTAATTTTTCCCTCTACTTCAAACAGAGCATCTAGGTTTAACTTTCTTCCCACTTGACATTCCCATCTATTGAAGTACAAGCCATCTTCCTGGCAGTTTCTTGAATTCTTTCCATGACCCTATGCCAGATTTGCAAGCAGAAAGGAGAAGGTTCTTTGCCAGGACCAAGACTCAGGCTTCAGTTCTCTACTGTATCCATACTCAACTCATCATAAGGTGATGGGTTATCACATGGAGTAGTTTATCTGGCAGCTGGTTATGGTTTTGCAAGTCTACCGTTTATTCAGGACCAGCCTATGACCTTCACTAAATTGAATTGCAGGGTAGTTCGGAGGAACTTGGTTGTAGTTCCTCCTGTAATTATTACATGCAGTACCCCATCTACCAAAGGGTAGGTACGAGAGTCATCTCCTTCAGCTTTAGACTTTTATATGTTGCCTCTCCTGAGAATCTTACTTTAACTGTTAGCTCATTTCACATAAATTGCTTGATGTCTAGCAAAACTGCCCTAAATGGCTTACTGTTATTGCTGCACATCCATCCATGACTTAGAAACTAATGTGGTTTATATCATTAGTAGTCTTCTGAGGCAATCTGTCACACCTGAGAATCTGCTCATGCAAGGCTCAGTATGAGAGCAAATAAAGAAATCATTGCTGTAAACAGTTTTCTAGAAGACAAGATGCATTTCTGAAGTGTAACTAATAAGGCTATCAGTGACAGCTACTACTTGCTTTATTCCTCTCAGTTCCTCCACAGTGGAGAATGAGATTTTTCTGTAAGAAATCTTTGCCATAGCTGCTCAGAGCCTGCAGAAAAGCATAGCTCCACTCAGTTGATGTTTTTCAGTAGACCATTCCTTCATCCAAATTAGTCAATATTTTGAATGTGGTCACACCATTTGAGCTCAGTCAGTTAACATGAAATGCAGTTTTCATACGTACCTCTTTAGATGCTTCATTTCTCTTTTTGACCCTTACTTTCAGCCACTCGGATATGTTGCTTTGGGTAGATCTATAGGCAGAGCTTATTCTGCCCACGTTGACAGGAGGCCGTGTGGATAGCCTATTTTCAAAAGATAATTAGGGACACACAGTTGATTCTCTTATTGTTTGTTTGTTTTTCTGACAGATTCCATTAGCCCTAAACACTTTAAAGATATTGATGGCTTTTGGGGAGCCAGTGTGAGGGGCAACTTCAGATCTTTGCAATCTAGCCATAGACTTTGTTTCCCAAGTTCTCACGAAGTATTAAAATATCCACAAAGCTTTGCCCCATAGTAGTTGCCTACGCAGGCACAATCGGGAAGATTAATCTGAAGTAATTTTAAAGCAGTTTAGATAACCTGCATTCAATCAATGCGCAGGTAATTATTCAGAATGAAGGTTCCCTTAATCTGATGGTGTGCTGTCCTAAAATGAAAGCCACTTTAATTCTGAGCGGGAGTGCCTATGTAAGGTTTTAGTGCTCTTTCAATTTGCTTTGGGTAAGCTGCGCAGTTCTCCTCTGAATTGCTGTACTCATTGTGTCTTTTTCTGCTGTACTTAACGCTTATCATGGGGGCAGTCACATCTGCACGGGGAGAGGCCAGCCTGGCACCATTCTTCCCCAGTCTGCCGCCTTCTATTTGTCACGGCGACTGTGTTACCCTCTGGGCAGCTCAAAATTTCTCATGAAAACAGCTCTGTTTTCCACAGAAATCAGCCTTTTAATGCCTTCTCTTGCCTTTATCCAGTCTGAGAGAACGTGGTGTTCTCTCAAAATTGACCAAGCCCTGTACATCACACTTTAAACAACCAGAGGTCTTTTTTGTACTCGTGACCATTGGGACAACTGAAAAATAATCCTGAAAGGTAGGACAGCATTATTGTCATCCCCTCTTATATAAAAAATTAATAATAAAAAAGGGCCAAAACACATGAGAGACCTGAACCTACATTTCCAAAGTCCCTGTTAAGCATCCATGCCCCTGAAGGAGCTTTCATCTTTACCAGGACACTCACGCTCCAGGAAGGTGTTCAAACAGTTTCCCCCCACCCCCAAAAAAAAAAAAGCCTATGGACTCAGGTTATTTTCAAGGTCATCCACCGGGAGTGCATACTATCAGACCCTTCCTGTATAAGGAAGGACACAAAAAACACTCCAGACTCTCACTATATTATACAGGGAGAGGAATGGCCTTAAAGCAAAACAAATGGTTTTGAGAGAGAGAGGTCCAAGAAGCCCAAAGACATGAAAAGCATGCCACCAAGCTGAGCAGTGTGGTTGATACTCTAAAGGGAAGGGACCTTGACAGGCTAGAAAGGTGGGCCAGTGTGAACCTCCTGAGGTGCCACAAGGCCAAGTGTAAGGTCCTGCACGTGGGTCAGGGCAATTCCAAACATGGATACAGGCTGGGCAATGAGTGGATTGAGAGCAGCCTTGTGGAGAAGGACTTGGGGGTATTAGTGGATGGAAAACGGAATATGAGCCAGCAATGTGTGCTTCCAGCCCAGAAAGCCAACTGCATTCTGGGCTGCATCAAAAGAAGCGTGGCCAGCAGGTAAGGGGAGGGGATTCTCCCCCTCTACTCCGCTCTGGTGAGACCCCAGCTGGAGTTCTGCGTTCAGCTCTGGGACCCCCAACGTAAGACAGACCCAGACCTGCTCGAGCAAGGCCAGAGGAGGGCCACGAAGATGATCAGAGGGCTGGAGCACCTCTCCTATAAGGACAGGCTGAGGGAGTTGGGGTTGTTCAGCCTGGAGAAGGCTCCAGGGAGACCTTATAGCAGCCTTCTAGTACTAAAAGGGGGCCTACAGGAAAGATGGGGAGGGACTCTTTATCATGGAGCATAGTGATAAAATGAGGGGTTATGGTTTTAAATGGAAAGAGGGTAGATTTAGATTAGGTATTAGGAAAAAATTCTTTACTGTGAGGGCAGTGAGACACTGGCACAGGTTGCCCAGAGAAGCTGTGGCTGCCCCATCCCTGGCAGTGTTCAAGGCCAGGTTGGATGGGGCTTTGAGCAATCTGGTCTGGTGGAAGGTGTCCCTGCCCATGGCAGGGGGTTGGAACTAGATCATCTTTAAGGTCCCTTCCAACCCAAATCATTCTGTGAGCCTATGATTCTATCTGAAAACTGAAGTTGTGCAATTGACTTCAGAGCTTGTCTATGCTGCAGATGCAGTCACCTCTGTACTGGAGCTAACTCCAAAAATCAGAGCTTTGCTTCAGGAGCCCAGTCAGACTTGAGAACAGAAGAGAATCTGTGTGGTAGAAAGAGAAGTATCCACCTCGGGAGGCAAACAATATACCTTTGTAGTTTTGCAATCTGCTGTACAGACTTCATACTAGTTCAGCTGGGCTCTTCACCTCACGTGTGGTACAGGACGTAGCTATGGCCTCCAACCCTTGTTTAGCTCAGGCCGGTAAGTGAAGCGTCAGTCCTGCCCTGGGAAATGCATGTTTGCACCCATGTTCAAGCCAACAATAAAAGCTGGATAGCTGTAGGCTCAAGACCTCGGCTGGAGCAGTTAGACTTGCTGAGCAAGTTCTCGGCCTGGCGAGCACCAGTGCAGTGCTCATCAGGAATTGCAATGCCTATTCATCTGGATTGATGAAAACACCTGCAGAGCAAACCCACAGCCTTCACGTACGATCAAACTTCTTGTCCACCACTGACGTTCCTCCTCTGTTTCAGAATGATGAAGATTATCAATCGACTGCACAAGTCTATGATGCTCCTGCAGTATTTCTCCACCCAGTCCTGGGATTGGTCTTCAGATAATATGAATATGTTAATGAGTCACCTGAACACAGAGGACAAAAAGGTAAGTATGTCCTGAATATGGATTCCTAATCATCTGCAATTCTGTTCATCTGCAGAAATTATTTTTGGTGTATTGTTGAGCTTTCAAATAACATCCATATGACTGGAATTGACTTTAACCTGAAATAATTTATTTTCTCCTTGTTTTATTAAATAACTTATCAGGAACCTTCCATTTATGACAGGGGAATGTTTTCTCCTCAGGTGTGTTGCTCCTTCTTCTGAGGCAGGTCAATCACTGAAGTCTTTCCAGTTAACACTGCAGCTGTGGTAGATGATCTAGATGGAAATTACTTGAAAGATTTTGACATTTTCATCCCCTTTGGTTTTAATGGGCACTGCACAGGGAAATTTGGGTAACACATAGTGTCTGACCCTGAACAATATGTTAAAAGTTCCTGTTCTGTTCAAGTCCCCAAAGAGTAATTAATTTGCAGGATGTCTAGCTCTGTCGTCGTCTTTATAGGTTTGAAATACTGCTCCTTAAAAATGGGATTGTGACTGGAGGACTACAAAGAGTAGATCTGTGATAAGTTTGAATGCATCTTTGGTCAGTATGTCCTTGCAAAGAGATACTTAGGCATTCACATCAAACTGGTCTTACTCACATCGTGAGGTTCTTGCCCAGACACACCAGGATCTGTAACCCCCTGTATTTGACGGAGTTAGCTAACCCCTCTCTGCTCGAGTTATTGCTGGTGTGATACCAAGGCCCTTGCACCAAAGCAAGTGGCCTGGATTGGCATGGGGGTGAAAGGAAAATATTTTTCTGATTATATTATCTTTTAAGACCCTGTAAATAAGAAATGCCATTCACTTCAATCATTTGTTTAGGAAAAAAAAAAAAATGCTTTCTTTGCTCTAATAGACAACGCCTGAGAGCTTGCTAACAATTTTTCCAATATAAGCATCTGAAATTAACTGGGCTAATTAGCTCTACAGTGAGATTTTTTGATGCCAAACACCAGAGTAACCCGTTTCTTGGACTTCTGTCGGCCTAGCTGCTGAGAGAGAATACAGCACAGCAGCAAGTAATACTGATGCAGAGGCACTTGTTGACTCAATGTCCAATTCATTTATTCACACTTAATTCTAGTGACATATTAAAAACTTCATGGAGGTTTTCACATGAATCCATTTACCTGAGTGGAATGCCATTTTTCTTCCACGATTGTGTGTTTGCATGTACATGTGTGTATAAATATACGTATTTATGCAAAAATTGCCACCTGAAAGACAAACTTATTTTTGTTTTCTGCCTGCTAGCACTAAATTTCTGCTTGCTTTGCCCAGATTCCCAGCTGGGTAAGACATTAATCGTCAGCTGTCAAATACAGTCTGTTAGTGCCCATGTCTTCTTGGAAACTTGGTGGCTTTAAGAATTTCGGAGAGAGGGCCTTGTCAGGAACAGAGGTCAATGAAGAATTGATGCTCAAAGTGAACTTGTTTTGAACTCTGGCGTTTAACTTCTGCTCTTTGTCTTTAAATCCCAGTTATACAACTTTGATGTTCGTCAGCTGCACTGGTCAGAATACATTGAAAGCTACTGCCTAGGTGCTAAGAAGTACTTGCTAAATGAGGACATGGCTGGCATTCCAGCAGCAAAGCAGCACTTACGAAAGTAAGTCATACCCAGTGACAAGGACAAGAGCTCCTGGCTACCTTGAATGGCTTTGAGGAAAATTATTCTAGTTACATTGCAGTAATGATTGTTGAATAATATGGAGATAAACATAGCATAGCTTATTTCTTATGGCCGAGAGTTGTCAGTATTTTATTTTTCCAACCTGTAAGAAAAAGAGGACTTTTGATGACACTAATGAAACTTCTGCTTGATAGAAAGAGGACAAGATGATTAGCATCTTAAAAGACTCAATAATGCCATTTAAATATATAGTGTAAACCACCCCCCCCCCCAAAAAAAACACCAGTGCTGCAGTACTGCAAAAGTAAAGACCATTTATCATTATTGAGTAATTTCCTAACATTAAAGGCAAGGTTTCACCCAAACAGGAGAACTTTATTCATCAGCTCATGCAAACGTAGGTCTTCTAGCCTGCCACCAATCCTGCAAAGTAAAAAAAAAAAAAAGCCAATATACCAAATCAAAGCAGAAAGTATTGGACCTAGACTATCATAAAGAAAAAACTCTCAGTATGACTTCTGTTCTGTGTGCTCTTATTTCAAACCAGAACAAGAGAGACTTGCCATACAGGTGTTCCACCTATCCCATTAGCTATTCACTGTATCCTCACTTCAACTTGGCAAGACGGTAGGGACACCCTGGGCACAGTGTTTTCACTAAAACAGGCATGGCAAAAAGCCCAAGGGCCACTTGTAAACAGGATTTCTTACAAACTTACCTACAGCAAATGCAGCAAGCTGGTAAGCTTTTTTGTTGTTTTTGTTTTCCTCCATAAGATGCCTCTTTCTCTTTCTCAGGCTGAGGAACATCCGATATGCATTCAACACCACCCTCCTAGTGATCATCTGGCGCATTTTCATTGCAAGGTCACAGATGGCTCGAAACATCTGGTACTTTGTGGTGAGCCTCTGCTACAAGTTCCTTTCCTACTTCAGGGCATCCAGCACCCTTAGGCACTGAAGCCGTCCATCAGCAACCAGCCTCTTCCAGAAGGACCTCCGTCTCCTCTAATCAGCAACTATGGGCATCGGGGTCTGAAAGTAGCAGAAAAATCCACTCCCTCCAACAGCAGCCTGCATTTATTGTGCACTGTTATGTGTTCACCTTTTTAATTTTAACTAATGCTTTAATACATGGTGGTCTTTCATCTGTAGGACCAGGCCAATTTTTAAAGCCATAACTGAAGCTTTAGGAACAGGTCAAGCTGGAACCGTTCATCTAGAGTCTGATGTGCAAGAGTAAGGATTAACCAAAGTCATTGTCTTCCCATGTACTACCTAGGCTATCTTAATCCCATCTTCTTCCTCAAAAGAGGCAAATTTAAAGCATACAACCTTGGAAGAAAAGGATGACAGCAGAGGAGACCCAGCCAAGGAAATTAACCTGTAAGAGGTCTTCCTAAAGAGGCTATTCCTTCATTCTTATTCAGTGAAATAGTACCTTATGGAAAAACAGGATTTCACGTTTTCAGTTTTTCAAAACTTAGAGGGGAAAAAAGATCAGTTACACTAGGCCAGTGAACACAGTGAACAGTTTTCAGATCTTGTCTTACATTGAGGACTGACACTTTCAAGCCATAACTGAAGACACACATAGAATTCATGTACCTGTGTTAACTCTACTCACTCAGAAGCTGCTTTCTTATGGAGAGCTATTTTTTTCTCTGTGTGGTTAAGGTTGCAGTCTATTAAAAAGCCCTGTTCTTGCATTTATCTCATTTGTTTGGAACATTTTTTTGGCTTGAAAAATGTTGTATTTACTCTGAGAATGAAGAGAAAACTTCTTAAAAGATTGAAGAAGAATGCAGAAGCTCTTTATTATTTTTGAGGAATCGGTCTTTTTTCTCCCTTGGATTTGTCTGCAGAAAACCTCTCTCCCTGTAGCTTAAAAAAGACCTGATACTGTCCTTCATGCTTTCATTAGAGATAAATCACTTTGCAGTTGATCAATTCCACTGGCAATGAAAGTGTAAAGACATGTATGGAGGAAAAACCCATCAGGCCAGTTCTGCTGCTGCTCCTGTCAGTCTGAAACTTGTTTTCATTGAGAATAGGAAAGGTTTCATCGATTTCTGTGTAAAAAAAAGTCATGCACAGTGAAGGTAATGCATTTTGTCTTACCTTGCAGTTTAGAAAGGAACCCAAGGATCTTCCTAACAGTCATGGCTATTGGAGATACTTGTTTCACCTAGTGAAGTATGAATTCCTGGGGTGGGGGGGAGAGAGAAAGAGACAACCTTCTTCAACGTAGCTGGTGCAACAACAGCCTTAGTGCAAGAGCAACACATCCATCATGCTATCAGATTTTTAAAGTTAAATCTAGTACTGGAATATTTTTTATTCAGATAACACTGAATAAGCACTTTAAGATTATCAGACTTCAAAGCAGCTAGTTTTTGAAACAATGCAGCATCCAATTTCTCTAGTCTTGTGTCATGCTAGCTGTCTGAAAAAATAATGCTACACCATAGAAAAAATGACACGGTTGCTCTTTTGAGAGCTGAGAATAGCAGAGTATTTACAAAGCTGGCATTCTTCAAAAATTATACTTGGTTTTGGCAGCGAAGGCAAGAGCAGGTTATGATGACAGTATATTTATATCTTAGGCCTCCAAGCTAGTTCAAAAGTCTTTCTAAAGGTGCGAGGAATTAATCTTCCCCCATATGCCCCAGAGGGCTGGTTTCAAGCGACTGCCGAAGGACGCCCGCAGCAGAACCTGACCAGAATCGCGGTGTCCGGAGTGGCAGGGCCCTGCCATTCCCCAGCAAAGGCCCCCCCTGTTTGTCACCCATTACTTCTGATCTGTGCTGAATTAGGTCAAGCACCCAGTTTACAAAGATGGAAATTTTTTAAGCTCTTGCCTTGAAAACATACTTTCAAAACGAACCCACGCTGGTTGTTAGCCATGTGTTTTCCAAGTTCAGGCCGTGCATTGCACATCAGGGAGGTCTCACTGCCTTGGAGACGAGGAGCTATGGGTTCGGGCGCCGGGGACCAGACATTTCACGTACAGAGCTGCCGTAGCAGTGTATATGGTGAAGGTTTGGTGCCTTATCCTTTGCTAACTTACTTGGCTATGCAGAGACTGTGGCTCCCTTGGCAGTGTGAGGCAGGTTGCTGTAGGGATTCCTCTAGAAAGTCTGCGTTCCCTCAAGTACATAATCAGGTCATCGGCCAGCTTCCAGTCTTCTCATATGAAAGGCTAAAAAACAAACCTGCGGATTATTTTGACACAAACTTCCATTAAAAACCTAGGAAAGAATTTTAGCTCACATCCTAAAAGTCTTTTTTAAGTGCCTGCCTTACGTACAAAGAGAAGCAACAGCTAAGGGGATCGTAAGTCTTACGCTGTGCACATGCCAGACAAAAACTTGAGCCTCACAGAAAAGTCAAATACTGCAGACCTGCTACACCTACAATGTCTGGTCTACATTAGTCAGCTCTACTATAAGTCTCCTGCCTCCCCTTCCCCAGTGCTCGTCACGCCACGCAGCCCTCACGTGTGCCTGCGGGCATTCGGAGTGATTTGCGGGGGCCGTATTGTCCCACCGAGCCCCAGACGTATCTTGGCTCACCTGAGCGTAGCCGGACCTGTGCTCTGCACGTGCAAAACGCTGCTTCAGGTTTCGCTCCGAACAGCGGTGGCACCATGTTCTAAAGCTCTTCAGCGTTTTGCTGAAGGCAACAGCCACAGCAAAGCTACTACTCAGCCCAGAGGAAGCGGCGGGAGCTGCTTGGGATGTTGCAGAAAGAGCTGTTGCAGATGGTGGATGCTCTTCTGGAGACCTCCCGTAGCCCACGCAGCATCGCCGGCAGCCGGCTCCAGACCTCTGGCCTTGCCTGGGGTGGGGACAAGCTGTTAGCTTTTCTTAACACAGACGTAACACGCAGTGAAACTTGAATCTTTAATCCCTCGTCTTGTGGCTCGAGATGTTTGCAGGTGATTGTCCGAACCACAGAAATACGTCAGAAAAAAAAAACCCTCAACGCAGAGACTGACACCTGGCAATGGCCTTCGGGTGCCAATTGTGACCGTCAGCCTGGAGAGCTGGCCCTGGCCTCAGAGCTCGTTCTCACCTCAGGCAGTGACTTATCTTTGAGGTTTTACTGCGTGCTCCTCGGCGGATTTGTACGTGCTCTGAAGACACCCAAGCCTTGGGGAAAATAGCTAAAAGAAAACGCTGAGCGACAGCCATTTCTTTTCTTCCCCGTTTTCTCTCTTGCTCTTTCATGTATACTTACAAACTTTTGACAAAAGAAAAGCCAAATACAGTTGTTACTAAGTTAAATCGGAGGTCCTGGGGTGACTGTGCACAAATTAACACGAACACCTCAGGAGTGGATATTACTCATGGCTGAAGGCTACAGCTTTTAATACCTGTAAGGCTGAAGCAGGACTCAAGCTTTTGGGGTTGTTTGGTTTTTTTTTTTCCTACAGAGGTAGCACGGTCAGTGCCGTGGGGAGGCGAGAGGAGTAGGAAGAACATTCCTGCAGCCTCTGCTCAGGCAGCAGAAGCATAGAGAACAATATTGGCAGCCAGGCTGCACAGCCACAAAAGAAAGTATCTATTTATTTGCCACAAGACAGTATAATGGGATTATTTGTTTGTACCCTATGAACTTGCAGTGTATCTACCCCCTCACGGTGTCAGAAGCCTGCCGTGCTGCTACAGAAATAAGACGGACCACTGCTGAACCCGATGTACTGTTTTTGTTAATACTGTGCATATACACTAGTCTGTAGGCTATAGCTATGAACTGCTGTTGCAAAAGCAATGAAACACTGAATATCATTTCACTGTCAAAGAGCAATGGGCATAAGCTTGCAGTTAAGAAGTATTTTTTTTTTTAAATTAAATTGCGATAACAAAAAAAACCCAAATCCCTAAAATTAATCCAAGTTTAAACTGCCTTTTGACTGACAACCAAAGCTGTTTAGCTCCAGCATGTCTCTTACCAAAAAAATAAAATTTCTCACCTTGTTAAGAAAATACAATTCTTTCTTGGTAGAGGGGGGGGTGGTAACAGACATACTGGTATACTACAGGTTGTTGGCCCATTACCCACCTCCTCAAGAAACTTGTTATTTTACATTTTCTAAGAAAACATGATTATATATGCGCGTGTGTGTAGTTACATCTTTCAGCACCAGTCTTCTCATACGACATAGAGAGACGGTAAAAGTAGCGGAGCTCACATCGAAATGCCAGGCTCTGCTTGTTTGGTATGCACTGTTCCAATTCAGTTTAAGACAAAGTGATTAAAACCTACCCTAGTTTCCAGCGTAAAGGAAACCAAACCTGTAGTACTATTAATCAAATCATCATCATGAATAAGCAACTGGGAAAAGAGGGAGGGGGGCATTCTTTTGTTTGTAAATAAGCTACAGCTTCGTGGTCGAAAGCATGCTGTTGCTCTTCCAGCGTTGACGTTCTACCGCAGAGAGCAGGGATGAACTTTTATTACAATTGGACCCTTTATTCTAGTGCAGAGTAAATAACATACTGTATATTCCCCAGAAGCTAAATGGTGAATACCCCATTACATGGTGCTAAATATAGGTATGAAGGTGGTACAGACTTACTTAAGAGAATTAAAAAAAAAAAAAACACACGCGTATTTGGGGAATAATTAAAGATGTACTATCCCACTTTTCTCTATTGCTTAAAAGTCAACTATGAATTGAGTTGGTTTGTTCAGATTAACACGAAACTGCTTGCAAAAGGTTTCTTGTTCTTAAATAATCTTGGCAGACCCCAGTTTATAGTAAAATATGTACTCTCCCACTGTCCAAAGTTTATATGGTTCTATCTGCTATTTCTATTCTCTTGTTAGCTATGAGACAACTTACTGTTATAAATCTTAATTACAAAGTTTCTAATGTTAAGGTGTAATCTTTTGAGCTCTCAAATCAGATAAAACGGTAAAGTCACAAATTATGAGAACCTCAGCCATAAAATTGTTAATATGATGTTTATGTTATTTTAAACATTTAATAAAACAAAATATTTTAAAACTATGGTTACTTTGCATCGCTCGAGTTGCTAAAGGAGGCGGTTACTGGCTGGCCATTGCAGTTCTGGACAGGCTGCATCTGCACCACATCTGTACACAGCTGTAGCACAGCTGCCTGCGTCCCCGCCTGCGTGGAGCGGCAGCCCCACCTACAGGCAGCTGCCAGCACAAGGAAAGCGAAAACAAAGAAGGGGAAAACCCCAATTTTAATAAAAGTAATGACTGTGAGACTTTAACCCAGACACATACGACCTGGAAGGGTCCATCTCTGGGAAGTGTCCTCCAGAAAGTGATAGGGACAGGTCTTAAGCAAGGACAACTTGGGAATAGCCCGACCAACTTCCTGAGCAACGTACCATTTGCACCTGAGAATATTACCCCAAATTCTTCGTTTTCCAAGGTAAGGACTTCAATTTACACTTTGCATTAACACTCTAATGCTCTTCTGGCATAAAGAGCTTTTAAAGTCCACGGAAATACGGTTTGCTTTTATTTTCAAGACCCTACCATACAGCGAGAAAAGCTAAGGATGTTACTGCATAGGCATGCGTGGGGGGTGGAAATAATCATGGTTTACATGTGTTTCCAAGAAGTGTACACAATAATATTTCAGGCTGTTGGGTAAGCTCTTAATCTAGCAGTTCTCAGGATTGCCAAGAACATTCTGACTCTGACAAACACTTCACTGAACTTCGCATGATGTCCCCGAGGCCACTGGGAAGCAGTGGCACAGTGAGGTAATGAAATCACATTGATAAATAGCAGGACTAACTAGACGGTCGGTCGGTTGGTTGTTTTACAAGTAGAACAGTTCTTACCTTTTCCAGCTCTGAAAAGAAAAAAAAAAATCTTTCTTGCTGAAATAAAATCTTCACAGCTGGGAACTTCAATAGTCAACAATCTCCAGCTGCCCAAAGCAAAGACACTGTCTCAAGGTCTGAGTCCAGCCACTCCGTAGACAAAGAGAATGTCACATCCCTCAGAGGTCCCTGCTATCAAATCTTCGGGGGGTGGTGGTGGGGGGGGTGTATATTTTAACATTAAAACTTTAGTAAATCTTTCCAGCCATCTGCATTGGAAGAGCCCAAAATCAAAACACCTCCATTCCCTTGGCTGCTGCAGCAATTCCGTTTTCAAACGCGTATGCGCAGCAGAGCCCACCACCAGTCCACTCCCGTCTCCTCTAGCTGGCCTGCTGGATATTGGCTTATTCCCCAGCACTTCATGAAGATTCACGACGGCTCAGATATCTGAGCTTCTTCCAGAGCTCAGCGGCATCGGACACCCTGAGCGCCGAGCACAAACTGTAATTGTTCCCGGTGTCCCAACACTTCCATTTTAATTCTAGTGACTGCCATGCCTTGCAATAATCTCGTTTTCAGAAACTTATAATCTTATAAATATGTACAGGTATATATTCATAGATACGTATGTGTAAAATAATACATATGTTATACATATGTCTCAAGACAGGACATACTTGGCATTTATGTAGCTGTGGATGGACACAGGAGTGCATATAGACACACACGAAAATTTGAAGGCAGGGAAAGAGGGCAGATCCAATCTGAGTAGGGTCAAATCCCCACACAGGTGGGTTTCTGGAAAGGGAGAGGAACGGAGTTTTAATATCGATTGCCGTTACAATCAAGTGTAGTGGGAGGGTAGCAAGGCACAAGCGTGCTGTAAATAGCAGGATGCCGTGCGCTGCCAATGGAGGTAATGGGAAACTAATTTAACAGAAAACATAGCCAGACCTGCCCTCGTTTCAGTGCAAAGGTATGCCATGTCTTACCTAATTTTTAAAATCACACATTTGCAGTGACCAAAAATGTAGCTTTCTTTTTCCAGACATTATTTTGACTGCTAGAAGTTAAAATGCCTTTCAAAAATGTTGGTTGTTAAATTCCAAGGGGGCTATGGGGGACCAAGACTTGGAGGTGGTAGATGTGGCTGGACTAGTATTTTTCAGTTTCTATCCAACACTATCCAAGAAAAAAGCATTTCATTATCATAAAATTAAAAGAAAACCTTTCAAATTTGTTAGTTTTCAAAAGAATTGTTTGCCAAAAAGCATATTAGGAAATATTTTCACCATGTATTACTGATAAAAATGTTTTTGTCAAGAGTCAGAAATCATTTTACTTACTCCTTTCCAAAAATCATACTTGTAGAAAGTTTGGCCTCTTGGACTCATTTCACCAAATCACAAATATATTTTCCTTTCAATTTCTCCAAAGGCTTTTCTTTTTTTCTTTTTTTTTTTTTTTTTTAATTGAACTAAGAATACCTTGATAAAAGCAAAACAAGAAACAACCAGACCATCTCTGAAAAAAAGGCACGAAGACTGAGGCGGTATTTAGCACATATGACTAATTCTGGATGAGAAGCCTTTCCTCCTGCCGTGTACACAATCACGCGTGCAGCCTGGTACTCGGCATCCGTTGGCCGATTTCTCCTAAACGCTGCGGTAGAAGTGGGCTCGTGGATCGTACAGCACGTAGAATGCTGGCAAATACAGGGAGCGACCTCTTCTCAACGACACAGGCTAAGTAGACATAAACACACTTGTGTCTCTCTCTGTGTGTGTATATCTATATATACACACACGCACGCACATGTGTGGGTATGCGCATGTATGTGTATATATTCTATATAAATATATATATATATATATTCTGCAGGTCTAATCCACTGCTGCAGGCCAGGGAACTTGACTCACGCCACCAACTAGGGCCAAATCCACACCCTTACGTTTCCCAAAGGCAGCTCTTTGCCAGGACAGCCGGTTTGTCCCTGGTTCCGTTGTCCCCACCGCTACTTCTGCCACCCCAACTTCACATTCCTCGCATTCTTCTGGAGGTCTCGCAGCTCCCAGCTTTCCTCTCGCCTCACAGTCCGTGCTCTTTCCCCACCCCACAGACCTCCCTCGAAACGTTTTGATTATAATCCCTTTATAGCAAGAGCATATTCTGTATAGAGATGAGAAAGAGAGAGAGGGGGGTCTGGGGGGGTCTGTGGGCCAAGATTAGAAGGAACCTGGCTCGGCACAGCTTCGCCGGGAGAGAAGAAGGAGGGCTGAGCTTGACACGTCGCAGTCCCCAGAACACCCACTTGATGCTCCACAGCTGCTTGACGGAGGCAACAGCGAAAGTAGGGGTAAGGAGAGGAGGAAGAGGGGAGCTGCCCCAGTTTGCGCTGAAGGACTCCAGGTTAAAGGAACGGCTTCGTCTCGACCTTTGCAAAAGCTTCCTGCTACTGCTACGGCCACCGCAGTCTTATTCCGGTCTTACCCAACAGAATTGAGCATGAAAACCAAAATCTGACCCATGCTATTCGGATTAAACAGAAATATTTTTTCATTCTTCTTTTCACGTTAACGGCACTCTCAGTGGCATTTGGTATTGACTTTATAATGATGCTCTTTCATCAGAACTGCATTTTGCCAGTCTCCCTCCAGGCTTTGTAAGATTTACACTACGTGTCCTAGTCCAATAAGAAAAGAGAAGGATGGTGAGGGCTTTTTGTTTGTTGGTTTCTGGGTTTTATTTGGGTTTAGAGAACAAACGGAGGATATGCCTTTCAACCCTGCTAGTTTTGAAAATTAAGGATAGAGACCACACCTCATGATGTCAGTCTTCTGTAAAGCAAGAACAGATAATGTCTAGTAATCATCTCTCACTTCCTTGCAATATAGCAGAGTTTAAGGAGAGAATAAGTCACAGCATTATCATGAGCCTTTCCTTAATGAAAACTACTTCAAATCCTGAAACCCAGGGCAAATATCAAAGACATCGTTTTCATTTTGTTAGCAAATCTTTTCTTAAAATACCACTTTCCTTTTTTTTATGTAAATGTGATCTTTAGGGAGGAAAAAAAAAAAAAAAATCAATTTTCCATTAAGATGCATCAGTGAATTAAAGCCATCAGCAAGAAAGTTCAAATTCATTCCAAAGAACAAAGACTTAAAGGTCAACCCGCAGACTTCAATATTTAAAGCTTTTCTTCTGACATTCTGATAATATAGTATTATCAAGCCAAATCATCAATTAAACAAACTAGGGAAACTGTATTACTATTCATTTTTTTAAGAGAAGCAAAACGGGGAGGTGGCAAATGATGTAATGTAGGACAACCAGTCCTTAGCCGATACACCTTAGCTGAGATGACAGAATAAGCACCAGGTCTCAAGGGAAGGGATCTCAGCCAATTGTCCCCATCTCCCTCAATTAAAGACAACCAGAAGTTACTGCTGTTCATTAAGAACAGACCCCACAGGTTCCACTTCACGACTGCCTGAATCAGGATTATTTGACTCCGAAAAGTGCTGTGGCACAGCGATAAAGTAAATTTCTGGACTTTGGTGCCCTACCTATTGAATGGGATACCGAAGCCAAGGAAGCAACAGCTGCCGCAGGTCAGTCGAATTAACCCGTCTCCCATTCGGAGCCGTGAGAGGGGTGCACGCTCACCTAGTCCTCTTGCCAGAAGTGACCCGATAATACAAATTCTCGTAACCCCCTGCACTGCAGTCTCAGAGGTGACCTGCTCGCACTCCGCTGCTCTTCACGTGAGCTTCGCCCAGACCCAGATGGAAAAAGCCACGTCAAAAATACACCTCAAAAGAAATGCATCTTCTATAAAAATGACCCAGAGTGAAGATTAGGTAAGACAGCATCGAGGCAATAGCTCTGAAGCTGCCTTTGAAAAGCCACCTAATAGTGATTTCTGTAGGCTGCCAAAACAAAATGCAACAGGGGGAAACGCACCAAATCACCTGAACACCATTATTCTGCGTCCCTACCCACTGGCCTTGTCTATGTCCCCATGTGTGTTCAGGGACCACTGAGGAAGAGGAGGGAGTGAAAAAAGAACATTCTAGATGAAGGCCCGCTGACGGGGATTGCACATGGACACAGGTGACAGTCTGCCTGCACAGAGATGGGTCTGCGCATAACTCGACTCAGGGCCAGGGAAGAAAGTGACTTTTGAAACCACTGTCCAACAAAATCCACTCTTCCTCAATTTTCCCTGAATGGGGTTTGCAGAGAGCTTTGCAAAGGGCTCTCAACAGAAATTCCCACCTCGGCTGGTGACCCAACTTCTGCATTTCTGATTCACTTCTCCCTGTAAGCTCCTCCTTTCCAATCGAGCTGTCTGTCCTGAAGAGCACGACCCCTTGAGAATCACCTGGGGAAAGCTGCTGCCAAAGTGCAACAAAATTAATTGGACTAAACGTATATAAACTGGTTAGAGAAATCAGGGCTGGTGAAAATGCCGGAAAAATAGCAAAAAGGTTTGTAGGAAGAGGTTGTGCCTGTATTTAGATCAGTAAATGCAATCAGAGAACAGGCAAGATTTGAGGCACGCCAGGCAAATGTTTTGCTAGTTACAGTGCTGGTCCTTCGCCACTGTCATTTCTCACTGTTCCTGACAGTATTTGCTGGGCAAGACACTGAAAAGCCCCCAAAAGAATGGGCGAACACCCCAGTGACAATATGTCCTGGTTTCGGCTGGGTTAGAGCTAATTTTCTTTCTGGTAGCTGGTACAGTGTTACGGTTTGGGTTCAGTATGAGAAGAACGTTGATAATACGCTGATGTTTTCAGTTGTCGCTCAGTGGTGTTTAGACTAAGTCAAGGATTTTTCAGCTTTTTTTCATGCCCAACCAGCAAGAAGGCTGGAGAGGCACAAGGAGTTGGGAGGGGACACAGCCAGGGGCAGCCGACCCAAACTGGCCAACGGGGTATTCCATACCATGGGATGGCATGCCCAGTATATAAACTGGGGGGAGTTGGCCAGAGGGACAGATCACTGCTCAGGAACTAACTGGGCATCAGTTGGCAAATGGTGAGAAATTGCATTGTGCATCACTTGTATGTTCCAATCGTCTTGTTAGTCTTGTCATTTTATTATTCTTATTACCATTATTAATAGTTTCTCCCTTTCTGTTCTATTAAACCGTTCTTATCTCAACCCAAAAGTTTTACTTCTTTTTTTCCCTGATTCTCTGCCCCATCCCACCAGGTGTGGGGGAGTGAGTGAGCGGCTGCGTGGGACTTAGTTGCTGGCTGGGGTTAAACCACGATGCTCTGCCAGTTACATCTTGACAAGAAAGTCATTAAAAGCTATAGTATGGCACAATCTTGCAGAGAAAGGAAGGTGGGTTTAAATGTATTTTATTCTTTCTCATTGCCTCAGGCCTCCAAAAATGAAGACATTTTGGAACTCGAGGAACTAAAGAAAAATTTACAACTCTAGACAGTAAAAACTAGAGTTTGCAATTGTAGGGTATTGGCTGCTTGGAAGTATGAATGACAGTAAGTTATTTAACAGTGACTATGTTTATGCAACACTGAGTTTAAGGGGAAATTTTTCTTTGAGTTACTCCTGTCTTCACAAGCCATGATTATCGATTGGTTTAGAACATTTTGTTGCTCCCCTCCCAGCAGAGGCTGATGTGACAACTGATCTGGGAAAAAAGAAAAATGTCAGTTACCTGTGGAGGTCTCTGGCAAGTTTGCTACCACTTAACACCTCTGGGGAAACTTTGTTGATAAATAAAGGGCTGCCAGGTAGGATACATCAAGAAAAATACTAAGAAAGATTCAGTCAGCAAGGGCAGATTCAGCAGTGAAGAGAGGAATAAGGTAAACTAGCTTGAAAAGGCAAGTGAGGCTGAAGTCAGGGATTTGACACTCTGCACGTCAGGAGAACAATTACATTAAAGCAGGGCCAAATACGATACTTTAGAAAGTAAAAGAGAGAAACAAACACATTTTTCACCTTGCTCTACTGAAAGAATATACACAACCACATTACTTATGACTTACAGTTCCATTTATAATTAAACTCAAGTAATGCAGGCTGACTTCACGTGCCAGTTTATAACCCCAGCCGGACAACAGACCTTTTATGAGCTGCGACACTTGGGAGCAAGGTGTCACAAACAAACCCGTTAAAGTTCTGGCTTTTCTAACGATAAGTAACGACTAATCCGGGAAGCCAGCCATAGCACACCTCCATACACACAATTTATCTGCCCCAGTCACGCTGCTGCCGCGTCACAGGAGCACACCGGGGAATTACGGGAGCGCGGGGCCACCCCGCGCTGCGATTCGGGCCGTACCAGCGCTAACGAGCCCCCAGCCCCACGGGCTGTAAACCCTGGCCCTGGCTGGGCAGAGCGCTAACCCAAGTACAGCTCTTCCAAAGGAAAGCCAACTTACAAGCGAGTCAGAACGCCGGACAACTTGTATTTTTGTGTATCGTCGTGTCCCAAACACATCTGAACAACTCCTCCCAGAACTACTGGGGAACTCGGACGTGTTCCTCCATCCAAGCTGACCGAGTGAAGGGAGGGAGCTGGGAAAGACGTGTTTCTCCTTTTATATACCTTTATATCCTGCAGTGCCACAGAGAGGGACAAGAAGAAGAGACGTCCTCCAAAGCCCTTGCTCTACTCCTGGAGCCCGTCCTTACTCTCTTTGACTTCTTAGGGTCTTTGAAACCCAGCGCTGAAGCCAGGAACCTCTGGGGAGTTTATTTGTGACCCTACTCCACATCACCGAACCATAGTCGGGGAAGTATCCAGGGCTGCATTTCCCAAATACCCCAGCCCCCCGGTACAAAAGCACTCAAAGTTACTCATCGCATTGCAGGAGTGACTTTCCAGAGATGTGGCTGCATCCTCTGATGGGGAGCTCCTTAGACAAACCTCCCAAGCCAGTTTTGGGACCTAGCAGACATTCACATGCATAAGTAACTAGCTAGGCAGCAGGTTTAAAGAAAATTACATCTATTTGTATCTAGTCTGACAAGTCGGTCAAATGGCTGCTTCTGGGCAGTCTGAGCCACACATTCCCAGCATGCCGTCTTGAAAAATACGTTGTAATCTTGCATTGTTTTTGTATTCATTGAGGCTTTGATTCATATTTTTAATTACATTACCATGTAAAAAAAAAAACCAAAACCAAAAGCATCGGAGACTTAAAGTATCTCCTTTGCTGCGAGGGAAAAATTTGTTTGTATTTTGTAAATCTAGTCAGGTTTTTACATGGTGAGAATTAACAAACCCTGATGAAACTCAGTTCGGTGATACAGCCTGATCCATGGGGCAACAACACCTGCAAAAGGATTTGGTTTATGTTCAGTTTATCTACCGCCCCACTTATCTTCATCATAAAGCTCGTGGGGTGACAACACGTCGAAACCGAGACGAAAGCTAAGCACGGCAGTTAGCTTCAGTTCAGTTCGGGTTACCCCGAGTCACCAAACACCGTAATCACCTTTTCTCTCCTTCCACCACTCACTTCCCACTTTTGTCACACGCTCTTTCCCCCCCCCCGTGAGCCACTGCAAGGCCTCCTTACCTCAGCTCCCCTCCTGGAGCCGCACGGCTCGTTATTTCCACCTCAGCACCGAGCCCGAGCATCTCTGTATTGAATTCTCTCCAAGGTCTTCAGGGCATTCTTCCTAATTCGCGAAGGTCATTTCAAATTCTAATCATATCCTCTGATGCCTCGGCTCTGGCTGCCAGCCTGATGTCATCTGCAAGGTTGAAAAGCACACGCTGTACTCCGACATCAAGATCACAAATTAAACTCCCAGGCAGTGCCAAACCCCCTCCTTCCCCACGCCGCTCCTTTTCTCCCTTATTCTCCCCCTTCTACCCTCACGTCCTCCACAGGGAAGCCTGTGCCCGGCTCCCACCGGGAGCCAACGCTACGGGCCAAGCACAACCCCTCGCTCTCTTCCATGGGAGATGCCGGCGTCCTGCTGTCCTGGTTTCAGCTGGGATAGAGTTAATGGTCTTCCCAGTAGCTGGTAGGGTGCTGTGTTTTGAGTTCAGTATG
>JAVJGG010000024.1:5511668-5523560 GCA_035590195.1 Aviceda cuculoides
AGAAGAACGTTGATAATACGCTGATGTTTTCAGTTGTTGCTCAGTAGGGTTTAAGTCAAGGATTTTTCAGCTTCTGATGCCCAACCAGCAAGAAGGCTGGAGGGGCACAAGGAGTTGGGAGGGGACACAGCCAGGACAGCTGGCCCAAACTGGCCAACGGGGTATTCCACACCATGGGATGGCATGTCTAGTACATAGCTTTCAGTGCCTTCCAGATGGGATTTGGCACTAATGGCCTCCTAGGAGAGGGACAGGGCAATGCATTAACCTATTTCAATTGCCTCTATGCTGTGATAATTGCACTGACTAAAATTCCTATCTGTATGCAAGTACACACTCACCTTCCCTCCCCTGAGCTGCTGCAACCATAGGCTTCAGGAGTAAATAAGAGTTAAAATTCCTCGTTACCTTGTAAGTGAAGACAAGGACCCCAAAGGGGCCTTGGGGAACCAAGAAGGGAATCCAAGTGATGTAGGAAGAAAGTTGATATAACCAGGGAAGGAGGATCTAAAAAGAAATTTGGACAGACTGGAAGAGGCCGACATAAGGCACAAGAACATCCAAACAGGCATCTCTGAGCTAGAGGGTCTCAAAATCCCAGGACAATTGCTGAGCAATCAGGGAGACACACTGGAGGAAATCAGTCAGATTTTGAAACCTCTTGGCATTCCCACAGGAATTCATTTAAATTAAATTGTTTCTAACAGTTTTGATTTCTATGAATATGCAAACTTAAAAAAAAAAAAAAAAAGATGGCTGTTTGGAAGTCTTTTAAGTAGCTCTTCAGTATTTGCCATCAGAGTAGTGAAATTAGAATTTTTGAAGTCTGCACTCAAGGACACTTAAATAATAACAATTAAGCCTTATTATTGAAAGAGGAGCTACAGAGCATTTTTAACAAGATCTACACACCTGGAAGGAAAAAGCAGGCAAGAGATGTCTTCACTACGTTGGTATTTACAAATAATAATTGTTCAGCTGCCAGAGAACTCTATTCAGAGAACAGTAAGTCTCCAAGTACAGCAACCAAGTCAGCAGGAAAAAACAAAAACAGATGCAAGCAAGCACTAGTTAGTGCATAAAATCCTGCCAACAGCCCACTATAACACCTAATTTTTTTTTTTTTTTTTTTTAAATTAACTCTCTGCTCTGCATGTTTCATGCCTACAGCCCTCAAGTTAGATCCTCGGGATTTCCTGTACAGTGCTGAGGAAGAAAGGATGTCATTTTCATGTTGCAATGATCACTGAAAACTGTGATTGTCCTCCACTGGAAGTGTTTTCTGCATGCTTTTAATACCCAGGCAGACAGGGTTAAACCAGAGCTCTGCACCCACACAGAGAAATTCTGTTCCCAGCTGTTCCTGCTCTCAGAACCAAGAGCTTTGCCCACTGGAGCGTGTTTCCCAGCCAGCCCCAACCCAGGCTGCCGTGCCGTGGGGGGAAGACATAAGGGGCAAGTGAACTGGGGGAGGACTGGTGGGACCCCAGGAGATGGGCCAGGCATGAAGCTCGTTTGCTCAGCGAAGGGAACTGGGAAGGGGCTGCCAGGAATGGGGGCAGTGGGTGTAGGCTGAAAGCACCGGGGCTTTCTTACGGTGCCACATCCTAGAGCTTGAACTCTCCTGCAGGAATGAAGAGGAGAGGCTACCTACACAGAGCTGCCAGTATAATGTATATATTACTGGGTGGGCAAGTATTTTATAGTCATTACGCTTTTCTTCTTCAGCTGTCTGGATGCAATATACATCTCCTTTTCTATTTCTGCCAATACAGCTGAGGCTTCTTGAGGCTGCTCTTCCTGTGCTGCCTTCTCCTATTTCTTCCCTCACTTCCTTTCTTTGCCTTGTTGGGCACACAGGGAATATGGATGTTTTCCCAGATTTGCTTCGTTTGCCATGATTTTTTACAAATCTGTAAAGAATGGCTTTCTCTTCAAAACAAGAACTACTATTAAGTAATTGTAGAGTTTAGAAAAAGGAGGCAAACCAGTTGCTAGTTTTGCTGTAGTAGGAACAGCAGTGAAGCACCATAACACCTAGCTAGGATAGGTATAAAGAATAATAAGTTACATAATCACCTAAGACAGGCATCACCTTCCTCCTACAATAGTTTAATGCTGACAAGATGCTGCCAAATCTAGTGGAGGTTTTATGCATATCCTGCATCCCATTCACAAAGGTGATATCAAGTCTGGTAACTCAAGGAAAAAAAAAAAAAAAAAAAACAAAAAAAAACCAAGGACAGCAGGCAAAACCCCTCTAAGAACCCCTGAAGACAGACACTCATGAAGACAAAGGTGTTGCACTTCTTGAGGAATCTTAGAGAAAATAAGATCGAAGATGGCCCTCAAGATTATCTGGTACCTACTTTGGCATGTCTTTCTTGGAGTATAGTACACATGGAGTAACAAAGCTGACTTCTTCAGTTGATGCAAAAAATCTAAAAGTCACCTATCAAAAACATCATCAGAAAAGTATTAGTGAGCATGATACCAAGTACAGTGAAATATATCCAGTCTGAATAATACAAGTGAAATGTAGACATGCAATGATGTGAGGTTAGCCTTCGCATTATTTCTAATTTCCAGGTAAGTCACCAAGGGATTGTGTAATGCTGGTGAAAGTTATCCACTGATCTTAGTAACAGATTATAAGAACAAAATCAGTGAGAGTGCTGTTAATAAGTTGTGGAGTAAGTTCTTAGTAATTTACCACAGAAAATTGTTACCACTGGGGCTAAACCTACTATTTTTTTTTCTCTTGATAGTTAACTCTGCACCCAGAGGCAATCTAGCACATTTGAGGATCTTGCTATCACCTCTACTTTCCCGAGAGTGCAATTTCTAAATATCTGGAGGAAGACAACATGCCAAGATTGCAGGAGGTGTGGCAAGTCTACCTGATGTTAGAGAAATTGATAATGGGATTTAAGAATTAATATGTTACTGGTACTCTACAACTGGGACTTAATAAGGAAAAGGCCAACAATAGTCCCAAAATAGTCCAGGATAAGCATCAGAGAGCAGAGATTGTTCTAGAGCTGTCCCACAGTGAAGGAGCTGCCAGTCGACCAGACAAATAGAAAGACATTGTTTCCCATGATTAGTTGGAATTTTTTAAAAGTATCAATATTTGGTACTTTTCTTGTCCTTATTTCTCTGCACCTGTTACAACCCCACCCACAATCTCTCATCCTCCTTGTCACCTCCTCTACCTATTTTACACCTTCCTGCACAAAACAGGGCCAGAGACACATTTAGGTCAGCTCTGGACTGATTTTTTTAACAAAAACCCCAAAAGCTTAAGGGAAAACAAACAAACAAAATCATTGCAGGACTGAAGCGGTAAGATTGGCACAGCCACACAGGTTAATTACGGAAGACTGAGGTGGAGGAAAATATCAAATCCTCACCTCTAATAGGCCTTAAGCAAGTTATTCACAGTTCATCAGAAGAACAGTGCTAAAGCAGTGAGAGCACTTGTATTTACAAATACTTTTCTCACTGGTGCCAAGCTCCTGAGCTACTATAACTTAAAATGGAATGGAAATAATATAAAAGTGATTTTAGCCTTGTGAAGGAAGCAGGAGTCTAAAACCAGGATGTTTTAGCAGACTTTTCCTTCAGAAAGCAGACTGTAAAAAGGACTATATTTTCCTGCCTACAGAACTCCAACATTTTGAGCACAGAATGAATTCCAGACCTTTCCTTGTGTACAGACACTTTTTTTGTTTTTAATGTGCCTTAGAGAAGCAGATGGACATGATTTAAGATACTAAACCTCCAATCCTAGGACCTGACAGCTGTCAGAGGAGCTTGCATCTCCAGATTACCTTCCACTTCTCTACACACTACCCAGTCCCCAACATCAAATACACCTGCACAGACCACAGACTCGAAGTTCACCAGGAGAGCATCTGTGCCATCCTCTCACATATTCCTGGACACTGCAAAGCTCTCCAGCATCCCTGGCAAGCTATCAGACATTGCCCCACGCACCCTTTTACATCATTGCCAGAGCACTGCAAGGAAGAAAAGGAGGCAGGAAGCATTCTGGATACCTTCCAATAGAGGCAAGAAGCCCCCAAGCCCCACCCCACCTAGGAATAAGCATATTTTTAGCATCAGAGGTGCTTTTCAGACCACTTAAGTGCTTAGGAGGATAGGAGGAGAAAGACTTCTGGCTTCCACTCTCATTCACATAGGAGAGAGATGTAACCCAAAAATAGGAAGTATCATGGTTTCTTGTGCTCCTCTGCAGCAAGGCTTCCTGCAGTCCCCAGTACACCTGTAGTTCAGAGGTATTCCAGCACTTTATCTTCAAGTTCAGATGGGACCCAACAAACACATTAGATAACACCAACATAAAAGGATGCAGCTCACCTTAGGTTTGCTACAAAGTGCTCCTGAGCCTGCCAGCTATGACCAGAAACATCGTATACAAACTCCCTCCCAACAGGCAAAAATTCTACCTAAGCCCTCAAATAAGAGATTCCTCCTACCTGGTGCAAGCTGCAGAAGTGGCAGACTTTGCTATGTTTTCTTTTTCAGGAGTTTCCAAAGACAGAAATATAAGGAGATACCTGGATGCATGGAAAGAGGAAGATAGAGGGAGAAAAGCAGAAGGAGCTAGGGAAAGCACAAACATTAGAGTAACTGAACTCCAGTTCAGGTATCAAACTCTAAGCACTGATGCTCTTTTACAAAGGACAGAAGCTCAGCAAAGATTCATTTTAACAAAAATGCAACATTTTAATATTGAACATCTTAAAAAAACCACTAAAATACAAAACTTTAACCATTGCTTTGAAGAGGGGATTCTGCTTCTAAGCAAAATGAAATTAAACATCCAAGAAATTATGAACAGTACGCCAGCATTTCCTTAGAATGTTAGCAACTCTTACTGGAGCTCTTAAGTCTAGAGCCACATGACTCCAATACGCTCAACTGATGGAAAACAAACCCCAAACATTTCAGTACAAGTTCACACTGAAGGAATGCCTTTTAAGGCCTCCCAATTTGCCTTAAATGAATATCCTACTAAGTTAAAACTAATACAAAATCCTACATAATAAGAACCAGTGTATGATTTTCAGTCAACACAAAGACAGTCATTCCTGATCCCACAGAGCTTTATCTTTGGACCAGAATCTGACACCATTGCACTGTCACCAATAAGATGACTTGTTAAGAGAAGCAGTGTTTCCCATTCTTAACATCTAAATCATATTTTATTAATTACTAACCGTGCATACTTTTAACAAGACATCATAACACACCCCTACCCCCCCACACCCCCTGCCCCCAACCAACAACCCACAAACACAGTGTCAGTTCAAGAGAAAGACTGTTTGGCATAGGCGCAAGCCCCAAAATTTCTTTATCCCAGCAGTTCCTCAAAGGTAAATCATAGTTAGCTTTTTTTGCACTTTTGAAGCTCAAAGGCACTGACACAGCTACTAGCCTGTGTCACTGATAGAAACAAGGAGGTAGAAAGGACTAACACTTCTTAAAACTCTGAACTTACTAGCCTTAAATGGCCCTATGTCAGAGTTCTGCAGGAAGGGGGGGGGGACTGTGTGTGTGTGCAAATAAAATCATCTCCCCCCCCCCAGAGACTTCACAAGATGGTGCGCCTGAGCTTCTCAGTGTTCCTCCCCAAACAGTAATTATTTACCCCCATTGAACTAACACATAACAGTCAACAACATGTAATAATCCAAATAGGATATGACAGAATATCTAAAAACCAGACTCAAGTGGGTTTACCTTTGAACAAATGAACAAGTATCCTATAAACCAGTTTGGCTTTTCCTCGTAAACTCTTAGTAAGCAAAGTAGACCTGAATGGTGGTATTTAGTTGGGGGTTTGGGGCGGGGGTGGTGGTTTTTGTCTATTTTAAAGAAAAAAAACACAGAAAATACTTTTTTGTAGTTTTAGTAGCGATGCTGGCCTAAGAATCAGCTAAGGTCACCTCATTTAAAGCCTTCCTGAGCGAAGGAAGCTTTTGCAAAGGGATGCGGGGAACAGAGGTGCAGTTAAATTGAACACCTTTACATCAGCTTGTTGCTTACCTCTGTATAAATCAGACTTAATAGGAGTTGCTTAAAGCATCTCTGATGATTTTATCATTAGCTTCAACTCATTAGGAGACGCCCAATTGCCCAAGTACATGTTAAAGACATACCAGGTAGAAAAACCTGCTTAGTTTTATGCATTATCTTATGTATGGATGTTCCACTTAACTACACCCCGGTGATAAAGATCTCTTGAGCTGCCTTGACAAAATACATTACTGGCCAAAATGCCTGCATGCTGCAACAAATGAATGGGCAGTGGATTTATCAACTGCTGTTTGCTGATGCATCCAAGGCATTTATCTTTCCAAGTCCGAGTGCATTCAGCATCTTCACAGGTACTACAATTACAACATTCCAACACAGAGATGGCAGGTTTGAGGTGAGAAAACAGTAGTCACGTTTGTTTACATTGATACATTTATGGCACAAAGCTGATCAAGTTGTAGAAGCTGCAGGATATTGAGGGACTGGGAGATGGGTGGTAGGCAGAATTCCAGGAGCAGATGACCGAGATAAGAGACTAGTATTTTCAGGGAGGAGACTGCTGGGATTAAGAAGAGGAAAAGAAAGAGATGCTGCTGCAGCTGCCTGCCGTCCCAGCAGAAGTCCTAAACTATAGACGTTTGAATTAATGAGATCATTGCCTGGGAGGAGTATATTCAGTTGTTTCTGAATTTCTTGCAGGACTTGCAGCTGACTTTGCTGATTCAGAAGCAGCATATCCATATTTTCCCTCATTTTCTTCACTGTACAGAGAGAAGAGAATGTTAATGCTTGCTATGTAAAAATATTTGGCATGGCTATTTAGAAGCCTTTTTATACTTACACTCTTCAAGAACAAGATTCAGGTGATCCGTCTCACGTTTCTCTGCACCACACCTTTGCTCTTCTTTATGATGCAAAGAAGGAAATTCAGAACGGTTTGCATCTAAAAGGAAGACAGAGTAAGTCAAGCGCCCACTTTATCACCAATTACTAGGTCAGCATTTTAAATATGCTTTCACACAAGGAAAAGGCAGCTCAGTAACAGTCCTTCCTCTCACCCACATTTTAAACTTAAAACTTCATTCCGGTCACATGTTGGCCCAAACTAACCCAAACCAGGACAAAGACTAGGCAGACATAACCCCTGAAACATTACAGAGTTGTGTTTTATCACAATCAAGATACTTTCCTCCTGCTTCCCTCATACCTTTTGGGGAGGGGGTGCAGCAACTGGGTCGGGGAGGGGGGGAGCAAAGCTGGAGCAAGGGAGCTGTTAAGGAATAGGACAGCTGAGATTTAGAAAAATGCACTTAAGTTATAAATATGTAAACCTCTTTGAAATCACATCAGATACAGAAATCAAGTTTCATTCCTAATCCACACATTGCAACACCAATGTGGCATACGTTTGATCATAAAAGCAATTTTATTATGGAGCTTCAATTACAATGATGCAGCAGCTATAGTTACTCCAGAATAAGTCTGTACGCTTTCTTTTGAAGCGGGTGTAGTATTAGGCTGATCTGATACTAATTATTGGCCAACTGCCAGGATAAAAATGAGACTATATTTTGTTTTCTTATGAATTATAAACTTTTGCATCTAAAAAAAACCTATTAAAAGCCATTTAGGGCTCATCAGCAGAGTTACTAGGCCACCTCTCTGTACCTACAGACTGAGTGGTCTCAAACCCTACCTTAGGAATTAAGTTTTGCCATTTCATTATAACTTCATTATTATTCATTATAACTTCATTATTATTTCCATTGTTAAGATGAAAGGCTCTCCTGCTCAGAAATTTTTTTCCAGGAGGAAAACCAAAATAAAACAAATTAAAAAACCAGGAGAACCTCACCCACAAAACACCTTCTTCTCATATGGTCTCATGTCTTAATTGCCCTGCTGTTACATGATCTGGTGGCCAAGACCCCAGCACCCAGAACAATTCTATGGATGGCTACGCACAGCCCAAGATGAAAAATTAAAACATTTTTGACCAAGTGTAAAGGGACTGCCCGTGTAAAGGTAAAACAACAGAAAAAAACCCCACAGTGACAGCTTTTATCCCAGAGTTTCTGGTCATTACAAGAACATGGAATATTGCCAAATCCAGAAAACTCCCCACTCCAAACAATCAGCTTGCCTGACAGCTTATGCTATGCTAAGAGTACTACAGAGGGATGGCCAGCAGAGACCTCCCGCTGCAGACAAGGAAAAGCTGCTCATTTTATATCCACATATAACAAAAATTAGCTGCTAGAGATTACCAAGGCCCTGATTCACAGTCTAAATCCTTTCCATTTCCCTAAGCTTAGTATTTGGTTAGCTAAGCACTTCTGAAGATCGAGGGCTGGACACCAGGCAACACTATGAAGCAGGAATTAGCGGGATCTGAGAGCTTTGCAGAGCCTAAGGTCTCAGGCAGCCTTAATGGCAAAGTCAAAATTTCAACTTTGGCATTTTCAAGGCACTTCTTCAAATGACAGAGATAAAAATATTATGTAGGAAGGGAAAAAACCAACCAAACAAAAAAAACACCACAGCAAGGAGGGAGAAGTGTTTAGGAACAAATGGAGACCACAGTATCCGATACATCAATCCCTGTGAGTCTGTACAGCTTGAAATAAAACTCAACAGATTTTAACTCAGTTACCTGCTGCGTGTTCACTGGGTCTCTCTCTCAAATGAATCCGTTGATGTTTGACAAAGTTAGAGCAGAGACGGAAGCTATTTCCACACTCGGTACACCTATAGGGCTTCTCATCCATATGGACTCTCTGATGCTGTAAGAGAGCTGTGCTTCTACTGAAGCTTTTCCTGCACATGGTACAGGAAAAGTTTTTCTTTTTCACATGGGTTTTGCGGTGAGCAATAAGGTTTGAGGTACGGCTAAAAGTTTTCTCACATTCCTTGCACTTGTAGGGCCTCTCCCCTGTATGGATTCTCTGGTGCACCACCAGGTTGGCCTTCCTGCTAAAGCTCTTCCCACATTCTACACACTCAAACGTTTTTTCTCTCGTGTGGGTTTGCAGGTGATTCAGGAGCCTGGAGCACCCCTTAAAGCCCTTCCCGCATTCTGTACACTTGTAGGGTTTCTCTTCTGTGTGCAGTTTCTGGCCATCAGCAATGAGGGCAAGTTTCTCGGAGCCTCTTTTTTGGTGAGGGGATTTATCACAGGCTGCCTTCTGCTGCCTTCGCGGAGTGGCTGCCCCCCTGTCTGGGCTGTGGGCTTCAGGTAGCTGAGGCAGTACTTCTTGCATAATGTCTTCGGGGATGCCTCTCCCTTCCTCATTGTCACTCAAAATGCAGTTCCCTGATGGAGCAAGAGAGCAATCTGACACTCCTCCTTCCCCAAGGCAGACAAACTGCTCCTTGTAAAGTAACTGAATTTCTCAGGCCTAGCATCAACTTGCACCAGATTCCCCTTTTTCCAAAGGGCAAGGGAAATGATGAAGACTGAGACAAGAAGACAAGGAAAAGAAAAAGTGGCACAGGAAAGAAAAGAGAGGTAAGAAACCTACCTCTTCTCTTCCTTCCCCTCCCCATTTCCTTGTTCTTCCTCCCCTCAGGGAATGGTAAAGGAAAGCTGCCAAAACGAAGGAAGGAAAAGGAACACCCTGAAACATCCTACTCGTCACAGATATCTGGTTTTAGCTATTTGTTCCTGCAAACTTTGCTCAAAAGCCTTGCAGCCTGCTAAATTAGCATTAAAACTCTGTTTTCAAGCTATGCGTTTGGGTGGGGATGCTTCAACACAAAAAAAGTCTCCTTGAGCTGCCTTAGGCAAAATCAACAGGGATGTTTAGGTTGTTTCTCACTTACGTTAGTTAATATTTACTGAAAAAAATTTAAATTACTTCTTTTACAGGTCAGCACGTCAGGTTTTTTTCTCTAATGATCACAAGAACAGTTGTAATTATTATAGGTATACTGTATATTCATGCATCAGAAGTCAAAGGGTTAAATCCTTATTGATAAAAAAAAATTAACTAATGGCCAATTAACTATCTCTTTCTTATCTAGATCTAACACGACACCTACATTTCTTGTAGTGACAGGCTAAATAAATTGCACTCCAAGGAAGCTCACAGGAAACATTCAAACATGGCCCTTTCTTTCCTAAAGAATGCAACCTGTGTATTTCACAAATGAGTATGTATGATTACATACTCTTACTCTGCTAACTAGATTTTATATTTACATCAGTTCAGCATTAATAGAATTACAAGTATCATCTGATGCACGCTTACCCAAGCTTGATTTTTGCAGGCATCTTAAGATGTTTACTGTTAATCCAAATAGAGAACTTAGCCATTAGCATCTCCAATCTAGCTTTAACATATTCAGTTACTCACACTACATATACTTCCATTTAACATATCAAGTTTGATTATTCCACTAACAAAAAACCCCAGGCTTTCTACATTCAAGGTGAAGCTCTGCAATGGAATTTCAGTCCTACCTCTATGACACCAAGGAATAAAATTCTTAAGTAACATGCCCTTGAAGAGACAAAATCCTCTCTATTTACATGGCCACAACTGCCAAGATTAAATACTAGCAATAAAGCAAAATAAATAAATAAATAAATATTTTTGAGGAATGGGGGCTCATCTCTTACATCAAGGAATTACAGCTGAGAAGCAGCTTTCTCCCAGAGGGATGAAGAAGACTCCCTCTCGAAGGAGCAGTCATTCCCTCACTCTACAACCAAGCAAATGATAATTCCCAGAGGCCCATGCAGAGACCCCAGGTCTCTAACAGTGAAATGGGAACCAAACAACCCTCCATTCCCACCCACAGCTAGTGCTGGGGAGTCACACATTTCAGATGCAGCTGTGCAACTCCCTCAGACCTTCCTCACCCACAAAAAAGCTTGAAAAAGAGAAGTGTGCTGGCTTTCCTTCACTCCGAACAAACTGCACTGCCTCACTTTAAAACAGCTACTAGAAACCCACAGCAGAAAAAAACACAAAATACCACTGAGTGCCTCGGCCCAGCCTAGCATACGATCCCATCCCAGCAACCCAGACCAGAGCAGCCAGCTAAGAAGGAATGCAACATCCCCAGCAGCGCTCGGTAGAACCTCAACCTTCCCTCTGGGATTTAACTAGCAGAATTCACATCTCACCTGTACAGCCTGCAGTATCACTCTCCCTAGGCTCCTGGAGAAAGGAGAACACGGACTCTATCACTGGCTCCATCTAGAAGAGGAGAGGAGAGGAGAGGTGAGATGGGCGGAGGAGCGGGCAGACACAGGTGCAGCGCATCTTGGCAGCACCCACAGGCTGCCTAAAAGGGGCAAACCCGCACATGCTGTCGAACATCACCCTTGGGGAGATGAGTTTGCTGTGTGGAGCTAAAGTTTGGTGACTTGCGAGCTCCACCAAGAGACCTGCGTGATAAAACCCGAGGTTGCCTGGCCTTCGCCTCCCAAGCAGCCCCATCCCAGGGCTGCGCTGGCTGCCAGCGCTGGGCCCTGCTCTCCCCTCAACACCTCACGCTCCTTCCCAACCTTCGGTACACCCCCGCCAGCGAACACCTTCCCACCGGAGCCGCTCCATCCCTCTCCCGAAGCCTCCGAGCAGCCCCTCAGCCTACCCCGGGCCTGCTGCTGGGCCGCCGGCTGCCCCGCTCCCCTACCTTCCCTCCGGCGGGCTCCCAGGCCGGCCGCTGCGCCAAGGCAGCGGCGGGGCTTCGCTCCTCCCCGGGCCCGCCGCCGGCTCTCCCTGGCGAGGGGAGGGCAGCGAATGGCACCGGGGAAGCGGGTCGGCCCACCCCACCCCTCCTGCCTGGGGCCGAAAGCCCGGGGGAGGTGGGGGAGAC
>JAVJGG010000024.1:5523666-5533722 GCA_035590195.1 Aviceda cuculoides
CGCCGGCCCTCAGGGCTGCTCCCCCAGCCTGGGGGCCGCTTCCACCCCGCCCCAGGCGCTGGCTGCCCATCGCCCCCCCTGCGCCGGGCGAGCCCGGGCTGCGGCAGTTAAGGGCCGCAGCCCTCGGCCCCGGCAGTCCTCGGGTTTGCCCTCGGGCCTCAGAATCAGAACGTGGCGGGGGCTTTTCCTTCACCGTGCGGTGATGGGAGCCGAGCGCTTTCTGGTGACTCTGGCCAGGGTCACTCGCTGGGTTGGCCTAGCCCTCGCCGCGGGAGGGGGACTGTTTTAGCCCATGCCCTGCACGGCCCAGAGCGTTAACCGAGGCTCCGTGGCCCCTCCGAGGACGGACGGTGTTGCCCTGCTGGAAGCGCCAGGTTTTCTCCACCGGCTTTCGGGCCTGGTGGGGCGCAGCTTGGCGAGGCGAGAAGGGAAGGCAGGCCAAGGGGAAGACCTGCCCCGTGGCAAGGGAGAACAGGCAGCGGCTACCGCGGCGAAGAGAGGGCCCTGCAACTCAGGAGCTCGGAAACGACAGACGGACAGATGGACGCGGCGGTCGCCCTTTCACACGGAGCTCCGGGAACCAACCACCCAGCAGCGGCCTCTCTCCTCCGGGCACCCCCCGCGCCTCTCCCCGGCCCTCAGGCTCCCTGGCCGGCAGGCAGGAGCAGTGGGTGAGGAAACGGGCTGGAAGGCATGGCCGCCCTGCGCTGGGCGCCGTGCTCCGCACCCGTCCCCTGAGCTCCGTGGATCGGTCACTCCTCCGTAACAGCACAGGCTTCCTCCAAATCCTGCCCGGACGGGTGGTGGTTTAGGGACTCGCACGTGCTGCACACGCAATGCTGCAGGCTCGCAGCAGAGAAGGTCGGGAGAAGCGGCTGTGGCTCTGCTCCTTCCTCTCCCGGGTTCACCTGCAACTTTTCCACCAGCTGGCCTTTTCCACAGCTTAACTAGCCCCGTAGTTCCACTTCCCCGTTTTATACAGGGATATCCTCATTTCCTTTTTCACTGACCTTCATTTCCATACCATGTGCACACAGATCAAGAGCTCAGTGAACTAGGTGGGCTCTCTCTTTCCATTTGAACGTGGAAACAAAATATTCTCCATGCACATGCTATAACAGAATATGCTGTTTGCTTTCGACAGCTGTTCCGTTCTAAAAGATGACAAAGCTGACATATTCAAAAAAAGTGTTTCAGTTTAAAGAGTTTTTAGGAAACGAAACACCTGCTGCAAAAACTCTCTTTGTAATTACACCCCTGAGACAAATATAATTGTGTAACTCAAAAAATTAAGTTAAAACATAAAATACCATTGTATTTGCTTGCAAGGGCCACAAGAGTTAAATGCCACTCCCTTCCTACCTACCACATCTCTTACTCCCCTCATCTTCAGTAAAAAAATTAAGGAATTCTCCCAGGAGACATCAGTTCACCTTACTCTCAAGGCAGAGGTTCAGAGGTAGACTAGATCTTGCTGACAATCTTTCTGTCCTCCAGAGGAGCCTTGTCTTCTCTTACAGGTCCTCCTTCTTTCTTTCTTAAAGGTGAACACCTACTACTAGAGAAATAAAGCAGGCAGCATGTAAGTAGAGCTCGCGACTGACCTGTCAGAGAACCGATCCAAGAGTGACCTGCAAATAATTATGGCCATAATAATCCTCCAAGTACAACCACCACAGATTCTCCTGCTGTAACTTACAAACTGCTATATTTCTACCTGCATAAAGCTTAAAACAACAGCAAGGCAAAGACCCATGCATTTGCTCTTTGCTTACACAGAGCTTAAATAGAGAACAGAGACAAAACTGTGTTGCAATCCCTTATTCCTCCCCAATGAAAAAACGAACTGGTTGCTTTTCCATCTGAGCGCTGCAGAGCTATTTGGAATATGCAGGTGCCCAGGATCTCAACGGCATGTCAGGTCACCAGAGGATAACAAATTTGTCAGCTTGAGTATTATGTACCACCCTTTCTTTCCTTAAATGAAGAAGCAGAAGTTATGGCCAAAATAATTTTTTCCCCTCTTAAAGTAGTCTAATTTTAGCTGTAATGTACAAAAAAGCCCAGCAGGTGGAGATCTACTACTGTACTATATTTATATTACAACAGATTCTTGGTGACCTTGTACTGGACCAAGACATGACTGTACTTTAGTATTGTACAAATACAAAATGAAATGTTTCCTGCCACGAACAACTTGCAGTCTAGAGTAGCATTAATGCAATTCCCTCAAATGGAAAGCATTTTCATACATAATAAACTCTAGCATGATTTATTGCATGGTTTTGCCATTTTGTAACTGAATATGGACCAAATTTCAGCTTTCCAAAATATTTCAGGACAAAAAAAGCTCACCACATTCCCAAGGAAACTAAGAAATTACACAAAGCACGGCTATACACAGTATAGCTATTTGAATAACTGAGGATGCCAAGAACGCTACTTAAAAACACTTGAAACATTGTAATGTACAAATAATTGGAAAAGCATCAAAGGAGTTTAAGATTAGGATTAAAGCATGATTCACCACATTTATTTTTTACTCCATGCATTTTGGTTTTGGTAGTATATCGTAGATGCATTTTGGAGTTTGGCAGGTTCCCTGGTTTTGAGGATTTTCTTGTTTTTCAAGGAAGAATAATGAAGTGAATTTCTCAAATGCAAAGGATTTGATTTCTGGTGATTGTAAACCATGCTTACAGGATAGGAGAATCTACCATGGGAAGCACAGACTCAGGAGAAGACTTCAAAAGCCATGGTGACCGTTGGCGGAACATAAGCTCCAGTGGCGATGCTGGGATGAAATGGCTAACATAACCCACAGAAGCGTAAACCAGGGAACGCTGCATAAAACCAAAGATACCCAAAATATTCACCCCACATTTGTCACTCCGGCAATTACTACAGCAGTAACAGATTAGCTGCTGGGCTGAAGAAAGGACTAATACGAAGAAGTTCTTTGGCATGTATTAAGCAAGAAGTCAAACTATCACAGTCATCCTTTCTGCCCACCCTCCCTCCCGAAGCCCTGTGGCACTTAATTCGCTGGTACCCCCCTAAAATCTATGGAAATATTAATAAATAAAGAATACCAGAACCTTGCAGGCTTGAATAAACTTTAGTAGCAGGAAGAGGGTGAAAATGCAGAAAGTTGTAAGTTCTGCCTTCAAGAGGCCAGGAGATTGTGTGGCTACATGGGAATTTCTCATTTAAAAGCCTCAGGGAGTGTTCCCAGCACCAATGGATGGATATTTCCTTCTAGGAGCAAGTCCTGACCCACCAGAAATTTTGAGACAGACAATCTGTGGGTTTTCTGCATGACACAACAGACACAGGAGTTAATTCCACACACACACTCTGTAAATCGATAGCACTTCATTAGTTTAAATAAGTAGGCAAATTAATAAAAAGCCCTTCCCCAACAAGTCTAGTCATTAAACTTTGTTTTAGCAGAAATTTAACAAGAAATATAACAGCAGATAACACTTGTGTTAAGGACTAATTATACTGGAAAGCAGAGATTTTCCACTTTAAATGGAAGCCATTTAAACGGCTTCAGAGGTATGAAAGAGTAACAATTTCAGAAGAGGGCATCTTTAACCCACGTAGGAAACAATTCCATTCCATCGCAAAACAGTTGAAAAGACTGATTTAATATCCTTCAAATCTGCCACCACCTGGGCAATCTAGGAAACTGCTTTTCAGTCAAATGCAGGCAGATACAGCTCTCAGTCTTGTCACGTTTGGGAGAAAAAACCCCACCAAAGCCATGGGATAATTCCAAAATGTCCCACTTGAAGAGCCAGAGGGTTCTGAAAACATTGGTAAATTCTGAGAAGCCAGATAAGGTTTCCCCTGCGTTGAAGGCATTAAGTCAGGCACTTTAGAGGCATCTAGAAGTTGTCCCATGGCCCAGGTAAATCTCAGTGGGACCTGGGAATCTAAAGCCTTTCGAATCCCTCTGCTTCTCAGCAGGGATGCACTTGCATCCCACACTTACCCCATACGTCCTGAGACCAGGGTACAATTTGATTTATAAGCTACATGAGTAAAAGGAGTATGAAGACCAGAAAATGACCCCTTTGCCAACCTCCCAGTAGAGAAGCCAATAAATGGATTTAGAGCCAGAGGAAGAAAAGGGCCTCTTCTTCTGTGCTTGAAGTGATTGGAAGGAGAATTATTTGAAACTACCACTGATGTTGGTGTAGCCGTTGTCATGACTCAGGAGACAAAGAATCACAGATGGGGTAGATGATAGTGCAGTCCTGAAGACACAGTCTGGCCCAACAAAGCCTTGATCTGAAATAGTGACACATCTTCATTTTCACCTGCATACTGGAGCATGTAACTTCCTTGCAAAGATAAATATGTGTCGTGACACATACATACATATTAAAAAAAAAACGTTGCGCTGTTAGCATTGATCCAGCAGATCCATCCCCATTTCATCTCTGAAGTCCTAAGAAGGCTTGCTTCTCCAGGTAATGTTTCTCAAAGTTTGCGCATTCCTAGATAATCAATTACTTCTGGCTGAATTGGCACCACAATACAGGAGCGAGAGGGAGTTCCTGCTCCAACCAGGTATTTAGGGACACTGTATGAAGCCTGACTTTCACCGCCCATTCCTTCTCTTTATCTAGTCAACAAAAAGAAGGAGTAGGGTTCAGTCCCAGGTTCTCCAGTGAAGACAGAAGCCCATAAATCCAAGTGCCAAGACACCCCACAGTAGTCCCATGTCAACAGATGTGAACACAGACCTGCCTACAGAACTGTCAGTACACCACCCACCCGTGCTCAGCCACGTGAGGATCTGCTCGCGGTTTAGATAAGAAATCGACTGCGGCGTTCAGCGGTGCCGCCTGATGGGCAAATGTCGGTGTGGCTGCTCAGGGAGTCACTCTCCAGGACTATAGCACTACTGAGAGATGCTGCAAGTCTCACACATAGAAAAGGCACGGATTGATACACTAATAATAACATTCATATTCCCAAGGGAGAGAAGTGGTTTGGGATGCTTCCTCCAGGCTCTGGAGCGCCCGCTCCGTTTCCCTGCCCTGCCAGTGGTACCTTGCATAAACTGTAGTGCCAGAGCCACTCATATTTAACTGTCTGCCATTTGCTGACTGGCGCAACTAGACCTCAGTCTCTGTGCCCAGTCAGGTATTAGTAAAAATCACATTTCCTTACCTCTCAGGGAAGAGGTAGCTTGTCTAAGATTGTGAATATAACTCATCCAAGACTGAAGTGTTTCACCTTCCGCACAGTAAGGCTCCAGGTCCATATTCCAGGAGCAGAGCGGAGCAGAGCAAGAAAAAGGACAAGGACTGACAAAAAAAAATGACCTAATGTATCCAGTGCAAAGTGTTCATTGCCTGTGAGATCAAAAATTAACTCTGTCATCCTGAGCTGCATAAGACATCTACACAGCTGGCAATCATTTACCAGCTACATCTGTCCATAACAATATCAGCTAAACTCTGGATGTGAAAACTGAACCCAGGCACAAGAAAGACTCTCAGTCATCAAGAATGTAGATGACAAGATTATTACTGTGTGGGCAACTCCACATTTCAAACAGCATGGGATGATGATACTGACTAAAATTATACATTTTTCATTCCACCTTATGGTAAGGAGCACGTGTTCCTGCTCCTCTATGTGAAGTACAAATTATGTGTCCGGCACATGGTTTTGTTTAAAGAGGAGTAATCACTAATCCAAACAGATTTAAAGACTAATACTACAAGGTGGATAGAGGTTTCTCAGCGAGGGTGCCTTCAGCAGCAACAGACCCAAAACACTATGCACAACTGAGCAGCATCTGTATATAACCATGAAACAGCTACACCAGTAACAACCAAGCAGAGCAGTTTCAGCAAACCAACGCGGGGCGAGAGGTGGGCGTACACCCGGGACAAAACCGGAGGTAACGGCAAAGTAGTAGCAGGACGCGGCTAAGACGTCTGGACAGATAGGGCCATGACAAAATAAAAAGAGTGCTGAGAAAGCCTCAACTCTCACCTCAAAGTCCCAAAGGAGATGAGGCATGTTGGCTCCAGGGAACCAACAGGACACCTTCCGATGCAACCGGGAGAACGGCGGTGGGTGGGAGGAAAGTCTCCATCAACTCAAGCAAGAAGAGGGAAACTGGTTTGAAGACCATTATTCTTCACAGTCTGTGAGACCTGGAGAACCACAGCTGAATGTAGTTGACGGCCACAAACCTGTGACAGATCATACCCTGGGAACCACGGCAAACCACCACAGACTGGTACACACGACTCGGTATGAATTGCTAAAAGGGAAGACAGAGGAATCTGCACAGCATTTCCAAGGAGGAGGAGAGGAAGGAAGAACCTGGGGAGCTACCAAGAAGCCAGTGTCCATGACTCAGTCTTTCTGTAAGACTTTGTCTTCATAACAAGACTGTTTGGTTTGGGAACTAGAAGGCTGCATGTTATTCGTCAACATATCGGAGGACAACACAGAGCACTTGAAATGGGCGAGAGTCTGGGAAGGGAATGGTGTGAAAGCACAAGCAGCCAGCCAAATTGTTAATAAATATTTTCTTTGTGGTTCTCATTTGTGTTTTTTTTTTAAGTAGAAATATTTTAACGTTTTGAGGGTTTTTTTTAAAAACCTGAGTGCAATTTTTTCCCCAGTTAAACCTATTTAAATGACACATAAAAGATGGCCATTCATTTTAAAGCCCAGATTTCCAGTACCCTATAAAAATAATTTGGCTTATATTACATTAAAAAAATAAATTGAAGCACAGTATACCTGTTGCCAAGGTCTTAAAGAAAATCAACCACAAACTTAAACAATATTAAAGCCAGAAAGCTTAGTTTCCCCTTCCAATCTGAATAACCATTAGGTCTGAGATTTATTATAATTATCATCTCAGTTTCTTAAGCTTTGTTTAATAAATATCTCAACTTTAAACATAAAGCATTTCTTAGATCCGTTCATCATACTTCACTTACAAGACAAATTGAAAATTCTAGTTTTTTCTTTTCCACTATTCCGATTCCACAAACATCTTGTGAAGTCTGGAATAAACAGAAGAATTATTTAATAAATAGGAAGTGTAATTCAACAGTTTACAAAAGCATGACATTGGAAATGTATGTGGATTAAATAAATAATTAAATACACATTAACTTACAGAACTACTTGTGTGTATACGTAGTATATCCTCCTTGCTAACGAAAAAAGGATTATTTTGTGAAACGTTTACTCTTAGTTTAAGATTTCTAAATGTTCAGCAAACAATGAGAATCAATCTCCTTCAGGGAAGAAAAACGTTAAAAAGTATGCCTACAAAATATGATTAACATTGCTTACTTAATTCAAATTTGCTCACGTGGTGATTTAAACTATGATTAAAATCCTTATTATAAATTATTTTGGTACAAATTAAATGACTATAAATTATTCACAGCAAACCATCCTGCTGTCATCCTCCAGCCTTTTATTGCTGTTATTCTGATGATGCTCACCTCTGTATTATGTTTCAAAGCTTTTAGCAATGCATCCCTGGCCATCTTCCCAGCTTTTCCTTACCCAGTGAGCGACTGGCTTCATTTCTATTTCCTTCATCCATGCCGCTTCAAAGATAGGGAAGTGCTTCTGAGCGACAGAAAAAACACATTCCCAAACAACTATAGGTCCTCTTTCTTTTTCATACTCACTTTCCTTGTGCCTCCACCCTCTGTGAGGTTGATGTTGTCCTGTCCTAGGATCAGCATCTTCTTTTGCATTGGCATGTAAATATTGTCACAACCTTCCTCTGTGCTGTACTCCTACAGCTGCCTTACGAACAGTTTGATCCCGGGTTCCATCTTCCCTACCTGGGATTACTTTCCAGGTATACATCCCGAGTACCACATTTCCAGCTTGCGGAGAACAGGACGAACACAACTGCTACCACATTTTTCCTGTCTACCGCTTGCTACTTAAAATTTATTTTTCAAGATTTTAAGTTGTACTCCCTCACAGCCCCTGTGAAAGACTTTACCAAAGGCTTTCTCCTCCTCCAGCTGACTATAATGGGCACTCTGCGGGGATGTAGTTCACTGCTCCTTCCTCTTGTTTTTCCTTCTCGTTGTCGAGGTTTAACCCCAGCCAGCCACTAAGCACCATGCAGCCGCTCACTCACTCCCCCCTGCCCAGTGGGATGGGGGAGAGAATTGGAAGGAAAAAGGTAAAACTTGTGGGTTGAGATACAAACAGTTTGATAGAACAGAAAGGAAGAAACTAATAATGATAATAATAACAATAAAATGACAACACTAATAAAAGAATTGGAATATAAAGAACAAGTGATGCACGATGCAATTGCTTACCACTCACCAACCGATGCCCAGTTCATTCCTGAGCAGCGATCCCCCCAAGCGCACTCCCCCCAGTTTATATACTGGGCATGCCATCCCATGGTGTGGAATACCCCGTTGGCCAGTTTGGGCCAGCTGTCCTGGCTGTGTCCCCTCCCAGCTCCTTGTGCCCCTCCAGCCTTCTTGCTGGTTGGGCATGAGAAGCTGAAAAATCCTTGACTTAAACCCTACTGAGCAACAACTGAAAACATCAGCGTATTATCAACGTTCTTCTCATACTGAACCCAAACCATAACACTGTACCAGCTACCAGAAAGAAAATTAACTCTACCCCAGCTGAAACCAGAACACTCATGGAAGGCATTTTCTTATTCACACAACTTAATTTCTCTCTTGCAATGGCTAATTCTCCTGGTCAACAACACTCATCTCAGTGAAGCAACATTTGGGTATAAGGTCTGCAGAAGAATTACTAGACAGAGCTGTTTAAAAGGGACTGGAAATAAATCAGAAAACAATTCAGCACGCACAGTGGGGACAACAGAACTGTTTTCCCACTATATCAGGTCAGAAGGAAAAGTTGTGCTAAGTTTGTTCAAGGGCACGAAAGCATAAAAAAGTCTTTAATTTCTTCTGCTTTGATTAACTGTGGAAAACTCTAGCATGTAACTGCAATTATTTAACAACAACTGTCCATTTTTTAATGAATATTCATGTCAGTATTTAAGCATACAGAGACAAGTGTTAGTTCAGGTTCTGCAAACCTTTGCATTCCAAGCCATAAAAATAGGTGTGTCCTGTCCTCTTGGTTGACTCAGGACTTCCCAATGATGCGACTCAACTGCATGAAAGTCTCATGAAAATCTAGGCATCTTTCTTAACTTTTGGCAAATCCAAATTTTTAAAGCTTTTTCCCACGTGCTCTGAGTTGCCTTTCATCAAAACAGCCACCGTTCCTCATTTATAGAGCAGTTTGGGAATGTGTCAGGTGCTGGAATTCGGGAATCACAGAATGGTTTGTGTTGGAAGGGACCTTAAAGATCATGTAGTTCCTACCCTCCCGCCTGGGAGGCAAAGGGACACCTTTGGTGAAGGGACACCTTCCACCAGACCAGGTTGCTCCAAGCCCCATCCGACCTGGCCTTGAGCACTGCCAGGCATGGGGCAGCCACAGCTGCTCTGGGCAACCTGGTCCAGTGCCTCACCGCCCTCATGTTAAAGAACTTCTTCCTTATGTCCAGTCTGAACCTACCCTCTTCCAGTTTAAAACTGTTGTCCCTTGTCCTGTCACTACAGGCCTTGGTAAAGCGTCTTTCTCAGGAGCCCCTTTTATATATTGAAAGGCCACGACAAGGTCTCCCCAGAGCCTCCTCTTCATTCCGGCGCCGGAATAAAGAAACGCGAGGGAGGAAACAGAGACGGCTGCGATACAAAGTCATGCCGGGCAGCGTTGGGCGAGGAAAACAACAGAAAAACGTGGCAGCGCGGGGAAGCTCGCCAAGGCCGCAGGGCAGAGGAGAGGCTGCCGGGCAGCACTGCAAGAACTGGAGGCCACGGCGGGGCAGGAGAGCAGGACGGCCAACCGAGGAGGCCCACCGAACCTCGGCCCTTTTTCCATCCCCCGTGCTCCCCGACTCGGCGCGGACGCCAGCCCACGGCTGGATCCAGCCATGCCCAGGCCCCGCTACGCGACCCCGGCCGGAGACCCTGCAAGTCCCCG
>JAVJGG010000024.1:5534837-5552876 GCA_035590195.1 Aviceda cuculoides
TCACTCTCCTTCTGTGCCGGCAGGTGATGGGAGCATGACTGAAAATGAGGGGGATCTCCAGCGAGATGGGCCGGAGGCGGCCGAACCCCCTGGGGCCATTTCGGACTTTTTCATGAGGGAAGCTTCTTCTCCGGGCTGCGACCAGGAATTGTCCTGTCCGAGGCCAGACCTTCTCTCCCCAGAGACGGGGCCGGAGAAGACTTCTCGCTGCGGCTTCCGGAAGCGTAAGGAGACTGTGGTGCACCAGCGAGCGTTCATGGGAGAGAAGCCCTACATCTGCATCGAGTGCGGGCAGAGCTTCAACCGCAGCTCCGACCTGATCCGCCACCAGAGGATCCACACCGGGGAGAAGCCGTACATGTGCGCCGACTGCGGCAAGAGCTTCAGCCGCCGCTCCCACCTCATCCAGCACCAGCGCGTCCACACGGGTGAGCGGCCGTACCAATGCAAGGACTGCGGCAAGAGCTTCAGCCAGAGCACCCACCTGGTGCAGCACCAGCGCAACCACACTGGCGAGAGGCCTTATGTCTGTGCCAAGTGCGGGAGGAACTTCTACCAGAACTCAGGCCTGCTCCGCCACGCCAACTTTCACACGGGCGAGAAACCCTACAAGTGCCCCCAGTGCGGGAAGCGCTTCAGCGACAGCTCCAACCTCATCGCCCACCAGCGGCTCCACACGGGCGAGAAGCCCTACAAGTGTGCCGACTGCAACAAGTGCTTCAGTGAGAGCTCTAAGCTGGTCATCCACCGGCGCGTCCACACGGGTGAGAAGCCGTACTTGTGCCCTGACTGTGGGAAGAGTTTCAGCCAGCGCTCGCACCTTGTCCAGCACCGTCGCACCCACACTGGGGAGAAGCCCTACAAGTGTGCCGACTGCGGGACCTGCTTCAGTGACAACTCTACCCTCATCCGTCATCGTCGTACCCACACCGGGGAGAAACCTTTCAAGTGCTCGCATTGTGGGAAGAGCTTCAGTCGCAACTCCTACTTAGTCTCACACCAGCGGGTGCATGTGTGGTAGGCAGCGTCACTGGGGGTGATCTAGGATGCAGCTTCTGATCCAGGCCAGTCCAAAGTGTGCCTAAGGGACAAGGGGGGGGACAAGGGTGTGACTGCACCAGAGCCCCTGGATTACAGGCAGCTGGCCAGAGTAATTCCTTTGGCCCATGTTGCCCTTTTCAGTCACCTCCTCCTCCCAGCGCATCTCGGGCATGGACAGAAAGCGAGCAGTGGTTGCGGTGGGTAGTTCTGCAGCCCTGGCATCCTCTTTCCCAGGTACTAGAACCAGATGCCATCTGCTGTGTGGCCAAGGTGCAGATGTTTTCTCCCACCTCCCTGTGAGAGGTGTCTGCCTGGGAGCGTGAGGAGAAAACGCACAAGGTCAGGTCCCGTGATAAGAGGCTGCTTCACCGTGCAACGTACGTGTGTGTGGTCACGTCGGGGGAAATAAGATGGGAGATGAGGTCCTTAAGGGCCTGTGTTCTGCTTGCAGCTGAAACATTGTGACCGATATTGCACAGGTCTATGGAAGCTCACCATGCTTGTGGTCTAAGCCAGCTTTGTGTCTCATACAGCAGCCAGGAAGGTCAAAGCTAAGTAATTCCTGCTGAGAAGCTGGAGACTCGGCTTTATGCCTATACAGCATGCGGGCCAACTTGAAGCACAGGCAAAGACCGCTTGAGTCTGCTTGTAAAAGGAACTTGTAGGCATACCCTCAACCAGAGAAGGAAGGCATGCCTGCAAAGGTTTTCTGCGAATGCTGTGTGGATGGTAGGAACAAGGGAGCCGCAGGATAGGGGCACGGCCTGTTCTGGAATCTCAGAACTGGTGGGTAACCGATGTGGAAAACTAGCATACATGGAGGCTTAAAATAATAATAATAAAAAAATCAGAATCAGAATTATACTTGCTGCTGCTAAGACTGTGGTACGCAACTTGACAGGTGTATGGAGGTTGCCTGTGAGTTTGTACTGGTAGCCTCCTCGTTCTGCAGAACTCAGATTCACAGATACAGTTCAAGTGGGCTGGCGTAAGCTGTGTTGCAAAATAGGACAGAACAACAGTGTAGTAGGACTGACCTGATTCCATCCTAGTATTTCTCAAGTCCCATTTTGACCAGTGTGTGTGTGCGCGGGTGTGTAAATAACACCTATATGTGTGTATTCATATAGGTATAAACTAGCTTTTATACTAAGTATATCTTCACACTCAGATGTGAGCGATCATGTGTGCACACACCATGGCAGTAGTCAAAATGGCCAGCTATACGACACTACACCATATCAGTACTTCTCAAAATGCTAAACATACTGTATATAGTAGCATTTCTCAATAAGAAGCTGGGAGAATAGGTTTTGTACTAAAACATCTGAATTTTCATATCAGGACATTCAGTTTTACACTGATTATTTTGTGTGTGTGTGTGTGTGTGTCTAAGATTTGGAATTGAGTTGTTTTATTTATGTATCCATAAAAATTTTGTGGGCCCTATGGTTGCAAGGAATGACTTCTAAATGTCACTCAGTGTAGTACTCTCCCGCTCGTTTTACACAGGTACGGTATCAGTGGCAGTTGTGGGATGTACCCCCTCATGGTTTTAACTACAAGGAATTGCAGTGCAACACTTTACATTGTTTATATTTTTGACTGTTTTGCTGCTGCTCATTTTAGAGACGATACTGACTGGTGTGCTTATCCAGCACTGCTGGAACTTAGAAAAGATTCCTGGTTTTGTGATGTACCTTACTAATCCTGCAGCTGGCTCCATGGCTTCAGTAGGTCTCTGGAAAGAGGAATGCAGACTGAAGCCAGTGAAAGGACTGGAACTATGGTAGGGAAGAGATGAAGGAAATAAAGATGCTAAGTAAGAAGATCAATGGATTTGAGCAGCTGCTGGCTGGGGTGAATGGCTTGCTCTACAGAACTTGCTACTCTCCAAGGGATTGCAGGGATCCTTTCTGCAAGCCCCAAGCCACTTCTTGACACTCGACTGCTGATAAAATGTTATTTTCATATAGTTTAATAAAAAGGAGCTGTAGGGGGAGCATGAAATTGTTTGCAGCTCCTAGAGGAACAAGGCACCTTTATGTGCAGCTGCTCAGGGAAGTAGAAGGAGCTTTCAGAAATGGGGTGGGCTTTGTTTACACAGGAACCAAAGCCTTCATCTGCAAATGCACATTTTTGCTTTTAGCTTTGTGTTTGTTTTGGGGTTTTTTTATGAACAGCTTCAAACCAATGACTTCTTGATTTCTGTTCCACTTCTGGAAAGTGGTTTGGAAATGTCACTAATGGTCATCTAATTGGTTCCAGAAGCACCAAGATTTTCATTTGCTAGCAGACTTTCAGAAGGGATACTACAGCTCTCAGATGGTAGGCTCATTTTTAACTGATTTCAAAGGTTATGCTGCAGTCCAGCTGTAGAACTGATCAGTTTGTGTGGGTGTGTCCCATTCCAGTTTAAGTTTCCTAAAGGAAATCTACAGCACTAAAACTGTTTGCCTTTCCCTGGTAAACAGGGCTTCTCAGCCATCTTGTGAATGCAACTTTTCTTTTGGCAATCTGAACGGACTCGCTGTACCAGATCGATAAAATGGAACCCAGGTCTGTACATGGCTGAGCTCAACTCAAAGGGAAATTCTCACATCGAGATTCTGGTTTGAGACGCCAGCTGCCCCTGAATATGCCTTCACAGCAGCCTCAGAGCATTTATTTTCTTTTCTACATGCTTTGTAAAGTGCTGTGTGTACTTAACAGCACTTTATAAATTAAGAGGATTGGCGTGCATTTATTTCAAGGATCTCTATGAACTTATTTAATACTGTATGCCAAATCAAAGTGGCCTTAGGGTTCACAGCACATTGCCAGTGCAGTAGTCAGCGGCTAGGATTGGATTGCTCACCAGTGTAAACACATTTCTGGAGTTCCTTTCAACAGCCAGTTAGTTTTCCCTGTTCGGTGTCACTTGGCTGAAATAATTCCCTTCCCCTAGCCTGTCTGCCTTTTATGATTTGTGATCATCTAGCTGGAGAGGAGAATCTGGGCACCACCCTTCCTTTGCTGTTGCAGAAGTTACAGGGTATGTTCCTCTTCTTCCAGGAATTTAATTGCTTTGTGGGCAGCACAAACTGGCGACCCAAATTCAGAAGACTGAGGTATGGGCATGTGCAAAAGGTCGAGAACCAGAAGGTTTACTTTCACAGCAGCTAGCTCACTGGCTTCTCTACCAGCTGTCTCCTCCCTCAGGATCATAGTGGGAGACTACTGGAAAAAGCAAAAGGTAATTAGCTACTATAATTTCAGCAGACCCTCCCTTGCACGCTCCATCCCAGACCCATGGTCACCAACTGGTGCCCAGATCCTCCTCCAGCTGAGAGAGCTCTGTAGAATGCTGTAAATTCCTGTTGTGCTAATGGTGCTTAGATACTACAGTGATACTATGGCACTTTAGAAATACCGAAGATAGACAAATGGATGAATGACGTCTCTGAAATAAAATTTTTCACCCTAGTGTTCTGTGTTATTCCATCTTTTTTTTTTCTTTCTTTCTCCCCAGAGTGACCTCCTGAGCATCACAGTTTCTTGACCCCTGGCAGGATCAGATTTGGAAATACATGTGTCATCCTTCAAATAGGGATGACTATTACTTAGCACAGCTGCTGTGCAATGCAAATAAGAATCCAGAGGTGAGGGGTATTCTTAGAATTGGTCTTTATTTTCATCTAACATTTCTGCATGAACCTGAAAAGCCAGAGGATGGCACGCAGTGCTCACCATTCCTTTATGAGAGAAGGTGGCAGAACCTTATTCTGCAGTGACACGCCATCCTGCTGGTAGATGAACCTGGTTCTAGCAGAGCTGCAGCTGCTCTGAGGCCATTGTCTTCCCAGTTCTGTCACCTGGGTTGCATGGGATCTAGTTTTCCAGTCCCTTGCTGACAAAAGTATATGTAATAGTGATGACTGAAATACAACTTCTTTTACATTCCTCTCTGCTTCGCTTTTTATGACCAGGTAAACAGATTTTTTTTTCATCTTGGACAAGAGGTGCGTTTTACGTGTTTAATAAATGTTCAAAAGTATTTTATGTGTAATCTCTAAAGCAATTTTTGAGATACATCAAACAAACAAAACTGCCCTTGCATGCACAGCAAACTGTGTTCTTTGTGGCCCGGTTTCCCCTTTACCCCAACGACACTGGTCTGAATAGCCAGAGACGCAACAACAGGATCCCCCATCTCTGAAAAAAGGAAAATACGGGATATTTCAAGGAGATGGAGCAAGCAGAGGCCAAAAGAGGCATCGCTGGGGTAGGCTGCTTTGCCGCTTTTGCTCTTGTGTTCCAAACTGTGAAGGGCCTTTAGCCTTTCCATGACGGACCTGATACGTCCTCTCCACTCTCCCCTCCCTTTTCTCACTCAAGTGCTTGCTGGCTCTCTTCCTAGAAAACGCATAAATCCACCTGGTAACATTGCTTTTGCGGTCCTGATGGACTTCGACAAGTGCTTGGTTTTCTTCTCGCAGGCCTGGCCTGGGTACGCTCATTCACGTGAACAGATGCGAGAGCCTAGGAACCAGAGAGCACAGGGGCCAGACTTCTTGGGGGAAGCAGAATTTTCCATCTTTCTTCCTGAGGCTTTCTACGGAGGTATCTGTAGCTGCAGAGAGCTGACTCTGCCTGGGGGACACGCTAGGGTGGGTGGGACAGCATGGTCAGAGCCCAGTAACCCTTCAAGGGTAAGTGGAAGCACCCGTCGATTAAGGCAGGCCATACCGGGTCCAAACGTCCTCATGGATGCAGAGGGTGCAAAGATGTGCAAACTCCTTTGTTTCCTTCCCTTTGGCACTCACTGTGCAAAGCATGGCTCTATCAACCGGCGTGCACAAGCCTATCTGCCTGCCCTGGGCGTGGGTGAGGGCAGGGGTAACGGCGTGGCGTTATTAAAAAGGACAACACAGCCAAAGTAAAGGCAGCACAAGGCATTTTGCCGTCTCAAAGGTGAATGGTTGAACCAGGCCACCCCGTGAGAGGGAAAGGGTAAGCAGAAGAGGTTGAAATGGGATGAACAGCTGGGAAGAAAGACTAGGGAATTGGATTTCCTGAGGCTGCTGGGAAGAGGGGGTGATTTGGGGGTGGTAACAGCCGCATGGGAGAAGGGTCACCAGTCTCCAGATCCCCCAAGTAATTGCTCCCTCATATCTGAACTTCTTTTTTCTTGCTTTCCAGAGCTCTCTGCAATTCTCCTGCTGCTGGTCATATGTTGCTTTGGGCCATTGCCTGCTATGTCTCTACCTCAAGCTGACCTTCACCAAAATACTGCTGAACTCTACCTTGCTATGGTTCAGGTGGGTGTGCTTTCCCAGCTTTAAGCACAGAACCACAGAGGAGGCTTCTCTGCGTCAGTCCCTGTTCTGTCAATGTTTTCCCTCACGAAAGGGCAGTTTCTGCTTGCTTACCCCAGATCACCCCAAAGCACACAGAACGTGCATCTGCCTTTACAGAAGACAGAGCTTTTGACAGACCTATGCCATTTGATCTACCTTTTCCCAGCTTTACCAGATTTTCTTTTCTAGGATAGGGACTGAGAAGTTGCTTCCCACAGCTCTGCACCTGCCTGTTGTGCTTAAGAAGATGCCTCTTTGCAGGGCAACTGCTCTCTCTTCTTGCCCGATTTCTTTCACAGCTGACCTTTGAATTCTCTTTATGCCTTCAGGCAGGCAGAAATACCAAGCAAAACAGGAAAAACAGAGTTTACATGTAGTATGCATTAGAGAGATTGCAGATACCTTCCCCATTCATTGGACATATGATAAACCTTTTTGAACCTAGGGTCAAACAGGAACCACAAGCTGCTTTATTAAAAAGAAAAAAAAAAAGGTATCTTTTAACAATTATCACAAGAAAGGAAGCAGCAATGGGAATGCAGGGGGCAGGGAGGTGGAACAAAACATTTTTCCTTGTGTCTAGAGAGAAGAATTAAAATCTCTGAACACAAGTCCTCACATTCTTAGAAAGGCAAAAGAAGTTGGCAAAATATGATGGTACTTCTTCTGGACCCTTGAAATTTCAGGAGTTACCTGGTATGGTCGACAGTGACGTTATGTCTCAGGCCTGAGCGCAGAGGTTGGTGTGAAAGAATTTAGAGTTTGCCTTAGGGCAGCCACATCCTGCCCTGCGCCTCAGGCACTTGCTTTCATTTGGCTAATACGCAATATCGCTGCTGATGTTAATGCAACTGTGGGCTTCAGCTGCACCTTCCACCTCAATGCGTAGGGAGCCATTAATGCATATGAAGAAAGGGGGAATTCCTTTCTCAAGAAATGTAACCTGAGAAGATCCTGAAATTCCTCAGGCTCTGAAGCTCTTGATGCTTCCCCTTCGTTGCCATCGGTGCTCAAGCCAGCCAGCTCCCAGTAGGGGCATTCCTGGGGAGGGAAGCAGTGAAGTGCCAAGTCACAAGCAGGAGGGGGAGAAAAAGGAAATGACTGGTATTTAAAAATACTCAGCCCAGGAAGTATGAACCATGAACTGAAGAGAGAAGCCAGAAGAAACCCAGATATGGCTTGGAATACAAGAGAGAATGAATAAATGCTCCCCTCCAAGCCTATGAGTAGGTGAAAATCATGTCACTGCTGCTGCGATCACATAGGTTAGTGCTGGTGCATCACAGCCATGGTATTGTTTTTCTAGAGTTGAGAAGAAGAGGCGTTCTTCTAGAATATATCCACAAATTAGCACTTTGCTCTGTAACACAAAGCTATTAGATTCATGTCTGTAAAGAATACTCTTCTATTCTCTTGCTTGGTGCTAGCACAGCCCCCATATCTGCAGTACCCTTCCAGCACTTAAAAATCATGGTAACTTTCTCCCTAACCCACAGAATAAACAACACACATCAGCTGAATAGCGTAGACTGCCATTAGCTTTTGTTGCAAAACCGTCACGGGAAGGGCTGCTCAAGTAAAGCTTGTGGGAAGGCGTTTTGTGCTGGCATCGGTGCACAGTGAGGTTTGCTCCCTTCTCCCTTATGAACATGGGCAAAGGATTCCGGCTGCCTCGTTAACGCTCCTTCAACTGGCTGAAAAGTTCATATTTCTTGTAGTAAATAGGTATCTCCAAGGCCAGGCTTCCCTGACTTCCTGCAACTGCAAACAGCTCTCGCTGACTTGTGACGGCAGATTACATGGGATGGCTGAAGCGCTTGCCATCCCCAGCCCCCCCGCTGGGTTATTTTTAACTTGGATTGCTTCCCCGATCCAGCGCTCAGCACAGCTCCACAAACAGCAGGGTTGGCACAAATGAGGGAAAATTGCAGTCTGGGGCGGGTGGCAACAAACATCCAAAGAGCTCAGCGGTTCCTTAAGTTGGTATTGCCACCATGCAAGCCACGTCGTGAACCAACAGCCCTGGGGGAACAGGAACGAGTTAAGCGAAATCAAAACGAAGGCATTGAACAGAACTGTACCTTTTTTTTTTTGACCGTAAGCATTTCCGAAGGAGGACCAGCTTATGAATCTTTTACTTCCCACGTGTACATTACACAGCTGGAATCGGTGCTTGCCAAGTACCTTGGAGGAGCGGAGGTGCCGGGTGCGTACCGCCCCGCTCAGCCCACTGAAGCTGTGGTTCCAGCTGCATTTCTTTCAAAAGCAAAATGAGGGATCCCCATCCCCTCCTCCGTGTGTCCCCGTGGTCATTTCTTCCCAGGCTCCGCGCGCTGGGCTGGTGCAGCTCTGCGTGCGACTGCATTGACGCGGATTGGAAAGTTTCAGTGACTGAAGAGTAATAGTTCCCCGCTCCACCCTCGGTTATTTTTAGCCGGATCAGTTCCCGATCCAATCCACTGTACAGACACACAAACAGCTGTGTCAGTACGACAGGCGGAAAATGTTTGAGGGAAGGGGAGAAGAGGCTTAGACAAGTTTAATGAGCACTGGTACCAAACAGGGAAACCGCAATTATGAATGATTGCTTTGAATGCCCAGCAGCAATTATTTAAAATTCTCTACAGCCACCTGTCTTACTCCTTACGCAAGAAACGGGGCCTAGGGAACTTCACAAGTCTGTGCCACAAAAACGAAATGGCATTGTGCCTGGTTTAGCTGCGGCTTTCTCAGTGAATCGAGGGAACGCAGGGAGCCTAAACAAGTCTGCTGGTGCGGATAGTAGCGACAGTTCCTCAGAACCTGCTTACCTGCTGGTAGTTTTGCCAGCCTGTGCGCTTAGACGCCAAGTCCTGCGGAGATCAAAGTTTGCCATCTTAGTAGTTTGGACACCAGCCATGAGCGGCTATTCTAGAAGTGTGCAAAATGTGTTTAGAAAATGCTCTAGAGACGATCTGCTGGTATTTTAAAGTGACATGCGGCTTGCTTTGAAGTGCTCTAAATATTGTGGCACAAAAACCAAGTGGCACCTTCTCTGCTCTGCAGAACAGCGATGTTTTCATGTTTGCACCCCAGAGCTCAGCGTAACCCTGCCTGCTTCGAGCCCTCTTCTGCTCCCTTCCTCTGTCTACTCCACACTTGCAGACTGGGTGAACCAAGAAAAGTCCTTACCGAGTTGTGGCAGCTTGGCTTTGTCTCACGTGCTCTTGCCCTGACCTTGAAGTTGGTTTTCTTGTCACAAGTGGTGTGACGACACATGGATAGCTTTTGGGTTTCGTCGTCTTCTTCCCCGAGCCTTTTGCTGCTGGGATGCTCGCTTCTACCTCCTTTCGTCCTTCCCCAGTTGTGTGCTCCAGCAGGCAGCACAAGGGAAGGGATGGGGAGTCAAGGCTGATTTCCTCCTGTGTTTATGGGGAATTATCTTGACTTCTGTGGGAAGAGCATTTTCTCTTTGTGTTTAGAGAGGTGGGTTACTCTAAGACCAGAGAACTAGTACATCCTCCGGCACCTAGAAGTGGGGACTTCATTAGGGGAAGTCCTGCGGCTGGACGTCTGTCCCCTGCAGCCTCCTGTCCCGGCTGCAAAGCAGGCAGCAGACCGAGACGGCAGAATCCAGGTCTCCCCGGCAAGGAAGACCGTCCGAAGCAGGAGGAGCAAGTTCCTCCTCTCGCACAGGCTTGGCTAAGGAGACAGTGGGGGAGAGCAGCCAGAGCCGCGGCCGGACGGGGGATCCCAGGGGCATGGAAAAGAGGAGGAGAGGGATGGGAGGGATTGCTGCGCTGGTAATTTTCCAGGGAAAAACAGGGTTTAGGATAAATTTATTACAAATACAGGAAGCTTAATTTAATACTGTTTTTTCAATAACATGACCTACTTACAAGTTTAATTAAAAATCATGCATAATAAGAGCCAAAATTAAGGTAAGGCCTCAGCCCAAAGCAGAAACTGAAATGACTTCCCTTCTTCCTTTAGCAATACTTTGCCTGGTTTCTAAACCTGAGCGTTAGCTTCTGTTTGAGACGGTTCACCACGCGCTCCGGATTAAAGCATTTGTCTCTCGGTTTGGAGTACGGTATTGCAGCGCATGCGACGCGGGTGAAGGAGTGACTCAAGTGAAAACATGTCAGACGGAGCGTATGTAATGGACCATGTGTTTCAATTCATGGCTTTCCTAGAAAACTCATGAAGATGACAAAGGCCTTTGCAGTCTCAGAGGCAGATACTGAAAGAAAAAAGAAAGAGGGAAGACGTTCCACTGCAAAATGTTGAGGGAAGAATGAAGAGCTGCCTGGACCTAAGCATGTGTCCAGAGCTGGACTCCGTGGACAAAGATACTAATTATGTAAAATCTAGTGGTACTACATCAAAATCAACAGCAACGAAAATCTGAAATTCCAGTTAGCCAGCTTCTGCTGACACAGGAAAACTTTATAGAGTTTAATACTAACTTTATAGAGCAAAATACTGACCACTACCAAAAGACAGTTAACAATTCTGAAACTTAATTTAAAGATGGAATGGAAAGTATAATTAACAACCTAGAGATTTATCCAGAAATAGAAAAATCTGCTTAGTCAATTAAAATCACTTACTGGAATATATGACAAGCTCCTCCTATAGGGTGCATCAGCAACTGCGGCTGCAGGCAAGGAATGATGGGGATATTGTTAGATGAAGACTTTGCTCCACCTAAAGGCACAAGTACAGAAAGGATTTCATGTGACACTGACTTCTGCCTAGATTCCACTCAAAATAGCATGTAGAGTTGTCAGCCAGAGAAGAAACACCACAGCAATGATGGTTCAGCAAAACACCTGACCTCCTACAGCATTTACTGTTAAGACTGCAGCAAAACAGGCAAAAATCCATTATTTCATCTGCTGTCAAGAAAAAAGTTTATCAGAAAGATAACGATAAAATTATGAGGAATAGTGTCACGTTATCTCTTTAGAAATACAGCCTGTCTCGTGGGAGGGTGGTCTTGCAGCAAGCACAGGAATAGCGGAGAGCGCAGGAATGCTACTCTTTGCCTGGGGACCGGCTGCTGCGAGGCTTGGTTGGGCAGAACCAGAAGGGAAATGTCATGCTAAAAGATCGGTCGTGGGTAGATGGGGGGAACCCGAGCAAAGACAGAGCAGAAAACTGGCACAGCAGTAGCTTGTGGGCTGGTTTGATTGCAGGCACCCAGGCGAAAGGGCATCCGAGGCGATCGCCTGTTGTTTAGGTGATTTATTATGGATTTAGCAGGCATAAAATGGGATTAAAAGGAAAAATATGTTTCATATGTTGGTGTTTCTGAAGGTGGAACTCTATGGTGCAATGACTCTGGCAGCAAGCCAGTTTGAAAACTGTCTGTCCTTACCTGACCCCAACCAAGCCTTCCTACCTCGGAGCAAGACCACACTAGCATCCTTTCTTTCCCCCATATTCCCAGGGAACTATTTAGGACAGGGCAGTTACACCTGCGACCGAGCGTCTGTAACAAAGAGGGCATTCAGCTGTGGTATGCGGCAGGGGGATGTGAGGAAAGGGGTGAAACTGGAAAAGGGAACATCTTAAACCGCAGAACAATTTGTAACATGGAGCAACAGCCCCTGTCACACATCCGGAAAAGAAAGGGGGGTAAAATGGTCCCCGAGAAACCAGGCTGACTGACTGAGAAAGGTAAACCAGCCCAGAATTACTGTCAGGCCAGAGGAAAGAAATGGAGTACGTTCATTCACCTCCATGGAGGGCCAGAAACTTTCAGGTGCTGTTAAAGCCATGGAGGAGTTCACCTGCAGGAGCAAACTGGCTGGCTGAATCCTGCTCATTTTCCCAGGTAATGCACTGACTCTAATAAAACCCTGTTTTGTTTGAACTCTTGATTTATCCTATCAATTTAAAAAAAAACTTTGAAAATTTTAAAAATTTGAAAATAAAGACTATTTAAACAGAATCATGATTAGGAGTCACACCTAAACCATATCTTACTAGCCTGAGGCTATATCTGTTCTTCCAACAACAAAAAAAATTGGCTGGTGCTAGAAATACACAGCAGCTAACCTTGCTCCTTGCTTTGCCGGTGTGCGCGCAACATTCCGCCCACTGGCTTTTCCAACAGGCTGTCAATGACTAGCAGAGACCCTCCCGTCAGCTGCAGCACCTATTTTCTTGGTCTACGAGAAACTGCAGAGAGCTGTGACTTTTCTTCGAGATCGCCGAGGTCAGATAAGTGATTTCCCACCTTCACGTGAAGTCGTTTAGAAATGGATTGCGGGTGAAGAGTTCTCCCTTCCTTGGGTAGGGTTTTTTTGACTCACAAAGGTATTTTGTGGCTTCTACTGACTACGTGGGGTCATTCTCTAGCTTTTCGTGAGTGTTCTGGAATTATTACAGGGGACCTGATTAAGCCTTCCTCTAACAAAATTAAAGTCTAATGGGTTAGCTAGAGTTGCAGATGGACTTTTGCCTGGACTCTTTCAGAGCCAGTGTCAGCCATCGGTACCATCAGACGCTTTCTGATGAAGAGTCTCAACCACCTTGCTGCGATATCCCTCGTGTGGCCTTTTCCAGTATTGCACAGGTCAAAAGCTGGAATATCTGGTGCCTGGCAGAGGAAATTTAACGTTCTGCCAAGTTTAGATTACCACTCCAATTTCAACAGGTAATGGAAAAAGCAGAACTGGAGTGGGGAGCGTTTGATATTTTAAAACCAAGGGGGGGGGGGGGGTGGAGACCAACAAAGCCCCCAAAACTCCCTAAACCAAACAAAAAAACCCCACCAACCAGTCATAAAATCATAGAATCGTTTAGGTTGGAAAAGACCTTTAAGATCGCTGAGTCCAACCATAAACCATCTTAGTTTGCATGGTGCATTTGGGTCTGTTTTCCTTCCTTTACTACGATCATGACTGCAGCAGCAAAGTCCAATCTCTGAAACTGTGGATAAAGCCATCTCTTATATATTTAGAGTTTGTCCCAGGAAATCAAAAAGCGGTGCAAATACTGGCTTTTTTGACCTCAGGATTGCATCCAGGGATGACAAGCAGCAAGGGTTAAAACAGCCAAAACAACCCCCAAAAAGTTAAATAGAAAGGGAAGAAAACTGGCTAGGAAGCTCTGTAGGATAAGAAGTAATTTAGTTTAAGAAGGACCCAATGTGAGCTCTTTATAATACTATATTCTGAGTGAGCTGAAGAATTGAGTCTAAATTCCTCTGCCAATACTTTCTCTACTAGGATTATTGAGTACTTATCATTCACTAATAAATAATGTACAACATTTAGATAAAGCAATGCTACCTAAACCAAGTAATAAATGAATAAAACAGGGGAAAAAAAAATGCCCTTGCACATAAATGTCCATTTCAGCTGTAAATTTCACATTTTCCTTTGCATACAAACAGCACATCATAGACTTTTTCTGAAAGCAAGAAACCCTTACAAACAAATATTTTAGAAACATTGTAATTATAAAGTTGATAGCAAAAGGAGTGAAAGCTCAGAAATGTATGCTACATATTATTATCCTTGTGGGTAACACCTTATCTAAAAAGATTTTTATCAAACTTAGAGGTCAGAGTTTAAATCCTGATGATCCATTTCATGCTGCCAAATCTCATCCCACCATAATACACATATTTCATGACTTGACTGCATCTGGTACAGCCAACTGAGAAAAATACAAGAGAAATCACTGTGAATTATCCATAGCATTAAGATACAAAATTAAAAATAGAATAAAGTGTTCCTGCCCCTGCTGTGCAGTATAAACCAAAAATGTTACACATAGTACTCCTGTAAAATCAGCTACCACAAAACTCAATTCAGAATACTCCTTCCTCTTAGAGAGATAAGACATTTGGAGTGGATTATTACATTGTTTTCTAATTACACATTTATACATTCATATTTGTAGTAATATGTATTATAATCAAAACACATATTTACATTGAGACATTTATTTGTAAATAAATAATTTCATTTAAGAAATTTTAAAAGCCTTTAAGTTTTTCAAATTATTACACATACAGGTTTTCTACCTAAGCAAGAAGAAATACAAGAAAAGGCGTAACCACAAGGACATGTTTTGCCTAGAAGAGCTACAGAGCCCTGGATGATACATTTCATCACGGCAACCTATCATCTCCTGCATAGTCATTTGATGTTTCGCAACTCCAGTTCAGATTAAATACCAATGCCCTGATTCATTCTTACAATGAATTTCACTGTAAATAATAGTAAAAAGCACATTTAATACCATGACTCAGTATGCAAAACATCTTCTGTTCCTCCTGGCCAAAGCTTGCTATGCCCCACACCTACCTCCAGCAAAGGCAAAGTGTCAGCGCAGCCGATAAACACCCCCACGGCTTCGCAACCAGCCTTCGGACACTCACTTTTCCCAAAGATGAATGTCTGCTCTAGCGAAGGGACCAGGATGATTTGCCATCAGTAACTGCAACAAGAAAAGCACCCCCAATTATATTAAGTTTTAAAAATAGCATCCCATACCCCCCAAAACAGAAGTCATCACAAAGACGACACACGTTTTCAATTTATGAGCCTTTGACTTCGCGGGGAGGTGGGGGGGGATTTAAAACAATCTGTGAAAGGTCACAAAAAAAGTTCTATTACTAGGCTTGCATGTACTATACAGCAGTTGACCAATACACTGGAAATGTTTGGGGGGGTCTGCAACTGAATAAAACCCCATTACAACCACTTTTATAGCACTGAGATCAAAACAAAGGAAAAGAGATGACAGACCTCGCTGATATCAAATCTTTAATTCCTGGGAGTCCCAAGTGGTCAGCATTACATAAAACGTTTATTAAAAATGAATGCCATTCCACGAATAACTTGCATGTATTATGTAAAATATTTATTAAAGATGAATGCCATTCCGTGAATAGCTTGCATGCTGCTTAGTTTGAGTAACAACAATGCGTTTATCCATTGTAAATGAAGTTCTGTCTTCTACCCAACGAAATGTCTTTTACACCTCAGTCTATAACCCTTCTCATAAGTAAAGTTTATAAATGTATTTTATACAATCACATCTTATATGACATATAGTTTAAAACACAGCTTTCATACAAGCACGTATAAACAAGAACAATGAACGCAGCTCATCAGTAGCTCTTGACAAGGCTCAACGTGAGGGAAAGCAAGTACAGTAAGAGAGAATAAAATATCTGTGATGAAGAACCTCTAAACCTGGCCTACAGCTGGGAGACAACCGTGTTTACATAGGAACCTGAATGAGAGCTCAGGTCTGGGTCCCACCAAGTTAAACCACTTCCCACATCGCTCCTTGCGTGATCCTATGCTGATCGAATAAGCAAGGAGTGAGAAAAAGCAAGAAGACAGAGAAAGCAGCACCAAAGTCTTGACACCTTTGGAGGGGCAGGAGCAATAATAGCACAGCATCCCTACACACTTATTTCAAAATACAGAAGCTGCGGCTCTCCTCTTGCACAGTGCTGGCCTGGTGCAGAATGGGTCCAGAGGGAAAATTTAGACAACTGAAAAAAATCATCCTTAACTTTTACAGACAGATATCTTTACATTAGGGGACCGTTTCTGAAGCTAGGTCCCATCTTCAAGTGTTTCTTAGCTATACTGAAGGGTTCGAAATGTAACTTTAAAAACCGCAGACCTAGCTGGATCATTGGATGGAATAAAAAAATGATTTATTCCAGTACTTTCCACTTTTCATACACAGACCCTTCTCTGTCAAGCTCCTCTGCCACCTTACACACATAGATTTGGGGTCTACAACAGTACACACACACCTCTCTCTATAAAATCTATAATAGTATATCCCTATATCCTATAACATCCAATATAATATGGTATTGGATACTCCATCCAATACAATAATCTGCCTTTTTGTATATACACAGTGATTTGTACAGTTAATTAAACTGCAGCTATGCATACACAAATTCCCTTCCCCTCTAACTGAACAAACAAGCTTTTTACAGAAACCACATCATCTGTGTTTCCTGACTCTGTTGTTTCAGATTCTGACTTGCTCATCTTTTTCCCCTCTGGGCTTCTGTCTTGTTTAGTCTTAATACTTCATCGTTTCTATTCCACACATCCCTTCCAGAAGACAAACTACAAAATCACAGGAGTGAAACTGCTGATTTTTTGAAACCCCAGCCCTCAGAGAAAGATGCCTTATCAGCACATCCTCATCTTGACCAAAGATTAACTGTATTAAAAATGAAAACTATTAAAAAATACTACTTAAAAGCAAGAAACCTTGCATCTAACAAACTGAGAATAAGTCATCGAACAAAACAGGAAAAGCCCCTTATTCAAACATTCAAGAAGCATTTCTAGGGCATGATTCACCTACTCCTAAAGTAGAAAACTAAAATAGGTCAGATGAATCACCGCCTAACAGGGTCCATTTCTCTCCAGTGACTGTGATGGGAGCCCGGACCGTAACTCCGACGGAGACACCCATATCGCAGCTATCGAGATGTGGGCAGAGAAACACCAGCCCCGCTCTCGCCCCCACTGCCTGCCTCAAATGCCCCCCACTTTCTGCGGGAACTACCCGGCAGAAGCAGGCCCTTGATGGAAGGGGTAAAAAAAGCTCTGCCTGGTGCCTTTGGGTGCTTGCCTGCTCTTTTCCAGCTTTCTCAAGAAAAGGGCTCTGCAGCAAGCGGGCAGAGCTCTTCTGTCCCACCACCCCTCCCAAGGACCGATTGGTTCTGGATGAAGCGGGAAAAGAGAATTAAAAAGTGTTTTCCTACCCCCTCTTCCCTGGGAACTCAGGGTCGGTCTGCTCATCCTAAATTTTCTTTCCATTTAGATACATTCAGAATGAGACAGACGTTTCAAAATCGGAAGGCAGTTCAAAAGCTCTGTTTGTTCTTCATTAAAATTTTTATTTTCAGATTTGGGGATCAATTTCTTGCTATATCTTTGACAGGATCGTGGGGGTTTTTTCTGTAGTTTCCTGAGGAGACAAGACTTTTTTTTTAATCACACGGCAAGTCCCCCATTAGTCACTTAGGAACCCAACTGGCTCATTTCAATCAAATTTAACACGCACATAGAAGAATCAGAGAAGATCATGCTCCTAAAGCCAGAGATCAGCGGCTGGGTACAGCAGAGAGCTCTCGCTGGCACTCCCATGGGAGGATCAGCAGGGAGAGACCGGCCCTTATCTGTGGTGTTTGGCAGTTTATGTAATATCTTGTCCAGGCAGCAGGTCAAAATATTTGGTTTAGCGACACTGAGTCTGTTGGGAATGGGGGAGGGACGTAAGGATGATTTGGGGGGAGAGGGCTGCTGGGAAGAGGGAGTGCTAATAAGCTGCTTTTCTTCAGGCTGAAATAACCAGCAGCAGAATGTGCCACTCTTGTAATGAAGTATTAATGGGAATATTGGTAATAATGAGCTAACCGTAAACTTTTTGAGGTCTTGATTTGGACTGTAAGGATTTGGTTCTGTAACACTGACCAGGATTTCCATCACTGTCCACCGAAGTAGCTGAAACAAGGACCGTCAAGAGCCAAATATTGGGCTAGATAACCCAAACTGAGCCTGGAAGCTGGTGCTCCTAAAATAACGGAGAGGACTTCCCTCATCACTCTCTACAGCTACCTGAAGGGGGGGTGTAGTGAGGTGGGTGCTGGTCTCTTCTGTCAAGTGGC
>JAVJGG010000024.1:5552976-5565560 GCA_035590195.1 Aviceda cuculoides
TGGTCTAGTGGGCAGGGATGATGTTTGGACTCGATGATCTTGTAGGTCCTTTCCAACCTAAATGATTCTATGATTCTGTGATTCTATGACTTAGCCCTGGGTTTTGGAAGCCCTTCCTCTCTAGGTGTTCCTGATACGCTCGCACCCCGTAGAGCGTTGGGACCTCTGCCTCCTAGGAGAATTTCCAAAGCAGATTATCAGAAATTAATCAGAAATGAATTAACTTCTTCTATGAGGAATGGCTGAGAGAGTTGGGGTTGTTCAGCCTGGAGAAGAGAAGGCTCCAGGAAGACCTTATACTGGCCTACCAGTACTTAAAGGGGGCTTATAAGAAAGAAAAAGGAGACTCTTTACCAGGGCCTGTAGTGACAGGACAAGGGGCAACGGCTTTAAAATGAAGGAGAGTAGATTTAGGTCAGATGTAAGGAAGAAATTCTTTAATGTGAAAGTGGTGAGGCACAGGAACAGGTTGCCCAGAGAAGTTGTGGATGCCCCATCCCTGGAAGTGTTCAAGGCCAGGTCGGATGGGGCTTGGAGCAAACTGGTCTGGTGGAAGGTGTCCCTGCCCACGGCGGGGGGGTTGGAACGAGATGACCTTAAGGTCCCTTCCAACCCAACCCATTCCGCGATCCTACCATCTGAGAGCGCCCGAGGAGAGAGTCGGTGATTTTCCTGATCCTGGGAACTCAGGACGAACCCCAGAAAGCCAGGATGCCGGTTTCCTGGCAGGGCTGGGAGGCAAGAGGAGTGAAGCGCGCATGCCGGTTCCTGCGCTCAGCAGGGCCCGGGGGCCTGGCACCCGCGTTCCCAGCACCTGGCCCGGCAGGGCCCCCCCCCGCGCCCACGCAGCACCCTCGCTCGGCCCCGGAAAGCGTCCCAGCCAACCCCCACCAGCTGGTCCGGGCAGGGAGCGCGGGAGCACATCCGCAGCGATAAGAGGCTTGGAAAGCCGTCCGTGGGGAGAAGCGGGGTTTGTTGAGTCTAGAAGAGCAGGCTGGAAGCAGGGCAGGACACGATAACGCGGCTGCTGTGCACGAGAGGTGGTTATGAAGAGAGGCAGCGATCACACTGCTGGAAGGACAAAGATAAGATCTAATCGGCTTAGGTTTCGGGAAAGAAGAGAAGAAAGGAAAAAGAGAAAAAAGGCGAGACACTGCAAAATCCTTCCCCGAGTAAGGCAGCGCCGGGATAGATGACCTAGGGAGGGTGTGAAACCCACTGCCCCAGAAGCTGTAGGAAGTTACGCAAACGTCGCCGTGCTCTCTCAGTAAAGGATGGACTGCCGTGCTATTTCTCAGCCTTTGGAAAGTAAAGGTCCGTCTAACCTTTTCAAAAAGAAAATTTAAAAAATCCTTACACATCCTACGGGTCGTTCAATGTATGGGTGGTAAATAAAGAGTTTAGCATTTGGATAAAAAAACTACTACGGTTTTACAAATCCTAATTTTACTACTACAAATGCAAGCATTTAAATTCAAAATATCATTCGGATAGCAAACTTTGGTCTTTCCTCTCGAAGAAATTGCCTCGCAGTTCTTGAGCAGGTAAATGCTGGCTAGATCTTTGAGCACTATTTCTGTCATCCAAGTTGCCTCATGGCTCTTCCTTCCTGCTACCAACTGTTCTCTCTTATCTCCTGCTCCCAGGTAGGGACCTGCAGGGTCGTGTCCTGCAGAGAAGTGCTGGCCACTTCTGTGTTCTTTGAGGCACTTTTATTCCTACTGAAATGCTCGCAGGCCAGGCCGATCTCACAGCAAGATTTCACTTCTCTCCACCATCTGAAGTTATGGGGCCATAGGGTACCTCAGGCACTGGAAAAAAACCCAGATCATATGGTTCTTTTGGGACCCACCATAGAGCAGAATGCTCCCAACATATAGAGTATACCGAGGCAAGCCAATATGGATCTTCCCAGTCCATCAGGGGATATTATGTCCATCAGGATGTCTTAACTCCATTACCTAAAGGACACAGAGTTAGGGAAGTTCTCTTGAGATGCGGCATGCGTGTCTAATGTTAATCATCTAATGAGGTGCTGAGTCTTTCACCACCAAATGGTCCCACTACCAATAACTCCGATAAGCTTGGCCAGCCAACCAGCTAATACTAATGGCACAGCTGGTTAGGGCTCTGTGCTGACTGGGCAGCTTGCTGGCAGTCCCTGGACAATACTGGGAGGTGCTCCTCTCCCATGCAGAGAAACGTCACTGGTGAGGGAGGAGGAGGTCCAGGGAAGGGGGAACCTTGAAGTGGTGAGAGAGGAAGAGAAGAAGTAAAAAAAGGAGCAGGGTGAGTGGAGTCAGCAGGACAGCAAATGGCATCTTTGGGGTGTTGAGAGCTGTCTACATGCTGGGTTGGTAGTTAACTTGGGCATCTGCAGCACCTGCCCAAAGCAGAAAGAAGGTAGCTTTATCCTTGTTCTGTTCTGAGAAAGCACAGTACAATGTATTCTAGAGTTATTATGAATCATTATTTGCACTTCATGAGTCACTGTTAGCTGCAGCCTGTAAGTACTTCAGATCCTCGACTATGCAAGACCTTACCAGGTTTGTTTTCCTCACTTTCTGTCCCTTGACAGAAGTCAAACATCTAGACCTCATATCCACCGACTTACAGTTGTTACAAACCAACCTTTAAACAACTTCTTGGTCTTTGTTTCTTTATTCTTTCAGATGCTTTGGGGACTGCTGCTCACCTGTCCCAGGAGATGTGAAAAGCTCAGAAGAGACAGAAGAGATTCTCACTGTGACAAATGCACTGTGAGCACAGGACAAGGATGTGGTCCCTGCCTCAGCCAGTTTACAATCTAAGCCGCCAAAGTAATGTAGCAAGGTTTTTTCCTAAGGTAGAAAACACACTCTTTTTATAGGGTCATTCTGCTTTTATGTTTTACTTGCAGTATTATTCTTGTGCCATTCTTAATTAAATGCAAAGAAAACTAAAAATATCATATAGTGTGAATCACAAAAAAGGCCCTTTTTGTTTGTTAAGGACAAAAGCTTACTTCATGAAAAATGTGCTTTTGCTCATATGAAACAATCCCACTTCAGTCTGCCCTTCCAACAATAGCATCATAGCTCCAGACAAACTATTTCCCCACCCCTGTGTGGATGGTCGTATTTCTCTGCAAGCTCACATCCCTCCTTACAACATGTCATATGGGAAACGTTTCATTTTCCATGACTGAGGGGAGTGAGGTGCATGGGGAATCCTCTCCTGGTATAAAATGGGCCAACACTGCAGAGGTGATTTCAGGAACATCTGCTCACTTTTCTGTTATTAAATTTGTGGGCCATTATAGGATTCATGTTAAGTTTAGGGCCTTCAGGAAAGCCACCATGGGTGGCCTAGCTGGGTTTTGGTCTTGTTCCACCACGAGCCAGAAGACAACATGCATTTTCAAGGCCTAACAAGGTCACTGACATTAAGGATAAGAAACTAGGTGAGAGCTGGGTTACAGCAAGGGTTTGGTCCCGCAGAAGACGTCTGTGACCAGGGCCGTGCTCCCCAGGTAGACCCTGCCAAGTTACGTTACCTCGGGCCAACACAGTGCAGGTGTTTTGGAGAACCACAGCATTAATCTCACCGCAATTTTTGGAGCAGGGTGAGGGTTCATTGATTGGGTGTTGAGGACGGCAGGATGGGGTGGGAGATAAAGGGCCAACCTTGGCCCTGCTTCTGCAGGGTAGGGGAGGACGAGGGATCAGGCAAAGCCCAGAGGAGGGGGGGGTCTCCTGTTGCTGTCAGGATGGGAGAAAAAACTGTTGCGCTACAGGAGAGGGCATCCCAGGCAGCAGGGTGTGCTTCCCATGCCCAACAACCCCTCTCTGCCCAAGCAAAGACTAGGGATGGTTTCTTTGGGCTAAAGCTGGTCTCCACCACCCACAGACTGGAGTTCGCAGCCAGTCTGCAGCCCCCCACACCTCCCTGCTGATGTGAGCCGGCTTGACTTGTGTGCCTTGAGCTGAACCGAGGGGCTCTCGTTTCCTTCTGTGGCTGAAATCACAGAGGGTTTTTTTCTTAAAAAGGTGAAACTATAATAAACTGGTAGATCTTTCTTGAACACTCTCACAGGAAGCCTTAATAGCAATCCAGTGCATCTTCTTGCCCAAGCCTAACAAAAAATATCTGATGGAGGAAAAGGTAAGTTGATTTTTAAACCTGCTGGCGTGATGCTGTATGGACTTCACCGATGTACCAGGGCACGTATAACAGTACGGTATCGGTGTTAGCGTTACCTCACCTGGATGCAGCATCAGAAGAGCTTCCCAACAGAGGGCACTACGTCATTAAGTATAGAGGCTTGGCAATGATCACCTCAAGGACTCGCCGCCTGCAAAGGCACTGAGAGCGGAGGAAGGCACCTTTCAGCCTCGTTTGTCGTCCTTCGCAAAAAACGAGGATGATGAAAAAATTACTATGTTTGTCTCATTAAAAGTTACACTATTATGCCTAATTATATCTACTGAAAAAGCCAAAACAAAAGCCCCAAACCCTACATCCAGGTCGCAAGGAGAATTCGGAATTTCTGAACTTTTCAAGTGCTTGATTTCATAGCCATTCAAGAGTCTCTTAATACAAGCCAGGCACTTTTGCGTGCAATTTGTTAATTAACAGGGAATCACCTTTATTGGTGCACGGGACAGATTAATTTGTTTGTGGGCTGGATTTTGTGTCTAGCCGACAAGAGGAAGGAAAGTAAAGGGCTGGTCTGAGTCACTGCTACTGACCTATATCACAAGCAACAACACTTAGATGGACATTATCGTCCGAGGAGCTCAGCTAGGAAGAAGTAGATTCCTAGCACAGCGGTTTCCGAGTGAGCAGGGCCGGGCAGGATGGGGTTGGGGCAGAGGCAGCTGTTTCGAGCACAGGGAAAGGTTTCTGAATGTCATCCTCCCACCCGTGCTGCACACGCTAAGGTGCTGCAGCTGCCTGCGTGGGTAAAGACCTGCACGCGTGCGTGCGCAGCGCTTTCCGTATCCAGCTCCTGCGCAGCAAGATCCTCCCTTTCAGCTTGAACCGGAGGGCTACTTGGCAAGCCCCTTCTGCTTCTCCTTTCATTTTTGCTCTCCATGCTCAATTTTGCTGAGGTTCTAACTATAGTTCACTGTTTGAGCAGCTCTGGACTAGAATAAGATTGCCTGCAGTGGCGTGACTTTGTCTGTATTCCACCTTTCCCTTACAGTAATTTATTTCTCGAGCTCACAGTTGAGCAGGAAGCCTGAAGAAATGACCACAGGGCAACTGTCCTGAATCTGAAGGGAGCAGGAAGGCAGAAAGGAGGAATGAAGTTTCCTAGTTGTTCTGGCAGCTAATTGATTTATTTGCTGTCAGCATCCTTTCTACAGAGGGCTTTGTGTGTCATACACATACACCTAACGAGTTATTGCCATGAACGCCCATGTATGTGAGAAAAGTACAGAGGAAGACTCTGCTTAAGTTCTTGCCTTGGCAAATGGAGTGGAGGTATTCTGACTCCCAGTAGCCTTCTCCCAGGCTTCTCAAAGGAAGTTGGGGGAAGAGAAAGGGAGAAAATAGCCATTGTCACCGATCCGCTCTGTTTAGGCCTTTTTTCACTCCTAAGGAAGGAGAGGAAACGTCAGTGTGCGAGGTCCAGGTAAAGGGCAAGGCCGTCAGAGACCCGAATCCAGCACCTGCCTGCACGTGTAAGTGAAGGAGAGGCGCGCGCAGGGGGTGGGCTGGGAAAAACTTACTGCACCGAGACACAGCATTAGGACTCTGATTCGTGTTTGCATGAGGATATAGCTGGGTCTAATTCAAGCAATTCTCTTCTGCGCGGCTGCCCTCCCTGCCCCTCCGCTGCCACCGCACGGGAAGGACAGCTGGACACGACACTGGCAAATTCCCCTCTGCCTGTTTGCTGATGCTCATCTCCACTGACTTTCCCCATCCCAAGAGGCCAAGTTCACAGGCCATCCCCCTCCGCCAGTCTGCAGGGAGAATTTGATTCCTGAACGTCCGTAGGATCAAGAGTCTTGCAGCAGTAAAGAGAGGGAACGATACCTTTAAAGTCTCGAGGCTACGAACGACAGCCACGTAGCTTGAGCTCTGGATGGAGTCCCAGAAGAAAACGAGCATGTAAGAGCAAAGCTGTTAGCAAATTAGTCTCCTGTTCAGGGAAGGCAACGGCCAAGATGGGGCTTTTAAGATCTGGATCCCAGTCAGACAGCTGCAGAGCCATCACGGCAGCCTCACTGCCTGCACCAGACTTTGCAATATCTTCAGGACGCCGCTGCTCCCCTGCGCTGCAGCCCACAGCGTTCGCGGCTGTTCTCACAGATCTGTGAGATCACCAAAGGATTTGGGGGAAAAAAAATAGCATTTTGCATTCCTCTTGCAGCTTTCGGATTCATAAACAGAGAAATCGAGAGCGCTGCAGGAAATGGAGAGCTGCACTGTTGGCCTCCTAGAGCCTCCCTGGGAGCTGCAATGGAGGATTTCAGTCTGTGAGAGGCACCTGCCAGGAATAAGCAATAACCGGAGCATCCTTTGCACGTAGCATCTCAGTGGGGAGACAGCGTAAGCCCAAAGATTTCCTTAAAATCGTAACTAAGCTAGAAATTGCCTCTGTCAATCGGTGTAAAAGAACAGCTGTTTGGAAATGTATGCATAGCTAGCTTTCATTAAGATTTTTCAAAATTTGTTTGTGGTATTTCTGGATAGTAAGACCCATGTTGCATATTCTGGATTACCAGGAATTAACACTTTGGATGATGGAGTAGAGGCAAAGCCCATTAAAAGCTTTCCTCTCTTTTTCTTTGTCTGACTGCTCATTCCCTAGTACAAATGTTTTTTCTCCGTAATGTGTTTTTGTCCTTTTGGAGGCATCTTAATAATATGTAGCACCATTTTTTTAACCTGTTCTTGGTTCTAGGATCCTTGTTTACAGCTATTGCCTTTTATTTTTAATTATCCACCTTTTGTGGATCCTCTTCAGGTAGCCCATGGACCTCTGATGTGTGCAGACAATGGCCCAGAAACTACTGCAACAGACTTACTCAGTGGAAGACACCTGTACCAACATCCAGTGTAAAGTACCAAGGAACACCCTCATCGCTCTTTCTTGGTCATAAACCATCTTTTCCCCACTTAGTTCAAGCTTTACATATTGGAAGAGAAGTGTATCTCGAGCTCATGTTATTTAGCTGCAGGGACACTTCCATATAGATCTGCATATATTAATCAGGTGGGAAGAGGGTTTGAAAAGCCACATATTCAACAGGAAGGGGTGTGATATCATACGCGTTAGGTATATCAAATGTAATTTTTGCAATTTTGGCTGAGGAAAATCTTCTTAAAAATGTAAAAGCTTACTACTATTTCACTGAAAATTCAGTCACCGAGTTGCCAAATACTATTGGTGAGCAGGAAACAGGTTGCTTTGTCCACAGTATGTACTGTTAAAGGCTGGGTATCTGCTTCAGAGAATATACCCCATTTAGTTATAGCTCCTTTTTTTCCCCAATATTTATGCAAAGGAGCTTCTTGCTTGTGTAAGAAGTCCGTATTTTATTAATCTTGAACAAAAGGATTTTTAATTGAATTGGACTAAGCTTTAATCTATTCCCTTCTGTCTTTTAAAACAGTATATAAGGGAACGGAAGTTTTGGGTTGTGTTTTGCTGTAGCTAATCATATTAAATACTGTGTAGGGGCTATGTTGTGGGGATATTTTTTTCTTCTTTCTTTGTTTTGTACCTAATGCTATGAGCAGTTCACAGTAGTTTGTCTTGCCTTCTGCTCAGCTGACAATATTTGCACCCTCAGCAAAAAAAAATAACATCGGAGGCTATTTTGCCTGCTTTTGCTATTGGAGACTGCCCATCCTAGCTCCAATTCAACCCAGACCAGGAAAGGTCAAGGAAACCAGCATTTGCACATGTGAAGGCCACAACTTTCTGAAGTCCTGGCAGAAGCAGTTATTTTCCTTGACACCAGTCTGGGTTGCAGTGAAAGAGCTGCAGCTGTGATTGTAACTGGGAAAGCCCAACAGCCTCTGCCAGGCCCGTGTTCCCAAAGTAAGAACCACCTTCTTCCCTTTTAAAACAGGCAGTAGCTTCTAATCAAGTGAACTGTCAGGCAATGTCAGGCTAAATGGATGTCTGCAAACAGAAATATGCTTTTCCCACCTTATGCAGCTGACAGGCAGGGACTCTCCAGACAAGCCCTTACCCTCGTGCCTCTAACAGCAAGCCTTTGTCTCTGACTGTCAGTCTGAAGTCTTGTCCATTTGTTTAAATTTTCCTGGCAGCATCTGTAAGGAAGTAAGGTTTAGCAAGCAACCCATTTAGGACAATGGCCCCATTTGCACATCAGGCAAGACCACTGCTATTATTCTGGAAGAAATGTATACAACACGCTAAATGAGCCATTAATTCTTAACCCATCCTGCCAACATAGACCTTCATAGTAACCGGCACATAGTTCATCATGACAATAAAACTATCGCTCCATGACACATATGTAGGTACCCATTTGGACAGAGAGTCCTTAGTGCTTTCTGTAGGAAAAAAAAATGGATGAGGTTGAGTAAGGATTATAAAGTCATATAATTTAAGTGGATTATTTTGCTCCTGGTTTTATTCTGTAAGAGCAAACACGGTGTTGTGTCTAGGTCACTTGTTGGCTGCAGGCTAGTTGGGATTCCCAGGAAAGAAAGCACGTGAGAACGAAACGGAGGAAGCCCATGGCAGCCTGTGACTGCTCTTCTCGGGGCGTACACGCTCTTTGACAATACGGGTTTTTGTCTCAGAGCTACTGTTAACTCAGATTATGTCAGCAATGCGGGTTTATAAGTAGTTTCACGTAGGAAAGCATTTCTAGCCATATCACCTGAAAGACTTTCCCAGTTCCACATTTTCCTAATCCTTTCTGTCATGGCCACCTATTCCTGTACTTAGCATGGCACAAATTTCAGGAAAGATTCCAGAAATCAGTACTTGTCTATGTGAAGTCCATAGTCTCTTGGATGCCTGGGGTAAGTGATGGCTCTGCCAGACAACAGTAGGAGTTCACCATTATAACTGCATCCACGACTGCCACTGAAGCAGATTCTCAGACTAAGACAAGCCCAAGCTCACTTCCACAAATTAAGAACTACTATAAGTAAACAAAGAAGATGGTTTGCACACCAAAACAGCTTAATATTCCACTGCATCCCTTCCACCCTACCAGACTGAATCCAAAGGGATGGTTATAAGAATATATAACCCCTGTCAATAATAAGGCTGTATCCAGGCTAAAACCAAAAAAATGTAAGTGAACTGTGCAAATCTGACTTTTTTTCCTCTTTTTCTCCAGCACCTGCTGTAGCTCAACAAGGCGCTAGCACCTACAAATCCAACACGAGCACGGGACCCATGGTACCAAAGCTGAGCTGAGGTCTGGGAGAGTCTGCACTTCTCTTGGTGTGCTGGAGAGGGGCCTGTGGAAACACAGTGCTGGATGCTAGGACTCCGCTAAATGCCAAGAACAAGCTGTAAATAAGGGGCAGGAAAGGAGATGACTGAATTTCAGAAGGACCGTTATCGCTGGATGTTCACAGCAAGCCTTGGAGGAAATGAAGGAAACAGCCAGGACCTGACTCACTGGGGATGGGTGTTTTACTTGCTGCTTGTATAAACTCACTTTGGTTCAGTTACCAAGCTCAGTGTTGTTTCCATTCTTACGAGGCTTTTTCTTGCCATACATGCAGGTTTGTATCTGCTTGGAGGAAGGTATGGCTGCTAAACATGCCCAGGGAAGTTACTTGGTTTTCCAAGGAGCGAGGGCTCAAGGAGATGATTTTATTTAATTTTAAGAAGACCTTTAGGTCCCCGCCACAGTACTTCTGACATGTCAGCAGCTTAACTAAGAGTTACTAAAACTGCCAGGATCTGTCCTGCTGGCTGCCTGGCTTTTTACATTTACCACTGTGTGCTTTGCATATAGTAGAAGTTAAACCCAGAATAGTGTCTGCTATGGAGCAGCGAGGACGAGAAAACACAGGACTTGAGCTAGATGGGATATTGATGAGGAGGATGTGCTGCTCTCTGTACTGCTTCCCACTAACGCTGGATCTTGACTTGCTGTGAGAGGACGCCCGCGCTGTGGGATCTACTGGCCAAAAACGATTGACTCACTGTAGCTCACCTTCCTAAAGGAGAAGGGGGGGTACTCCCAGCATGAGACAGGACCTCTCTCGCTCACTCTGTGCAGCACTCCAGATGTGCACATATTCTAAACATAAGAAACTCCTTTCTTCTACCGTGAGGGTGGTTCAACTGGCCCAGGTTGCCCAGAGAGATTGTGGAGTCTCCATCTGTGGAGATACGAAAAACCTGACTGGACACAGCCCTGGGCAGCCTGCTGCAGCTGACCCTGCTCTGAGCCAGGCGCTGGGCTAGATGATCTCCGGAGGTGTCGGCCAGCCTCAGCGATTCTATAGCACACCTATTCTTCGTTGACCTTTCCTCCACGCCACAGGCAGAAGCACCTGAAGGGCAGTGCAGTAATTTTGCATAGGTCCACACAGAAGTTATGACCCCAGTGCCCACTGAGTTAGGGAAGGAGAGCTTGGCCCACAGAAGGATATAGATACTGCGATACCAAGAGGTCCACGTTATAACTTTTAGGCACTTCTTCACCCTATGTAATGCATGAAGAACGGTTAGGCACTGAAACTGTGCAATGGGCAGGGAAAGCGAGGTACCTCAGGATATGATTCATAAAAGCAAACAGAAAGCTGCCTCTGCAGCTGCTGGAGGTGCCAAGGAAAGGGGTAAAGTTAAAGCCCTTCTTAGACAATGAGCTGTCCTTTTCTGGATGACAGAGATGCTGTTTTCCAGTCAGGATGCCCAACTCCGCCGCCAGTTACTAGGAATTTATAAAATGCAGTAGGAAGAGGCATCACCTATTTATGTAATGTCCCAGAGGTCTTGAGCACCAACCTGAGAGTGACATGATCCAGAGTTGATTTCCCCAGTCTCTTGGCTTGTGAGAATTTGAAGCATCCCTTTCCTCTCCGTTGACTGTGAACGCAGTGATGTGGAATAGGAATCTCAACTGCAGAAGCTGATCCACTATGACGAAATAATTCATCCACACAAATGAATAAAAGCACTAATTGAATCAGAAAGGAGTAGCAAGCACAGGTATGATTTTGTCGCTGGCTGAGTAGAGCTTTCAGTGTGCCGCTTCTGGAGCGAGTCTTCCTGCCTAGGAGACCCCGCACGGGTCATGCAGGGAAGGGAAGGCTGAGGATTGCCTGGGTGTGGGCTACAGGGCTTCTCCAGTGGTGGGGAGGTTCTCCCACTTCTCTTTTGCCGAACTCTTCAGAGCACATCCTGGAGGATACACACCTGCAAGCCTCATGAAATGATTAGGAGAAAAAGACTCAGCAAAGAGTTGGGACTGGGTATCAATTTGAGGAGACAGAAAATATAATATAGGTAATGCCTTAGTCACCTGTGTAGCATAATTCTTTGCTCGCCTTGCACTCTTTGTGAGCAAAGATCTATACCGTGGTAAAGTGCATTCTCACATAAATCCTGTACTCCTTTAAGCAAATCCAGGCATCTATGCCGCGAATAATAAAACTGGGGCAGTGGAGAATCAAGCAACCTACTTTGTTTATTTTGTCATTGAATGAAAACCCCAAAATTTCTGAATTTGCCCCTTCTTTTATGGTCACGCTAATCAGCTGTGTCAGGGTTTCCCTTTGCCCTGCTACTCCCAAGCACATGTTGTCTGGTATCTAGACGCCTTCCCCTTCTTTCCCTTTATTTAAGTCTTTTCTCTGCCAAGCTCTGTTCCACTCTCCTACTTGGGGGAAGTCTCCCTACAGGCTCTCTGCCCCTATCGCTACAGTCAGGCTGGCAGACGGGGACAGCATATCCTTTACTGGGAACGGATATGCTGTCCCCTTTCAGCCCACAGCAGCCCACAGCAACCAGAGAAAGCTCTGATGCAGGCAGGGCTCCTCAGGATATTTACCTGTGTACCTAGGAGAGACAGGATGCTTGAGAATGGTAGCTGTGGATTCAGATTTTTAACACAGCCTACAGAGATTTTCTACCTAGATTGCGCTCGGTTTCTTGTGAATCCAGGTGTTGAATTCATTTACATTTATTTGACGATCTCCGACGTAATCTTGGGATCCCTGAGGTCTGCTGCTGTGGAGGCAAAGCCCCACCACGTGTAGAGAGGACGATTCTCCCGACAACCAGCGCTTTTCCTTAAAACCCCGGCTGCCTGTTGGGGGGAAATAAAAAGCAGGAGGGTTCACGCGTGCAATGTTAAGGAGAGTTACCTTAAGGAGCGCGAAAACAAGAGACTCAGGTAACGAAGAAAAAAAAAAATTAAAAAAAGTAATAAAAAGCTCTTCTGTTTCTTGAGCCAGTCCGGGTACCCGGCATCGCCGGGCCAGGCGTACCCGCTTTGCGCCCTGGAAGCAAAGCAACCGAGCGCCAAGCGCCTTTCTCCCCCCCCGCTCAACCCCAGGGGAGATGCAGTTATCACCCCCGTTGCAATTAAAAAAGAAAACTAAAATACCTCACGCTCGGACGGACTAGCGCGGGGGGC
>JAVJGG010000024.1:5566502-5606036 GCA_035590195.1 Aviceda cuculoides
CGGGGCTCCGCGCCCCGCTCCCCTCGTCCTCCTCCTCCTTCTCCTCCTCCTGCTGCCGGCAGCAGGTAGGGCCCGGAGCACAGGCCCGGTCGCAGGCTCAGCTGGTAGCAGCCGGGGAGCCTCTTGCCGCAGCAGCGGTGGTGCCTCCCACGCAGGAGCGAGATCCCACGGTGTTGGCTGGGTTTTCGGCTCCCGCCGGGCCAGGGTCCGCAAGTCCTCGGGGCTGTGCTTGGGATGAACTCTGGACACCTTGTTGTTTTCCTCCTGGCTCTGCTGGCTGGCGCCTCGTGACTTTGACGGCCTGTCACGGAGGGAAGGCAGAGGAACCAAAGGCGAGATACCTGCGTGCTGCTCGCTTCCCGTCTCCTTCCCGCAGCCGCTTCGGAGCCCCAGCCGCTGCAGCGGCTCTGATGGCAACCTCTGCGCCCCAAACAACCTGCCAGAGGGGCTTTCGAGCTCCCACGGCTCTGCCCTGACACATCCTGCCTCCCCGCCCCCCCCAGCACCCGTGTTATCCTTGCGCTCGATGCTTCGTTTATTCCCGGAGGTTGGATAAGACCCGGATCAAATCTGGTAGGGAGTACAGGGGCAGGGAAGGAGGTCTGAGTTCAACTCATCTGTGTTGACTTGTTGCAGACTTTGCTAAGGAGCTGTTGGATGTGGATGCCGTTGGCCTCTCCTTGAGCTGCGTGCCCGTTCCTCTCTGACCAAGCCGCATCTGTAACGTGGCGTTGGAGTTTTGTGACCTGATTCTCTGGGGCTTTGGAGTTTCTCGTAACTTAAAATGGCTTGTTGGAGATGGTTTGGATAAGGGAAGAGTCCTTTGAAAAGATTGCACGGGAGGGAGGTGGCTTGCTTTGGAGGAATAATGTATGGGTGACCCAGATTTGAGAACTGCGACTGAATTGGGTGAGGAGGAGGCATCCATAAATCAGGCTCAAAGTTGTACCAAATCTGACTTCTTAATTCTCAATTGCTGTTAATGTTTGGAAAAGCTCATCTGACTTCTGTGTAGAATCTCATTTTGCCAACTCATGATTGAGGGCAGCATTTGTACTGTACTGTCTGTATAGTAGCCTAGTGATCTTGATAAATCTGAGGGGGGTTATATGGTGTAATTGCTAGTGACAACAGGCGACTAGGCTTGAGCTTGGTGCTCCTGCTGAAGCCCCCTGTTCCCGCTGTCTGAAACAGTGGGACTCGAATGCTTCCTCTGGGAACCTCTTGTGTATCCTGATAGGTTTTGCCAGTAAGAGTCTGTTCCCTGGGACTTCTATCTAAAGTTAAGAGGATGACATAGATGTTCTTGCTCCTGTTCTATTGTGTCTTTTCCTTTCTTACAGTTCAGTTGTTTCAAGTGCTTTCTAGAGTTAAAGAGCCAAATTTTGCTATAGGTTGGGGTTTTTTTGTTTTTTTTTTTTTAATGTACTCTACCTTGGAGTCTGGTTTAAAGTGGGCTGGTTTATTTAATTAGTTTGTATTCATGCAAATTATGTTCACTCTCCATGGTTATTCCAGGCAAAATTTAAGAAACAACCTGCAAGGGATTTCAAATTCATAATTGGAATAAATTTTTTTTTTCCCCATGAATATTTGATTCTAAGAATTATTATGCTTTCTGTCATATGGTATCTTTCCAGTTTGATGTTGGCTACATAGTTACTGCTTAGCTAAATTATACATAGCTAACTTATTTCAATAGTCATGCCTGATAACTTTTGTAATTCAGCTTTGCAGCTCGCCACTGAACTCGGGTTGTATCTTTTAATGAAGTACTTAGAAGTGTCTTCAGTGCAAGCGTAGTTGTGCTCTGTTGTTTTGGCACTTGGGCTGTACGGAGAGAAATTGTTTCCCTCTTCTGTGAGGTGATCGTATAGTTGATGTTCCTGTTATCAGCCATTTGGGGACAGATGCCTTATTCTGACCCCCTGGCTGGTATTTACATTCCCAGCTGGTTATCGCTGCATTGAATCCAAAATTCTATTAGAAAAGTACCCGGTCTTGATTTCAAGATACCAAGTGATAGACTGCACTGGTTCCCCAGGTAAATTATTCCAATGGCTGATTACGCTCGCTGATTTCTTATCTCAATCTGTCCAGCCTGGTTCCTAACCACAAAGTCTTGCTACAAATTTTCATGCCAGATTACAGAGCCTGTTGCTGCCAGGATGACACATTCCAGCAGAAAGATGGCCTATTGTCCCGCAAGCTTACAGCTGTTACCCGTGCTAACCTCTTGCTTCTGGGAAGAGGCAATCGTGGAGCTGTAGTCATAGGGCGACTGGTATGATTTAGAGCAGTGGCTAAGTGCACCCGGCTGTGGTGTCTGTGTGCATACAGGGCTTTCTGAGAAATATAATTGAATAACTTGTGTTGCTCGGAGTACAACTTTATGTGATGGTTAATCCAGCATAACTACAGGCTGCTACTGAAGGAATGATCCAGTTCTCATCCAGTCCTGCCTGCAAGCTCCTGCTGCTCTGATTGGATCGGATCTAGTGACCAAGTGGCCTCAAATCAGTTCAGTCACTGCTCCAACTGAAAATTAGCCCCCTTCCCTAAACAAAAAATCATGACTTTTGGATCTGGAAGTTGGATCGGCCTGCTCTGTGGCCAGGTGGTGCTAGGTCTGATGTAGAAGGTTACTCACTGGGCATGAGAAACATGGAGAGGGACTACCTCTTTCAGTAGTGGCCCCATGCCTGTGGTGGATTAGATGCAGGAGGGAATTGTACTTTCAGTTCCTGTTTCTGCGCTCCGATAAATAGGCTGTGGTCACACAGATCCTCTTGGCGGGCACTGCTATTGAAAGAAGCTGTCGTGCCTACATGTTGTCATCCACGTGCTTTCCCTGCTCTGGTCCGTTGTGAGACCACAGGCATGCCTATACTGCCAGAAGAGAAAGGGCAGTGTGGGGGTGGGAATAAGGAGGGTAGAGGATGGGACTCCTTTCGGCAAGCTGAAGGGCTTGTGAAACTAAGGCTTGAGATACAGGAGTTGTCACAAGCACACCTTACCTTAAATCTTAATGGAAGCTAATGTATTTTTTCACCTTCCCTTTGCGGCGGATGTGTGAGAATAGATGCCCTGATTTGCTCAGTAGCCCAGGTAAACTCCGTTGCATGACTTGGGAGAACTGGGTTTAGCCAAGACTGGGTTTAGGTCAGCTGCGTTTATGTCTTCCATCAGGAAGTGTGTGTTGGAGTTAGGCTTTGTGTGGGGAAGAGCATTTAATGTAGAAAGAAGAAGGTCTGTGCCTTGGCTGTGACGTACTGATACCTACGAAACGTTCAGCAGTGCAGAAAAGTTGCCAGCTACTGTATTTGTGCATTCTGGATGTAAGGTTCTCAGTGGTTTTCAGTGCCTGAGCAAGGTGGGGTACCTTTTTGGGAAAGCTTCATTAATCTTGTCTCATCCATTAACAAGCGACTCCAGCTTTCTTGCTCTTCTAGTGGAATTAGTTTGCTGGGACAAAAATCCATTCCCCATCTATTGTTTTAAACACGATTCTTTCAAGTACGACGCTGAACACTGCAGGGAATGTGGAACTGAGCCTGTGGTGGAGGCTCGTTTTGAACTCATGGTTTGGGAGTTGGATTACAGCTAGGTGAAGTCAAAGAAGAAATTCCCATGACTTTAGTACAAGTTCAGTACAAGGTCATGGGGAGGCCTATTGGTTTTGATAGTGGGAAAAATTTAGAAGGGGAGAAGTTGATTACCATGACATGTGTACAAATGTACATATGTAAATAGACACACATATGTAAATGTATACAAAATAGAGAGTGTTCTGATGCTAGAAGAGGTTGAGGAGGAGTGGCTATAGAAATTGTAATTGGATAGTATACAAGAAATGAACTGAAGTGGGAGGAAGCACATGAACCCGCTGTTCAGAGAATACTGCATTAAAGCAGAGCTGGCCATAAATTAGCTTCCTGAGAATGTATCCTATTTGCAGTAAGTCACGTAGAAGCGTGTGATGTTCAGATGTCAAACTACCTCTTTGTAGTCTCAAACTGAACATCTAGCTGCACGCAGGTGCTCAGCGTGTGAGGTCCGCTGCCCATGGCCTTGCTGGTGCTCAGAGTGCGTTCAGCACCGGAGTTCCAGCCGCTGATCGTACACAAAACTTCCCAAATCCTTACCTGGGTCAGGCTGACGTGGTGCCCAGTAGGATCCACGAGCTTGGTGGTCCCCCGCGTGTGCCAGCCGTGGGCAGAGCAGAGTCATACGCTGGTGAGCAGACCCAGCCTTGCACAGGGTGTGACTGGAGGAGAAGAGGTGAGGAACAGCTGCTGCTTCATCGACGAATCCAACAGTAGAGTTTATGGATCCAAAATACACCCCTCTAGAGGGAGGGGATTAGGATCCTGGTCGTGTCAGGGCACGATTCGTTCAGATCACAGAAGCCCGGAGATAATCGGGGACGTGTGGCGCAAGGCTGGGTTACAAGCAGACCTGTAACCTGTTGGACGTGCTCGTTGTTCACAGCTGCCGCAAGGTGGCTGCAATAGCTATGCTTGCATATTCACTTTTAATAAAAATAGATGCCCAGATCAGTGTTAAAATAACACACACACCACTAATGGGAGGAGGGGCAGCAAGAAGAAGATGCTTTGCCCACAGTGTTGCTGGGCAGCTACAAAAAATAAGCATGTGTAAGCTTTATGGTGTGTGTGCTTTATACCCACAAAAATTTACAGGCGTAATGATCAAAAGTGCCTACATATATTCTTTGAATAGCATAAATCTTAACTGGGCCCTTATGTCTTTACTACAGATTCTTGTCCTGTGAGGAGGTGCTAGCGGAAACTTTGTAAGAGTACACCAGTAAGAGTATAGCTTTGCTGGTACACTTCATTTCATAGGAGAAGGAAGGATGCCATAGCTATACCAGCGCCTAGCAAAGCTCTGATGCTGTAGCTGTGTCTAGTCTCTAGGTAAAATCCTTTTGGCATGCATTAAGCCTGAGCTTCTGTTCAGACACAGAAATTTTACTGTAGGTATTCCATAATGCAGGTGTCCGAGGGTAGCTCTAGACCTATGAAATGTAATCTACCTGCAACATTTGAGTCAATCTCCTTTCTGAAGTACCCCGAGATCATTATCTGTTTTTACAGGCGAGGACTGTCGGGCTGATAGCAGTGAAGTTGAGAAGGTGCGGTGTGTATCTATTTCCCCTCTGTTGCTGGCTTTATAGGAGGAGAGATGTTCCGAGTATACTGCCAGCCCTGGAGGGCAGGGACAGAGTCTCACTGCACAGTATTTAGAATGGTGAGGATTCGGTCCCAATTGTTGGTATTGCAGATGGCTCAAATAACTCTTCCCATTGTTTGTTGCTTCTCTGCATCTCTCTCTTTAACTCACTTTGTGCCTGGAGATATTTCAGGCTTAACTCTGAGTACAATATAGCCGATGCATCTTATGGGTGTTTTAAGAATGATGTCCTTCTCTCTCCCTTCTTTAACCCTCCCCAGGAAAGGTGTTTTCTCCTGGAAAGGCATGTTTTGGGTATAGGCCAGAAGAGGCTTCGGGTGGGCAGTGGGAGTAGCACGAAGAAGGCTTAATACAGCACACAACCCTGTCAAGACTCTATGCTGTGACAAACCTCGGGGCAGAGAGGATGCTGTGGGGAGACAGGCAAAAAGAAGTGGGAGTATCCCTATTTTTATAGCAAATTGTGGGTCATGGCGTGTTTTCCTAAATGTGCAAGTGACTGACAGAGATGGGTTTACCCCTCAAGTCGCCCAGGAATTTCTTAACAATATCTGGTGCTGTGTTGAAGGATGGGACGTACATTACTACACTGTCACTCTCCTCCTCATCCCTGGGCACCACTGGGAAAAGCGAATGTTTTCTTAGTGCACAGGGAGGGGACTGAAAAAGGAAGCTATAAGGTGTTCCTGTAGGCACAGGCTCAACGCTGCCCATTTCGGTCTGAGTCCTGTGCCAGCCGGGAAGGCAGTCTTCCTCTGACATTGCTTGTGCAGCCCACCTTACCATCCTGCCCCTGCGCAATGAGTAAACTGCGCTGTTTCATTTCAGAGAGGTGCAGAGGAAGGAAGATGAGCAATTTGGACGTACGCTGGAGCAATGAAATGCGCCTTATCCTGGAAGAGCAAGGCCAGGCATGCAAGTTATGTCACTGTAGTGTGTGCTCTGACCAGTCACAAGGGAGGGTCAGGGCCATAAAAAGCAGCCTAAAATTGTGGCTGCATGTATACAAAATTCATGACAGCTGAGCTGCCCAGTGGCTGTTATCAAACATACCAAAGCCATTTTTCCTTTGTTCTGTGCATGGCGTCATTTTTACCTATTCAGCTGCTGAATGTGTAATAATAGTGATACCAACCGCATGATAATAGGCATCTGACTGTAAAAGAGGAAAAATGGATTGACTCTGACTCTTATAGTCATAGCAAAATGACTTTAAAAAAGAACAAGAGAAGATGAGATGTGCTGCATTGCATGTGGAATGAAAACTGGCATGAACAGAAATCTCAAGTTCAGCAAGGCGGTATGGAAGAAAATCTGCCCTGAAATGTATTATGTTTTACTGGAAGATTGCCTTTGAAAAGTTAATTTAAAAGATGGCATTGTGCAAGGTTTGGTTGTGATGATGGAAAAGGGTAAAGAAAGTGCATTCAAATAATAATAATAATAAAAAAGTACTAACAGATGCAGGACTCAAATACAGAAATGTTGAAGTAAGCACATGCAAAAACACCAACTTGGTTTTAAAGAATGGTTTGTTAGAGAGATATAGTTTTGCGCTTAGAGGTAGCAAGAAATACCTGATGCTGTATGTCCTAAGCTCATAAAGTTGATGGAATTGCGGAAAGGATCTCAGCTGAATGTGGACACAGTGAGAAATAGACAACTGTGAATATCTGATGTCTGTGACGTTATGGGGTGGGGGGGCTTTCATTGACTGGGCAGTGAGATCCCTACAGTACAAGAAGTATGATATCAGAGTAACACTGGTCCAGAATGAACTAAAACAACTAATTATGGACACTACTTTGTGTGAAAGGTGTGCCTAGCGTTTGTACTAAACAACTCTGCAGCACAGAAGGAAAATATTTTAGTAACATGTTTTGTATCTGGAAGAGCTTGGAGGCAAAAGACACAGAAGAAGAGAACAGACTGAGCAGTCAATATATTTTTGTTGGTGAAGGGATTGCTTAAATAAGACTTTGCTTACAGTTGCAATCAGATACAGAGTTTATAGCAGGGCTTTGCATATTCAGTGTACTGAGCAGCCACTCCCTGACTAATCCTCAGAGTGAGTCTGTGAGGTGGGAGGGTTTACTATTACCTCAGTTGCACAGATGACCCTCAGACGGGCAGAAACTGCTGGAAAGTACCAGAATTAGGAACTGGCAGTTGTGCTGGATGAGGTATGGGGATGAAGGCGCAGTTCTTGGTTGCCTTGAAAAAAACTAGTTATAACCTAAGCCTTCTGTAGATCCTTCTTTTAATGAGTGACTGGAGTGGGGAACTGAAGGAAGGAGAGCTCCTAGTATCCTAACACGCATGTTCCCGACTCAGCCTGTGTTATGTCACTGATGATAACCGTTATCCTTTGTGGACCCACTAGCTTGAAATTCCTAGGTGACCCCGACTGTGTTTAACTGTTTGTAAGCTGTAGCTTAGTAGAGGCAAGACTCGAAACAGCAGTCCTATGGGTGCATCCTTATCACCTTCTATTAGGGTAAACTCTAGCAGAGCAGGCATAGCCGAAAGTTTGGAGTGCAGGGTGTTTCCCACATGTGCAACAAAAGCAGTAATGCGGATACCGCCCGCCGTGGGTATAGCTGTAATCGCACCTTCTTTAATGCGATTGCTTCTTGGGAGCCGATCTACCGTGATCTGTGTCATACCTCCTGTGTAAGGCGCTGCCAAGGGTGACAGAGTAGATTTGTCACATCAAGACGTGCGCCTCTGTTCTTCAACAGCCTTGCGGCAGTGAGTCGCAGCCAGATACAACTGTCAGCGCTGCAGGATCTGCCACCAACCAAAGGCAGAGCCATTGCTCATAAACCAGTAGCTGGACTGGGGTTGTTAAACCCTTCTGCTTTGCTGCTCTTCTTAGGCAGGGACCACTGCCTCAGCCTCTCGCTCAGCCGGGACCTCGCTTCTCTTGTCCTCGGCTCTCCGCCTCACTTGCAGTTTTACTGTCCTGTTGAGCCGGGGACTTGCAAAAGTCGCTCGTTTTGTGTCCCTGCCTGTCCGCTAACGTGCTGACCGGCTGGCTGTCACACGTGGAAGAGGCAGGGTGCTGGGTTCAGCAATAGCCAGCAAACATTTGTGCTGAAAGCCGGGTTCCTCAAGTGCGCCCGTCTGGCAGAGGTATGACTGAAGACCCGTTTTCCGCACAGGAGGGCATTTGGGAGGAAGACTCTAAGAAGGAGAGCTCTGACTCTTCCCTCCCTCTTGGGCATGGTCCACTGACCCCCCCCCTCCCTTTCCTGGTGCCCTCCCGATCCTTCCCCCTTCAGGCACCTCTGTTGCTGTTAGCTTTCCTGAACTACAGCCATCATACCAGATTGTACTCCTTGCTGTTGCCTGTAGTGATATATATATATTTTTTTTTTTTAAGCACAGTGAAGCATTTTGCCGTGTGCCAAGTCCGATAAACTTGTTTAGGTGAGTTTGATGGGCAGTGTCAGAAGTTACAACTGAGAGCCACCTGTGAGGCTGAACTGGAGGAACTCTGCTGTATCTCGTTGAACTTGGGAGAGATGGGATGTTTATGTGTTTGTTTATGCCCCACTGATCAAAGCATGTTGCAGGTAATGGGAAAGACAGCGAGCCGAGTCTTAGATTTCATTTAACTGGTGCCTATGGCTTCCCAGGGGAAGTTTCTCATTCATGCTAAAGTATGCACATCTTCAATTAGAATATAGCACGCACGCTCGCGTAGGTTGGTGGATGCGAGTGTACCAAGGACTTTGCATTCCTCGGCTGGAGCTGGCGTTGTTTTGCGATCGTGTCATAAAAGAGGTAAAGGAAATTGTATCGGGTCTGTATTACACTATTAGTCACGGTGACTGTTAGGAGTTGTATTGGCTCATGTTCTAATTTCTGACTAGCACACTGAAGTCATGAGCTTGGGGTGAATGTGAGGCACACAGACCTTATTTTACTCCTCTGCATCGCCATCTGATAGGGTGGGACCTGGGAGGGGAAAGAGAGAGGTAGTTTTACATGCCACAGGGTTGAGGAAAAGGAAGCCGTAGGCCAGTCGAGAATCAGAGTCAATGTCTTCAAAGACTGCCAAAGGGCAATCTCAGGATTTTAATTGCTCAGCTAATGTCTGAAGAGCCATGGAGCTATCAAGGAATACTACTTTAGGAAATATTGAAGGGTGGTGGTGGGAAGCAGACTGTCCCCTCATTCATATGCAGAAAAATGAAAATGGAGGGAGGAAGGATTAAAATACCTGTAATTGTTCCTTATGCGTTGAAACTCATTTAATTATTAAAATGGAAAAATATTGTTATTAGTACATCATAGAAATGCTAGTGGTATTTCTAAGCTGGTATGAAATCTATGCTTTAAATTAATACAGACTTGGAGCTGGACAACACGTGAAAGTATGTGGGCATAATTTTTGCCCATTGACAAATTAGGGGGCATATTGCTGAATTAGAGAATATCAGTATTGTTGATCTGGCTGTGCTATTTTTTTTTTTTTAAGCTTGGACCTGTAGGGCTCTACTTTTTTTTTTTTTTTTTTTTTTTATTTTTATAAAATGCTGTGTTAATTACCGTATTAGGAACTAATGCTAAATCTTAACTACAACATCTATGAGCTGTAATTACTACTATAAACTTTGAAATAAGGTAGTGGTAATTGGTGAAGTTAGTTATAAAAAGCATTTTATAAGATTGATGTATATCAGTTACACCATTTAAAACCCTGATTTATACAACTTTCCACCGCTCATTCTGAAAGGCAGTGTCACAAAAATGCCTTCCCCTCCCCTTCCATTTGGAGTATTTCCATGCTAGACTTTGCAGAGGGTTTGAGGAGGTTTCCAGGGCTTTCCCTAGCATCTCCTTCGTGTTGTTACTTGTTTTCAGAGTTGCTCAGAGGGGGCTGGCTCCTTCGAGTTCATCTGGCTGCCACGCAACGTCGTCTTAGACCCAGTCCATTGCTGAGAAGAGAAAGCTGCGTCTGGGTTCACGGGAACGATAGAGTCAGCAGCAATAATGAGACGAGGAAGCATGAAACCATAAAGTAATGGCTCCTTTGGAAACGGTTGTAAATCCAATTAGAATATCCCGCTTCCTGTAGTGCCTGCTTCGAACCTGGAAGGGTAGCAAACGTGTTGCTAAGCGGAGGGCCGGTACTGAAAATGTAAAATTTCCCTGCGCTGGTGCTTCTGCCCTGCGTGGGCTGGCGAGGGTGCACCTGCTGCTGCGTTTGGAGTGCTCGGCAGTCACACGCGGCGAGACGCCTACGCTGGACTTGCTGCTAGGTCCTGGGTGTGGTTTTGCTATAACTTAGGTCCAAGTCCAGGTTCCTCCTTCGCCGCTCGCCGCCCAGCCTCTTGTTCCTGCTCACTCCTTGCAGTTGCTGCTACAGCTGGTATATCTGTACGTACAGCTACTGCAGGGAGCTGTCATATTTATCCTCCCCCCCCCATGTCACACCTTTACGGCTGCTCACATCGTTCTGCTTCTGGGTTGTTTTTTTGGCTAGATACCTCCCTGAGCTGGCTCACGTCAGCTCACGTGCGCACCGGCACATGGGAGAAGATGGCAGCAACCTGGATGCGTATTGCTTTAATCTGTTCTGGATTTCAGGGTGCCGCGTCAAGTCTTAGTCGAAATTTATTAGGACCCGATTGCGGGTGGTGTTGGGTGGTCTGTACAGGCTGCAGCAGCAGAAGGAATTGAAGGAGCTCTGCATCTTTTAAGGACTGGACCATAAACAGATGAACTTTGCGGAATATCTGCAAATACCTAAATTGGACCCGACGAATTTGATTATTCATCTTTATTAACCTAGTTATAGCACAGCATATTCCTCTGCCAGTCTTTTAGTTTCTGGTAGTTTGTGGAGCTCACTGGATCGGGTCTAAATACTCTGCAAACAAGTTCAGTGTCATCAGGCCCAGCTGCTGAAAAACAGTAATCGGGTAGAGGGGAAAGGGGGAGTTGCCCTTGCTCTTGTTAGTCACAAGTTAAGGCTTAACATTTTGGTTTAAAAAAATGAAGATAAACCCAAACAGCAAGATCTAATTTTTGAGCCATACTTTGTTTTTCAGGCCTTTTGCACACCCATTAAAGGCCAGACGTGCAATTTTTTTTTAATTGTAAGCCAAAATTCTCACGTAACCACATGATTCTAGGAAGTGGGACTATATGAAAAACAGAAAATATTGTGATGCGCACAATAAACCTATGCCAGTTGGCCATGCAGGCGTTACACCGTGAGTAACAACAAGTTTTCCATGTGTTTGCATTAGTACCTTCCTATTTAGCACCCACACAATTCCTGTGGCTTTGGGTGTGTGAAGCTATTTTTCCACGGGGAGAGGGAAAGGGTCCTTGCTGGTGCTTTCCCACATTTACATTTCTTATAACATTTTATTTATATCTAATACATTTTTCTCCCAATAGCAAACATGCCTCATTGTGCTCGTTAGCTTCTTCGATCTAAGCACACCAGTTAAATTTCCAAGAAAGAATGGTGTGTTCCCTGAAAAGCTGGGTTAGGGGTGGGTTGTACCAAAATCTGTTTTCCCCACACACATCCCTACATCCCTTTTGGATGCACTTTTTTGTTGGTTTTTTTTTTTTTTTTCTTTATCTGCAGTTTTCAGTACAAAGCTGCATCACTGTTACAGTATTGCCGCGTATTTTTGATTATGATACAAGTCTCATAACGTTTTATTTCACTTTTTTTTTAATAAATCTCATTATTGGAGTCATAAGGTAATTAGAAATGCTGTGGGGAGCTGAAAGGCTGCAAACATGCATTCTAAAAGCACAAAATGAGGACAACTGTGTTCAAGATTTTAATTTTTTCTTGTTGTTGTTGCTATCTCATGGTATGTTGATACCCACAATTTTTTATTGTTCTCTCTAGTTGATGGTACTGACAGTATTGAAGCCAGATACATGGCACAGGTTTCTGCTGTAGGTGTAGCGGTCATGGCTGATGAAGTTGCGCTGGTAGAAGTCGTTAGTGTGGTATGACATACGAGTGCAGTTTTGTTGGTATTTTAGGAATTGCTTTGGTTGCATTGGATATACTTTACCTATGGATACAAAAGCAGCATTTTGCCAGTATATTTATGGATGGGTATATTTTGCTGTATAGCTTATCAGTTGTCCCATACTGCTAAAATGTTCCAACTTTGTATCTTCTGTCCTCTAGGGCTCTGACAGCTATCCGTAATGGCAGCAAGAAATCTTAACAGTTTTCAAGGTGGAACTTGATCTGGCTGTGAAAGAGGTTATATTAGGTGTTTGCCAAGAACATCAGACAGGCTAACTTCAGAGGCCCTTTCTGCAGGGGCGGACAGCTTGTCCTGGCTCAGTTTGCTCAATATTGTTCATCCTTATCTGTCTGTAGCTTAACTGTGCTCAGGACTGGTACAGGTAACGTGACAACAACTGTGCTCAGCAATGGTTCCACTGTGCAGTCTGGGCAAGGCCAAGCTTTCAAGTATGTTTCCAAGCCCTTTGATGTTTTAATGGCATTTGCATCTGTCAAAATGGTTTGGTGCAAACATTAGCATTCTTTAATCTGAGACTCAAAAACAGCAGCGTGGGATTCTGGCTCATGCTTCTGTAACATAGTAAGAGACTATGAAATTTCTGCTGCTAACTGGAGAAGCTCTCCCATCTAGGTCCTGAATCACTGTTCAAAGAGAAACTGGGAACGCCTCTAGTTCATAGCAAACCTGCTATCTAGGACTGTGTATAGCATGCTGCTAGCAGCCTACGCTCCATAAAAAAAATCATAGCATACATTTCGGAAGTCCTTGCTTCCTTTTGTGCCTCAGATGTTTCTGTCGGTCATCTCTCCATCCCCAGAGTTTGTCTGGAGACCTGCACAGAGCGACTTGCAGTGACTTTGTACATTGCTTTCACTGCGGGAATTCTTCAGTCTGCCCAGTACTGTCAGTAGTCTTTTCTACGAAGCTGCAGCAGTGAGAACCATACACCATTCTTGTTTGTTCCTGTATTAGAAGACTGCAGAGTATCAAGGCTCATCCATTGCTTTTGTGAATATAGAACTTAAGCTGTCCTTAAAGTGAACCAGGTTTTTTGATATACAGGTGACCCCATTTTATCTTAAGACTGAATAATTTTTATTGCATCTCCGGGAAATGCAATGTGCAATACAAGCCACAGTCTTCACTCGCTGTTTGGCAGATGTTCAGTAGTAATTTCCAAGATGAAATTTTGTTCTACTCAAATTGATGTTTCTTTGGTGCTTTTTTTCCTTTGTTAGCAATAAGTATTATAATCTACTGAAATGGAAACAAATGTAGGAAAGGTATCCTTATTTTCTTTCCTCAATTAGTGAATCATTAGATAATTAATAGGCTTAGTATATCTTGAGTGTGCCTACCATGAATGAAAGCTAGTAAGGTGCTGCTGGGAGTGTTAAAACTCAGGCAAACTGTCTGCACCAGCATGACCAGGAGGTCTCTCTTACTTTTCCCAAGCTTCAGGAGAAGTTCAGATGCATTTTCCAGGAGATCAGGTACTACTGACAGGTTTGTTTTTTTTTCTCCCCTGCCTAAAACACTTGAGGTGGCTCCTAGTTCCCAGAATACTACCAGCACGTGGACCCTTTTCAGCACAGCATTAGATTCTACGTTATTCTGGCACGTACCTTTTAGATTGCTTTTCTTAATCTATGTGTTCTTTCCTTCAGCATGCTCTGTCTGCTCTCTGCACCCTCAAAGCCGTCTTCATGTAACATTGTTTCCCTCCTTCATTCTTATCTCTAGCACCCTGTGTAATCTCTTCCTGAGCTCAAGAGTTTTGACCCCCCTCCTTCACCTCTCTCGATGGGCCGTACAGTAATAGAGCAGCGCAGGGGCGGTGCGCCAAGGTCGGTAACCGTTTCTTTGCAGAGGAATACACGCAGTGGGCATTTCTCACGTGGAGGGGGCATCCAGCTGAGAAAGGCCATGCAGGCCTGAGCGTGGCATGAGTAGCTGTATCAAAAGAAAGACTGAGACTTGCGCTAGGGCAGGCTTTTCGTTAGAGCGGTTGCGCTTTCCTGAGCGTCTCCCCGAACTGAAAGAAAGCGTGACCTCCCGGGAGAGGTGCTAACTCTGGTGGCAGTTCTCCTGCATGGTGAGCTCTGGATTTTGTATGGAGAAAGGCAGGCTCTAAGCTAGCCCCCGCTGACCCAACTCCTTTTAAAGTGTATGTGAACTGTGTGACGGAGATGATCAAGCTGAGATGAAATAGCAAGAAGGGGCTCGGGGCAGCCTTGTTGCCCTTTGGGTGGGTGTTGCAGCCCACGTGGAGCTCTTTCCTGCCCGAGCTGCAGCACTTAAAGCTGGCGTCGGCATTTCTACACCAAGCTGTGGCCACAAGCAAGAATATGCCCAAGCAACGGATTGCTTGGGATTCCTTAATAAGAAAATCAGTGTCGTTGTCCACGCTGCTCAAAGGTTGCTGTGGATGGCTTTCTCCTCTCACGGCCAGAAGCTCTCGCTGCTGCGTCGGTGAAAAGGAGGAGAGCCGGAGAGAGGAGCCCCCGCTGCGCCCACCGGCAGCCCGGCGGGCCACGGAGCGTCTCTGGCTGCCGGTTCGGCTCCAGCACGGTGCCTGGGCCCAGCCCGTCGTGGCAGGGCTGGGCTTTCTCTGCCGGCAGTGTGTTTGCAGCAGCCCGGGTGTGTGGGCTGCCCCACTGCCCGCGGCAGAGGGAGCGTGGCCAGACCCGCCGCGGGCGCCGGGGCCAAGGCCGGCCGGGAGGTACCCGGCACCGCGCGGGAAGGGTGAAGACGGCACGCTGGAAGCTAGGTCACTCCCCGGTTTTGGAGGAGGAGGAGGAGGATCTCGGGGCTCCACTTAGTTCTGTGTTGCGTTGTTTCCTGGCTAGCTGAAGGGCTTGTCTGTGCTTGATAGCACTTGTTATTTCTCCTTTCTTGTTTGTTGGAGGAAGGGGGGAGGGAAGGTGAGGCACTTTCTGTTTAAAACCAGAAGTGTTTGTCATCTCCGTCCAGGTGAATTAACCCGCACTGGAACGAAGCATGACATTCACACTGCCTTTTGTAATGTGGGAAAGCTGTGGATGGATGCGTGCATCATCGCAGGCGTTGCTTTGCCCACTAGTGCTTTCGCTGCTGTCCTGTTTTGCTTATCTGGCCACCTTCCACACCATTCCCCTCTCTCAAGTTTCGCGCTCCCTACTGCAGGATGACCGAGCACTGCCCCTTCGCTTTCGTGCTGGCGTGTGGCCAGCAGCACCTTCTCACGGTTCCAGCTTGCAGTGAGTTTGTGCACCCGGAGTCACCTACGAGTTAGGCGCATGTGAGCTGAAGTCCTGGATTTCCAGGCCCTCTTGGGAGAAGAGCGTGGCTAGCTTTATCTCAACAGGGGCCATCAAATCACCTCATTGGACAAATAGAGTCAGAGCATATGAGGGAGTGATGGCCAGCTCAACAACTGATCCAGAGACGTGTGGAAGATCAGTAAGCCCCAAAGGTGGCAACAGTGAAGCTGCTGGGAGAGTTTGTGGAGCCTGCTAGAAGCTGACGCTTGTCAGATAGGCTCCTGCGTGCTTGTCTGTCGTGTTATTGGCCCTACTGCAAATGCTAATTGAAAGTTTGCTTTGGCTAGCCCAGCTCCTGGGAGTCTCCTGGGTGCTCCTCTGGTGGAAGACCAAGCTGACCTGCAGTGGGAGCATAACATGGCAGTGTTCCACAGGCAATCTCTTCCAGTAACGACTGGGCTCTTGTACATGGCTCCTCTGTATGTGAAAGGTACAGGTGTAGTCAGTCTTGTTTTATTATTTCCTGTCCCATCTCCCTGAAATCCTTATTGCAGAGACATCTGCATCTTTCATTGCATTGCAACAGCCTTCAAGCAGGAGCTTAACTGTTTCCCTGACGAGATGCGTAAGTTCTCCCCCACTGTCTCAGCAGACGGTTTGCCTGTCCCTTCTCCTGCCTCACTTCCCAAAGCTTCTCTTGCTCTCCCTGAGGTGTGCAAAACACCTGGCAGTAATATGATGAGACAAATCTCACTTGGCAGCTTCCAGTGTTGATCTGCTGCGTACCTCCCTCTACCCTGTCTCCCAGTATCATCATGGAACTGCTCCAAATGCGGCTTTAAACTTGTCCTTTCACCTGTCCAAATCCCTTGTAACAGAGCCAGGGAAGTGGAAAGTGGGGTTTTGAGCTTAGTAAGAGGAAATTCAGTGTTGTGTACATCTGTAACAGCACAGTGAGCAAGAGTTCTTCCAGCTTGCGTCTAAGACCACCTGTCTCCCTAAACACTCTCTCTGCTCCTGGGGAGCCCGTATTTGAAAACTGTCTGTATTAGGTGTGAGAAGTAGTACTTTTCTAGTCATGTAGCAGGGGACACTCAAGTTAGGTAGCTGGAAGACCTAAGAGCGGTGTAGCACAAGAGTGATCTGATGTGATCATGGAACCTTTGTTGAAGGAGGGGTAGATGTACTTGTCGGGGACAATGCAAGTTGATCCTGCTTTGGACAAGGTGGCTGCTTACAAGTTTGTGACCCTGCTACTTTCTGTGCTCTGCCAAGCTCTCCTTTCTGTGCTGGAGCTTCTTCCTTACAGTCCTGGACCTTCCCATGTGCAACAAAAAGTTTCAAAAGATGGTTTAGCAGCACCAAAGTAGTTTACTATTAACTGACAGCAGTAAGACGTGGGAGAAGCCCCGTGGGAACTTTCTGAGTGGACATCTCTTTGAAACATACTGTTTGTTGAAATTATAACTACTTACAACTACTTGCTGCTTGCGGGAGGGAAATCTAAATTGCTGAATAATCCCAGTTTTGGCCTGGTTTTGTAAGAAAGATAATATCTCTTCAATATAAACAAAAATTAAAGATTACCTGAGAAAAAATACACAGGAACAAAGTTAACTGATGAGTTAACTCAATTAGTTAATTCAATTTTTTCCCCATTTTTTAAAAAGCTGTAAGATGATGACTATCCCCATGATTAAGGTGTATATAATGCTTCAGTTCTAACTCCAGAGCATGGACTCATTGCTTTCAGGGCAGGTGTTCTGTTTCACTTGATGTAAGGGAAAATATAAGCTAAACCAGCTTTCAGGTCAGGCATGCCCTGGCCAAGGAGTTAACTGGGACAATTAGCCCAGATGTAATCAAGCCCTTATTGCTTTTACTTTCTGTGTGGGATCAGAAAGTTACTTGTGACTCTAGAGCCACTCCAGCACAAGGAAATCACCGCTGATCTCAAAGATTTCCTTTCTCTGTTTGTGAGTCTCCCAAGTTGAAATTGTCACACACCCCCCCCAACAGCAGTTGAAACTCTGGAAAAAATGCTGTTCTTAAAATTGTAGGGAAATTAGGAGTGCCAGAGAAAGAAAAAGTGTATAGATCTGATTGTCTGTTTTGAGCAAGAAGAAGAATTTTTTTTGCACGAGCTTTGCAAATGGCCCGGAGCCAGGCCTTGGGGCTTTTTTTGCCACTAAACACTTAGCAGGCATTTACTTGAAGAAGTGGGGAATGGCTTCTCTGACCAAAAGATGCAGGAGTATGCATTCGTGTCTGGAAACTTCGACATCTGTAAGATAGGATGAAGGAGGAGAATGCTGAAGCTTTATTCGGGGGGAAGTCTGACTGTGGCTGCACATTGCAGCAGATCCTTCAGGGCTAAATTACAAGCTCTGGTATGACTGCAAGGGTAGCCAGTGTATGTGAAGCAGCCCAAAGCAGCAATTTATAAGCCATTTCTGAAAAGCAGGAGGTAGGGAATAGATAAGACAGGCTGGAACACTAGAGAAAGTGTCCCGAAGGCAGAAGAAAAGGGAGGGGAGCCACTAAGGTTTGTCTCTTTCTCATGTCTTTTAAGGTAGGGATCATGGGTCATGGGATAGGTAGAAGCCAGAAAGATAAAAGCGGTGAATCAGATTCTACCCTCCTTTTCACAGACATATCCCAAACGTACATTCCCTAGTGCTTTGTCATGTCTGAACTGCAAATGCAATAATGGATGGGAAATTCCACTATATTCTTTGGGAAACTGTCCAACAATCCTGAGATGACTTTTCCCTACCCCCCCTCTAAAAGTGTACCTAAAAGGGTAGACCAAATGATGATAGAGTTTCTCTTTGTAGTCTGTAGATATGTCCACACACACTGGAGGTACTCTTCTAAACCTATGTGGTTTAGAGCCTTCAGATATCTCATGTCTTGTGTCATGTCCTAGTTATCTGTTAATCAAATTCTTACATTCCTATGTCTCGTTAATCAATTTGTGTGATCAGTTGCAATAAGGCCCTGTGTTGCACATACATACACAGAGATCTGTAAAGAGAGCTATCAGCTCCAAAGTACAGGCCTTTCCCTGTTGAAATCAAAGAGATCTTCAGGACTCAGCTAGCCACTAGAAGAGGTCATGAGTATTTGTCCACCGTGTCCCACAAAAATTAATGGAGATTTTGGTGATTTTCTTGTTCTCTGAATGCCTTCTGGTATCCTCTTCTGGGGTTGAGATAGCTAGCCATGGCCGACACTTTTCATAAGTTGCACTGCAGCCATTACAGAGAGGTCAGCATCTCTATTCTTTGACCAAAGTCACTTTCTGGATTTGCATCTAAAACTAAAAAGACACTGGTAGTTTTATTTTGGTGTTACTCTCGTACTGCAAGCTTACATTGGGTGTTTGCCTACTTTCAGTCTTGTTACTTATTTCCCAACTCTTGTCACCCACTAAGTATGTATTTTTGGATTTTTTTTTTCTCAGCTGCATTAGTACTTGTTTTTAAAAGTCTCTTAAGCCAATTAGATCCACCATATCATTCTGCACCAGTAACAGAAAATTGCATTTTTCTTTATCAGAATGTGTCACTGATGGAGTCTGAAGAAACCAGTGAGGGAAATACCAGTCCCCCAGAAGCCAGCAGCACCACTGGGGAAGCCTGGGATTCCACATCAGTCGAAAGAGAGCATCATGCCCCTCGCACATCAGCCGAAATGAGCGCCAGCCTGTCTGACTCTGCAAAGGGAGCAGAGCTCAGCACCCCCAAGGATTGCCTTTCTGCTCCAGAGAAAGCAGCAGAGATGCTGGGCAGACCCTCTAACCCTGTACAAAAAGTGCCAGCAGGACTGGAACAAGAGCAAGGTGATGCAGAGCCTCAAAAAGGACTCTCAGAATTGGAAGGAGAAATGCTTTTAGAGGAGGGTGGACTGGATTGTTCACTGGAACTTAAGCAAGTAGAGCTGGTTGACCTGGAAAATAACCAGGACTCTTCCTCTCTCAGCACAGTCCAGGATGGGCCAGCCCCTGGCAGTGCCATCCTGCAGGCTGTGGACCTCAGCACTGAGCTTCCTCACTGCCAGGCAGAACTGGCTTTTCATGGCTCAGACCCTCAGGCCCAGCATCCAAAATCTCCTTTGGCTGATGCCGTTTCCCCTCAGAGAGAGACACCTAAGTGCTTCTTGGTGTGTAAAACTGTTTCAGAGGGGCATTATAAGGCTGAACCATTTCTGGATAAGATCTCCACAAATTCTTTGCAGGAGGTTGATGCTGGTGCAGCACAGAAGCAAAGCAGCAAAAAAGTGGCACCAGGAACTGATGAGCAGCCTACCTCAGAGGAAGCAGTAGAAGACATGGCTAAACCTTGCACTTCTGAAGATGCTAAGAAAAGCATAAGAGCACTCCAGGGTTTAGAAGAGAATATAGAGTCTTCCTCTTCCCATCAATTGTCTTCCACCGTAACAGACGACAGCCAAATAACTTCACTACAAGCAGAAGGAAACATCGCAGCTCGTGAAACAAGGAATAGCAGCGTGGTCAAAGACCAGGGAACAGTAATAGTTCCTAAAGAAAACTCACCCACTTCCAAACACCTTCATCTTGAAGATGATCACAGAAAAACAGAGGGCAGACCTGCCTCTCCAGCAGAGAGTGCCTTCCAAGTAAAGGATACTGCTGAACAGCATGAGAAACCAGCAGAGGAGGAGGCAGTGTCTGAACTTCAGCTGGAAGAGGAGAAGAAAGAGTGCAAAGAGCAGAATCTGCTGGAAGAAGGAAAATCTTTGGAGCCCAAAGATCAGAAAATCAAGGAACAAAATGAGAATGAACAACAACTGCAGAGGGAAGAACTCAAACTGGAGGAAGAGCTCAAACTGGAGGCTCTGATAGAGCTTTCAGCTTTCAGGTCAGAGATATCTTCTGTTCCCAGGCATAGCGTGGACTTGTGTGGTCTGGAGACTGTTTTTTTAGCTGAGCAAATGGGATCAGCATTTCCTCCTGAGGAACCCGTCTCAGTGGATCAGCATCCTGGTGAGGTTGTACTGCTGAAAGCTCCTGTCGCAGAAGCAGGTTCTGGTTGTCAGCCACCCACTGTCAGCCCTCTGTCCTCAAATAACCTGAACCCAGTGGGTGAAACTCCAGTGGTGCCTCCACACACATGCCATATCTCTGACCAGGCAGAAGACCTAGAAGACTCTGGCCGCTTTTCCATTGGTGGTCAGGATGTTGGAGAAGCTGACTGGGATGACAGGATAAGACTGGGCAGAGAGGATGAGCACAGTGATGGGCATGGAAAGGCTGTCCAGAGGTTTGGTAAAGGAGATGCACCGCTCCATGGAGGAGTGGCAGCACCTTCTAGCGCAGAGAACCCAGAGGCTTCTGTTCCAGCACACCCTTCCTCTGGTACCAAAAACTTGGAGCCACCTGATCCCATAGATCCTCATCTCATTACAGAAAATCTGGGAAAAGCTGAGCTTCAGCACTTCATTCCAGCTTTACCCTCAGAGCTCACCTCTGTGGCTTCAACGTCTGGCCCACTGCAAGAAGGTGCTAATGGAACAGCCTCTGTGACCCCTGAGGACGGTCCTGGCGCCAGCCTGAACAAACTGCTAGACTCTGTAGAGAAGCCAGCCAACCAAGCTGCTTCTCTACACGTGCAGCACCAAACATCAGGGGAAACTGCTATTGTAAGTACTGATTCAGGGGAGGCCAACACTTCCCATGAACTTACTTCTGAGGAAGGTTTTCATGAAGATCTTAGTGGCCCATCTTCTTTCTCTGTAATATACACAAGCTGTCTTCCTCTAGGGGGGAGCCTTCCTGAGGATAGGAGGACTGTGGCTATCATTGCAGGGCCTCTGGAACCACCCCAAACACCAGGCAGGACTTCCACTCCCCTGAACCACCCAGAGAAAAGGCAGCAACCCCCCCCCGAAAAAAGTGCCATTATCCAAGGAAAAGAAACGGGAGCAAATGTGGATCATGAAGCACAAGAAGTGCCTTTACTTGATCAGTCTGACTGCAGTTTAAACCAGAAAGAGCCTGGATCCAGAATCTCCAGTGTCCTGAGCACCCTAACTTGGCCCGCTGAAGAAGATACGGTCCTTTCCGTGAACCAGCAAGAACAACCTCTGTCCCGTGTGTCCCACTCAAGCCTACCTCTGGTGTCTGAGCCTGATGCCAAACAGCTTCCTCATCCTCCTTCCCATGTCCAAAGCCCCAGTTGTGCTCAGGCTGCTGCACTTAATTCAAATCACCTTGCTCAACCTCCAGCCCTTGAAAGTTACCAGCCGCTGGCTCCTGTACTCTACTCCAGGCCACATCTCAACTGTGGTGAGGACATTAATAAGTTACTAGCCATTCACTCTACTATAAGCCATCCTCTCTGGACTGCCACCTCTGTGTCTGATTCTAACACTGTGGCCTCTGCTTCTGATGGAGAAGATGTAGCAGAGAAAGATGACCTTGTTCCAGTAACTAGAGAGTGGGATCTTGGTGACTCAGGTACCCATGATACAGAGACTTCTGATGACTCAGGGGTCAGTTTGTTGGCCAAAAGCTTTTCTGCTGTTGGAAATGAAGCGTTGGCTGGCTGCTCTGACACCAGCCCTGAAAGAGTGGACCAGCACATGGATATACAGGGTGGAAAATCCTCACCTGACCACCCTTCTTGGCCCTCACTGGAAGGCCTGATAACATCCACAGACTCCAAGAGCAGAGACTCTGCAGAGCCACTTCCAATGCTAGCATTCACCAATCCAATCCACTTCTTCCAGCTCAGCCCTCCATCACCGCCAACCACCAGAACGACCTGCCAAGAGGAGGAGGTCTCAGGGGAGCTACAATGGGAGCAACAAGCAGGCATCTTTGGTGTGGACACAAAGAACATCCAAGCTCCCTTGGCAATCCCAGAGAAAACAGAAGGTGAGAGGAGGGTCAAGCAAAGGCTGGAAGGAGGAGGACAACACCACTTTGTAGCTCAGCCAAAGGAGGAAATGCCCAGACATTCACCCTTGGAAAAATCGTCAAGTTGGCCAGACAAAAAAACGGTCAGGGTAGTTGCTCAGGAGCCAGCAGCCAATCAAGAAAACCCAATTAAACGCCGAGTAAAAAGCAAGGACTGGCACCGTCAGGGCCTGAAGAGGACATCAGTACCGCCAGATATCTTGCAGGGTGAGTCCTCTCCTCCATTCCCCCCACCCGCCTCCAACCCCGCCTTATTGCAGATACCAAAAATGTAGGATTAAATTAAACAGGCAGTGTGATAGAAGCATGAGAGCTGAGAGTTCGGCATTGCTCTTGTGCCTTTGTGGTAATACTCCTTGCTCCAGCCCTGTAGCCCCCTTGCTGTCCTGCCCCAAGCTCCCCCCTCCCAGCTCTCCCCCAGCTCCTCTCTGCTGCCCTGGAACCAGTGCATCCTGCTTGTTCTCCTGAGTAGGGCTGCACTCTGGGGCTCAGTCCCCTCATTTCACACTAACACCTGCAACACAGAGCTTATCTCGCTTCACAGATCCCTCGACTTCACATCCCGTTTCTCTTCTTGTCCCTTCTCCGTGTTTAATCACCTGTCACCCTTCTTCAGTAACGCAGGCTGTTCTGGCCTACCTGCAGGATTGAGTTTCTTGGTGGGGCTCAGTTCAGGGCTGCTGCTTATCACCTCTGCTGCCATCACATGGCCGTTGCATTTTGCTGTGCTTGTAGCAGCCCGTTTCCAAGCAGTGAGGAAAACGTATGCCCACATCCTCAGTAGCAGGTATCTGTTACCACATGTTTTAGTTCCTTGTTTATTTGCTACCTCCCTTTATTTTGCAACCAACACCTTTAGGTTCCAATTTGACCTTCTGAAAGAGATGGTCTTCCTGAGAATGTAGGATTTGAGATTACAGATAAGAATGCAAATCTGTCGAATCCAAAGTCCCAACTTGCACAGAAGCCAAATCACTGATGTCACGAAAGGAAAACATCCATCTCCTGTAATGCAGCTTGTTCAGATAGTACTTACTTGACCCTTACTGTCAAGATGCATGTCTGTTCTTTATTGCATCTTACATGACCTTTAAACATACTTGCTTCTTCTCAGTTCTTAGTTTATTTTCCAGGCTCTACAACATGCTGGATTTTTGGCACAGCAGAAAAGGAGGGGAGCATGGAGGGATGTAAAAGGTTTGGCAGCACTTGAACCAAGATTTGTTCATGTGTTTGACCTGTAAATTCTTGGTTCCAAATTTTAAAACATTCAAGGCAACGGTACTGTCTTTCCCCTGACCCATTCTTGCAGCTCAGTCTTTGTGCTTTCTTCTTCCTCTTGCTTCCAGTGAATTTTATATAGAATTTCTTCACACCTTATTTGATTAAATCCCTCACAAAACAAAAGAAAAATCCACACTTTCCCCATTTTACATAAACAGGAGATGACTCAAGCAGCAGTTTGTGAATGCTCATATAGTACATAAATGTGAGAATTGGATTACAGCGTTACATCCCTTCTAAGACTCTTCACAGAAGTGACTGTTGGATGTCCAGCATTTCTGCCCCAGAAGTCACTGAGAGTTTGTTGGGGCTCAATGTCCACAAAATAAAGTCTCTTCTTAAGACTTTCAGACATGACTAGTGACTTTGGGTGCATTGATCCTCCAATGCCTGGCCCAAGTTGCTGAAAGGGGAAAGGCACCACCAAACAGGGCCCACAGGCAGCGTCTTCACGTGGGCAACTTGGGAGGGAATCTCTTAGAGTTCCTGTCATCGCTGAAAGTGTCAGCCTTTTTCTTTGTATGAAAGGCAAACATGGCTAAGTAACGGATGTAAACTGTAAGTAATGTCAAAGATTATTAAAACCAGAATGTGTCTGACCCAGAAGTAGAGGTCAGGAGGGCACCCGTACTCCAACCCAAGACCAACACTTAGGTGGGGTGTAGGTGAGTGGTATCTGTGTATCATTTGGATTGTAGCTTGACTCTAAAAATGGACTTACTGTTTACTTTCTATTTGTCTTACATGCAGAAATTCCTTCTGTTCCTTCAGAGGAAGAAGCACACAAGGCACACAGGGAACCACCAGTCAGTTCAGAAACAGTTATATTGCGGTAAGTCTCTCAAAGGCCCCTTAAAATTTTCCCCTGTCCCTGTGTAGCACAGACACCTGATGCTCTCCATTGTTCCAGAGGGACCAAAGATGATGGTAAGGAGTAGAAAACTATAATAAAATGATTTAGGCCTGTGTTTCAGTCTGTGCCCTCTAGGAGAGGATCCCATTGCAACAGAAGTATTTCAGTCCCTTCAGGCTAGTGTTTCCGTTAATCCAAACTTTGTTCTTTGTGAAGTAAAGCATGTGGAGCTTGAGCTTGTTGGAAAGAGAGGTCCTTGCTGTGACAGATCTGTTGCTAAGATTTGGATAAGCCATCTCTGGTGCTGTGCTCTTCATTCACTCTTTGTTTCCAAATCGTTATTCCCTGACAGAGAGAAGAAACCTGCAGACACAATGGAGAACTTCAAACGCCGGCACTCCAAACTGATCAACTCCTGTAAGTACCTTCTGCCTGAAGTGCTGTGGCAGACCCCTCTCCTCCGTCCTCCCTCACCCTTGCAGTGAGCACAAAGGAGAGGGGCTACCACATGGTAGGAAGGAGGGAGCGGAGCGTTAGGGAGCGGTGCTCAGTGGAGGCAGTGAAACCAGAGTCCTGCAGTACACTCAGGCAGCTGGTCAGCTCTGCTTATAGCAGATGCATGTGGTCTAGTGTATTCAGTTGTCCTAATCTGAAACAGTAACACAGTTTTCTTGGGATTGAAGCAGATAACTGCTGTAGAAAGTATAAATGTATATGCCTCTCTTCACAGCAAGATTGCTGTATCAGGAGTACAGTGATGTGGTTTTGAACAAGGCCATTCAAAGCCAGAAGAGAGTGGATTCTTTCTCAGAGGATATAGAGTCAAGTTTCCCAAGCTCCCCCAGGCTACGGAGGAAAGTGCTGTCTCCCCAGGACTCATATTTGCAACGTTTGTCAGTCTCATCTAATGCATCCCTCTGGCAGGACATCCCCATGATACGGGGCAGCAGAATGCTACTCAATATGTCCCGTGATGAGCAGAAGCTGCAAGAGGTAATGGACAGATGTAATAAGGTAGATGGGTGGTCTGTAGTCAAGAAAGAGTCCCCAGAAGGGTGGTTAAAGTGGAGAGCAAAAATTCTCGTGTGGGAAGGCAGGTGGTTGAATGCAGGGGTCAGCTCTACCCATGTAGGCAGTATGGGGATGTGGTACCAGTGCTTGTGAAGTAGCAGAGTGCTGAATTGTAGAGAAAAGGAGGACTGAAGGACGGACTCTGGACCGTATCAGTAACTTCATGAAAACAGGCATGGGGAAACTGGAACAAGATAAAACAAGGAATTTTGAGCATGCTCAATGCAAAAGAGAATATTAAAGTAGAAGACTTCCAGCATTCTCCCACACGTAGGCTTATGAGAGCTGCTAATAAAACCACAGTGAACTGTCGTTCCTGTGGTAGAATGTGAGTTTACCAAATTGACCTGTCTGAGCTGCAGGGCTGAGAGGAAACAGGAGGACGTATGGGTTCAGCAAAATGGTACATAGAGAAACAGGGTAAGGAAAATGAGAGGAACTGAGAAGTGGATGGGAGGACCCAGAGAAAGAGGCGAAAACAATAGCATGGGAAATGTGATGAAGGAGAACAGCGTGGGTGATGTGGAAAATTTATGGGACCATGTAAAACAGGGAACCTAGTGGAAGTGGAGTTGAGGGGGAATAAAAAGGAGAATGAGAGCAGGTAGTTATTTTTCTTTAAGTCATACCACAGGCCTGTCTTCTAAAGAAAGAAAGCCTGTATGTAATGGCATGCTTACCCTTCATTCCTAAAGCCTCTCTACTACTTACATCATCTCCTGGGAGATTTTCTTGCTTTGCCCCTGTCTCCTCTCCGTAAGATTCCTCACAGACTTAGGTAGTCTACTGATGCTGCGCTCCTTTGTTTCATTTCTCAAGGCCAAGTTTGAGTTGATAATGTCTGAGGCTTCATACCTGCGCAGTTTAAATGTGGCAGTGGATCACTTCCAGCGATCAGCAGAGCTCCAGGCAATGCTCACCAATCAAGAGCGTCAGTGGCTTTTCTCCCGCCTTCATGATGTACGCGATGTCAGCGCCAGGTGAGATACGGCCCTTTGCTTCCAGGACTAGCACCCTCCGTGAAGCACAGACACAGCCCGTCATTTCCATCAATAACATCTCTCACTCCTGTTCTGCATGTTCACTGACCTTCAAGGTAGATACACAAACACAGCACTTTGTGATTGCACACCAACACTGCCCTGAAAGGAACGCTCGCCTTTTTAGGTGACAGGGCAAGGTAAATCTTGGTGTTAAGTCCCAGATATTATAGCACAGTTGTGCACAGAGCTCATTGCAGGAGATCAAGATGTTCAAAATCCTGCTGTAGCCACGTGCTATTGACTTCAACTACCACTAAACTTGACTAGCCCAAACCAAATGCAGCTCCTGCCAAATATAAGACAAAAGAAGCAGCTGCATGAGACCTGACCAAAAAAAAAAAAAGAGGGAAAAAAAAAGAAAAAAGTAAGTTACAGCCATCACTTGACAGAACCTAATGTGAATCAATTGAGCATAAGTCATAAAATGTAGACATGACCCCACATGCAAGGAATCCTGTATGTTGTAGGATTCTGTTCTGCTTTTCTCCTGCAAGGTTTGGCTACATATATTGCTAAGCTAGTAAGGTTTGCTGCTACCTTTTGCACTTCTACTAGTGGGATTATTCTGGTGATGTCTTAATTTTCAGTTGTTTCCTGACCATGCCTTTAGAAGTACAACCTCTCAAGAACAGAGGTCTTTCCTTGCTGATATCTAGCCCTAAATTGTCATTGTACAGGCATTATGCTCTCTTTAGAACTAAAGAGCTGTCTTGTGCTTATATGTGGGCTGTCAGGATTTTAGAGGACTGAGGCCATTCTGGCTTTATTAAATGACACTGATATTTCCTTCTCCTTTTATGGCACCACAACAATGTGCTGCAGTTTCCTCTTTGACTTGGAGGAGAAATTTGAGGAGGACATGTTCACCTTCCATGTGTGTGATGTGGCTCTGAAACATGCCCCCGAGTTCCGCAGGGTTTATCTACCATATGTAACAAACCAGACATACCAGGAGCAAACCTTCCAGCGGTTACTGTAAGTTTTCTCATTTTTTGCACCCTTCTCCCCTCCCCTTACCTCCTTGCTGCATCTCGAATATTCAGTCTTTCAAACGATGGGGAATGCTGCGGGTACAGGCTGTTGGCCAGTGCTCACTACACCCCCAGAAGAACAGGCAGGAACCTTCTTCAATTCAATGGCATTTGGGACAGCAGGACCAGAGCTGCATAGCATAGCATTGGAAAGGGAGTGAATAATTAATATCCGATTCTATTGCAGGCTATTCTCTCTGTCTACCCTCCACTGAAGAGAGCAAAAAAGACTGTCCTGGGTAATGGTTTTCAGTCTGCGGTTTTCAGACTGCTAAGAACTGGAAAGTGATAATTTCAAGGGGAACTTCCAACCTCAACCATTTTGTGATTCTGTAATTAAGAAAAATATGGCTGCTGTCAGTAAGCTTAAACTGGCTACCCAGGAGTCTTTAAAATGGATTGAAAATGCTGGGGCCAGAGAACACTGTTGGTCTCTCTTGCTCTGGGTGGTAGAGTGGAACATCTCTTGCCCTCCCCTTTTGTACTCAGTGGCACAACCAAGCATTAATCAGGCATGGGCCCAGTCCTGAGCCAGGTTTCCTTGCCACTTCTGCACTGCTTCCCTTTGTAACAACCCAATTCCAGTGAAGCTGCAGTGATTCCAGGAGAAGACACTGTTCCCAACAGGCTATTCGGGCACTGTCTCTGGGTGCTGCTGACTGGAAGAGATCTAGTCTCGCAACTGATTCCCTTCAGGGAAGGCTCAGTTCCACACAGAAGGGATCTCAAGGATGTTGTCTAGGGCACAGTCTACTGGGCTTACAACCTTCTTCCCCATCTTTTTAAGGATATGGGATTGGCTATTCTGGTGGCCAGTGCCACTCTCATACCATTAGCCTTTTATCTGCTACTGCCCAATGTGGAAAACCGGATGGCAGTGGCTGTGTTTAAGAGGGTAAAAGAGACATTAGGGGAGAAGGCAGCTTCTCTCAGGAGTAGCAAGAGGGGAGGCAGCTGTTTCCAGACCCTGCACGCAGCCCCTGGAGCTGGACTGTTCAGTGTAAGGAAAAAATACAAACCACCCCTGTCTCTGTGAAAGATGTCCTACTGATAGAGGGGAATTGAAATGTAGATGTTACTTCTGGCTTTTATTCCAGAGGGCTGTGGCAGAAAGAGGAAAGATATAATAACAGTTGTACTGCTGTCTTATAGCTGTTAGAAACCTATACTTGCTCTTCATCAGCGGAGTGGCATGGTTTCTTGACATCTCTTGCCCCAGGGACAAAACCTGACTGTTGGGACTACTCCAACACTCACTGAAATCTGATACTAAGAAGACTATTTGCTCTGATGCCTGGATGTCTTCTTTCTTTACCACTCCCACAGAAATGGAAATGCAGGGTTCCAGCAAGTCCTAGAGAGACTGGAAAGTGATCCAGTGTGCCAGCGCCTCTCACTTAAATCCTTCCTCATCCTCCCCTTCCAGCGCATCACTCGACTCAAACTCCTTCTACAGGTAATTGTGTTGATTCTCTGCTTTCCTACAGTTTCTCTCAAGCTGACCCTTCCTCAAGTGTGAAAGTCATATAAATATGAGCTACCTCCATGGATGGAAGGACTGCATACACCCCTTCATGCTGTATCTGTGACAAGTTTGGCAAGATGCTCTAAAGCCACTGTTGCATATATTGTGAATATGCCTTTGCAAAAACAAACCTGTTTGTCACTGTACAAATGTTTGCTATGCGTTAAACCAGCACCGTGAGTTGGATATGATAGTCTGTGTGAGGCAATGCAGTTTGTATACTGATTAGGACTTTGTTGCAACACTACTTCAATTGTACTGCAATAAATAATTTATGGAGTCTTCTCAGAACATGTTGATTTATATTTTATTGAATTTTTTTGGCTTCCTGCTAGGAAAACAAAGCAAGGGTTCCTTGGCTGCCCTCTGGAAGGCAGCCTGTCTTTACTCTTTGCCTGCAACGTTGACTAATAGGAGCCTTCCAGACAGGGAATGAGCAAGTCCCTAGTGAATTAGTTTTGAGCTCTTTTAATGAAATTCTTCTTTTTGATTATTTGAGCTTTTTTTAAAAGGAGAGTAGGAATGTCAGGCAAAGAGCAATTTTGCACGTAGGGCCGTTTGTGCTTGCATTAGTGGTTGCTTCCTATGCCGTGTAACTTGTACCTGATAGTTAATAGGATTTAGATTTTCAAGGATGCCCTGTTCAATGCAGCTTATCAGTGACATTCTACATCTCAAATTTCTGGCCTTATCTCCACATCTCATCACCTACCGCTGCTTTAGTTTCCATCGAGGCTGGCATCTTGGTGTTTCCTTGTTTCTCCTACCCCTCCCAGATACATATGTCCAGCTTTCCCTGTTTGCATTATGAAAAACATCTTGTCTCACACAGAATATCCTGAAGAGAACTCGGCCTGGGTCTGAGGAGGAAGTGCAAGCAACGCAGGCCTACGATGCACTTGAAAAGGTAAGGCCGTCAACCCATTCTGCAGCCCTGCAGAAAGGGATCTGGGGGTTTTGGTTGATGGTACCCTCAATACGAGTCAACAATGTGCCCTGGCAGCCAAAAGGGCCAACTGTATCCTGGGGTGCATTAACTGCTTGAAAGAAGTGATTGTCCCGCTATACTCAGCATTGGTGAGGCCTCACCTCGAGTACTGTGTGCAGTTTTGGGCTCCACAGTATAAGAAGGATGTAAAAGTGTCAGAATGTGTCCGAAGGAGGGCAAAAAAGGTGGTGAAAGGGCTAGAAGGCAAGACTTGGGAACGGCTGAGGGTACTAGGTTTGCTCAGCTTAGAGGAGACTGAGGGGCGACCTCATTGCTGTCTACAACTTCCTCATAAGGGGGAGCAGAGAGGGAGGTGCTGATCTCTTCTCTCTGGACTCACGGGAATGGCTTAAAGCTGTGTCAGGGGAGGTTCAGATTCGATATTAGGAAAAAGTTCTTCACTGAGAGGGTGGTCAAGCATTGGAACAAGCTCCCCAGGGAAGTGGTCATGGCCCCAAGCCTGAGGGTGTTCTAGCCTGAGTGTTTGGTATATAGTTTAACTTCTTGTTTGGCCGGCGTGGAGTCAGGAGTTGAACTCGATGATCCTCGTGGGTCCCTTCCAACTCAGGATATTCTGCGATTCTCCACAGCCATGTTGCATCACACAGCTGCAGGGCACCGAAGCGGCCCAGTCCTTTTCATTGATCCTCACCCTTGTTGAAGGGCCTTGTCATTGATCCTCATGAGTAACAAATTAGTGTGTCCGTGTGACTTTCCTGCATGTGCAGTGGTCGCTGTGAGCAGAAAACACTAAGGCAGGAGCCAGCTGGGATGCGACTGAACCTGCACCAATGATAACAAACTCCTTTTTTCAGGACTCGCTCTTTCCAATTTCCTAACCACCATTTCACCTTTGTGTTCCTTACCTTTGTCTCTAACTAGTGATCAACTCCCATACTAGCCCCTGCAAGAAAATCTTGCTTTAAAAAAAAGAAAGCATGGCAAGACATGACTCTACTGTTGCATCCCTTCCTCTATCCTACTTATTACAGAGACCAGTTTTAAAGTCTTCTGGGACAACTTATCTAAAATATGTACAGCATCATAAGGTAGACTCGTTCCTAGCTAGCTCCTGTTCTGTCTAGTGATGATTTGACCTTCTTGGAGTGTCATTCCCCTCCTTACAATCTCTCCCCTATTCTCCACCACAAACCTAAGGACCAGTTCAACATGATGTGTACCTCCTTAAAGTCTTAGGACTGCACCTGTGTGCTGCACTGCAGTCTGAGGTGGGTGGGCAAAATGTCATACACTGAAATCCTTAGACTCCAGCTATGTTCAAGTCAGTGTTATCCCTGTGACACTGTTATGCAGCTGCCCTATATCACCTCAGGCAGTTACATAGGCAGCTTACAGGCTGAAGTACCTCTGTTTCATTGTGTCCTGTCCTCACAGGTACTGGCAACAAGCTCTGGGTTGTGGAAAATTGGGGCTGATGTTTATCTAATCAGCCTCCTGTGTTTACAGTGGAGCATCTACTAAGAGCTGCTTCCAAATGACCAGCAATTCAACCTTTGTCACCTGAGAGAGATGTCTCTAGTATTCCCCCCTGTATCCCAAAGTTAAAACAATACTTATCACAGAGACTTCATCTAAATAATATTTTCTTTAAGAAAGAAGGATGATCATTGTAGGTATGGAGAAGTTTACTATGCTCACCTGGAAAAACACTTTTTTTGCAGGAGGATGCCTAAAGAATTGTAATTTACACTGACTCTTGAGTGGCTCCTGGGAGTAGTACTGATCCCACCAGGCACTACTGCTCCCACCTCACTGATCGTCTGTTTTCCTCTGCAGCTTATCAAGGATTGCAATGAAAATGTCCAGCGCATGAAGAGCACTGAAGAGCTGATCTACCTCAGCCAGAAGATTGAATTTGAGTGCAAGGTGAGCTCGTCCATTCGCTGGGCCTTGCTCTAGCCTAACGTGTTTTCTCTTTCCTCACAAAGTCACTTCCACTTACTCTTTGTTCTCCTCTCCCGTATACACAGAATTGTTGAACCAGAATATCATACACAAGTCAGCTCTTCATCAGTGCTTCCCTTGCCCAATCGTTTGTGTCAGCCTTCAGCCGAAGGTGCCTACAGTGACTTATGCCTGTCCAGTTGGAGAGGTGAAAGCACACTTCCTCTAGAGAAAGGCGAAAATGCAGATCCAAAACTCATGGATACTGATTTCCTTGTACGTGTTTGACATAGATGTTTATTTCTGTCTTGCAGATATTCCCACTCATCTCACAGTCGAGGCGACTTGTGAAGTGTGGTGAGTTGACAGCACTGGACTTCAGCACCCTGAGTCCAAAATGGAAAGTCACCACTCGTCCCATCTACCTACATCTTTTCAATGACTGTCTGCTCTTGTCTCGGCCGAAGGAGTGAGTGCTTCAACACAATTCTTGCTGCCCCTTCTAAAATACCTGTCTCTTTCTGGGTCTGTGCTTTGGTGAAAGAGTCCTTTCCCTCTGCCTGCCAGCAAGTGGCAGCATTTGTCAAGTCACTCTCCTAACCCTACATTATGTGAGTATCATGCAAGTATGTGGAATCTGATAGTCCCAACTCTTAATCACAACATATAATAATATAATAAGATATCTTCTGCTCCCTAGTGCAACACTTTTATTCTGTCTCGCCATCTCTGTAATGTGAAACACTTCAATAATAACAATTTATTCTAGTTTTATTTAGTAAATAATTTCTTTCTAAAGGACAGTATGAAGATTAGTGAATATGCAAATCACTGGTTTGTTAAGAAACTAAGAGAGTTGTTGGTTGTTTGCGTTGAGGTTTTGGGGTCATGGTTTTGTTTTTAAGCTGTAAGCTATCAGATAAAATTCTGACAGGACAGAGCTTAGTATTTCTACCCTTTTCATTAAGTCCCCTCTCTCTTCTCTGGCCTTCTGAGACTTCTAGCAAGAGCAAAGCTTAAGGTGCTTGAAGCAGATGAAGACTCATTAAAAGCTTTTTGCTTTCCCGACATCAGAAAACAACATGAACTCACTTTTGTAACCCTCATCACCTTAAAACTCACGACTTGTTTTGTTCCTCCTCTTTACTTGCAGGGGTGGACGTTTTGTTGTGTTTGATCATGCTGCCTTCTCAGATGTGCGTGGGGAGAAGTGCGAGATGAAACTGCATGGAACAAACAAAAATGTTTTCCGTCTCTTTCTACTTCAGAATTACCAGGGAAAGAGAGTGGAGTTTTTGTTTCGTACAGAGACACAGTAAGAGCCCAAGGTTACCCTCAGTATAACCTGTTACCATAGCCAGACACTTCCTAGGAGCCTGATGGTTGTCCCTCAGCTACCCAAATGCTGAAATATCAAATGCAGCTGCTGAACAGAGGACTTGAAAAACATCCTCTTGCCATAACAAGCCCCTAATGAACCACCTTACTCCTCTCTTATCATAGCTGCTCATTCGGTACTACCATGTTATGTCACACCATCAGCCTCCAACAATGGGAGTTTTTGCCTTTTCCCGTCCCCTTTCTGCACTTTCACTTTGTCTGCTTCCCCTAAGTACCACCTCCCTGACCCCTGCTGTGAGCAAACCTGTACACACACCCCCCCATTCCCATCATCAGGCTGCTATCCCTCACATTGAATCCTGACACCTATCTGGTGATGTTTTCCAGCAGTGAGAAGCTGAGGTGGATCTCTGCTTTGGCTCCTCCACGAGGAGAACCGGACCTCCTGGAATGCCCTGGTGAGACTGCTCTGCTACTACAGCAATGGGGTGGGCTGGCTCAGAGGAGCTGGAGTCATTGTGAGGTGGAACATCCCAAAAATGACTCCAAGGCAGAATACTTGCCTTTTTGTAAATAAAGAAGGTGCTCACTGGGATTTCCCTCAGTGCCAGGTTCTGCCAGTTACTTTATCTATTTTTACTCCTCATATTAGGTAGAAGACCTGTAGTCCCTCCTCCAGTTCTCTGCTCTTCAGTGTTTGGGCAGTCCCTTATCCCCTACCTCCTCTGGGGCTGACACACACAGGTTCATGGTTGTTTTCTAGTATACCATTATGATCTTTCCTCCCCTTTAGATGCACCACAGGTTCAATGCATAAAGACTTACAAGGCTCGGGAAAATGATGAGCTGGCTTTGGAGAAAGCAGACATCATCATGGTTATGCAGTACAGCAATGATGGTGAGCAGAATGAACAATGGCTACCTTTAAATTACGGGTAGGAAGTTACTCTAGTACTGTAAAGCCTTAACACCACAATCGGGCTTAGAAGGAGCCTCTCATTTGTGATTGTTGGATTGAGAGGATGAAGAGACTCTTCATCTTCAGTAAGGCACTTTACTTGGAAGCTGAAAGGGCATCTTTTTTTTTTTTGATCTTAGGGCTTTGTTGGAGGGGGCTTTTGGGGAAGAATGAAAAAAACATTTGACTATTTTGCCTCATGTTGTGCTTTTCCCCACACTGCAGGATGGATGGAAGGAGTAAAACTTTCAGACCGGGAGAGAGGCTGGTTCCCCTCGGAACATGTGGAACTCATCTCCAGCAAACATGCGCGACAGAAGAACCTGAAGGAGGAACAGCGTGTGAAGAATGCCAAGCAGCAGGTCTTCTGCAAGAAATAAGACTCTACTTTGTTTGGACCTGTACAGTCTCCCTGCCATGGGGAAACCATCTTTTTTTCTATTGTGCCTCAGAAGAAACACCTCTGCAAAGAGCATAACACAGCACTTTGACAGAACTGGGTGCTTTTTGCCAAAGAAAGCGGGAATTCAATCAGGAAAAATCACTCACTTCCTGTGTGCCACTAGGACTACGGCAGCAGTAGGAGGAAAAAAAGTTGCATGTATTGCTTGCTTTGTGGTAATAGGGAGGGACTTTAATCAGACAGAGGTCTGGGATCTGGACTTCTGAAAATATATTCCTGGTTTTGCCACTGACAAGTTGCAGGACTTTGGGCAAGTCACTTCAGAATTCTGCCTCAGTTTTTTCCCATCTGTGAAATGGGGGTAAACTTACCTACCTCACTGGATGTTGTGAGGCTAAATTCACTAGTATTAGTATACTAAGAGCTTTGAGTTCCTGAGAAGGAAGGTGCTAAGTGCAAAGCACAATAGAGTTGAGGAGACTCTTCCATTTGAATATCCTCTCGATATCTTGATGGTATTGATCTCCATAGTGTAATTTTCACTTAGAACAATTTATCTATTTGATTGTGCAAGTCTACTGTTTTTTAGATAGGCAAGTATTTCATTGTACCTAAATTTAACTCGGTCTCGTCATACTGTTAAGAGTCCTTGACAGCATTAGAAAATCCACTGGAGTTAAGCAAAGTCTTTGGAAGCCACTGTGATGATTTCCCCCACCTTAAGAGGTATCAAGCTGCAGAATCTGTTTCACAAAGGTCACCTCTCTTCTGAACAAGTGTCCCAATAAGCCATCTGAAATGACCCTCTTTGCCTCGCACTCAAAGTAGAACGGTGACTTTTGACAAAGATTTTTATTACATGTTGGTACATGCCCTGTATGAAATAACCATGACTAGGCATATGCAATGAAGTGGCACTTTCCTGCTGCTCTTAATTTGATAGCTGATGTGGTATTGCATGCACCATTTTGCACACTTATAGAAAACACTGAGATATTTAGCCACTGTAGATAAAGTCAAAATATGTACCAGGGACTTTGTTCTTTTTTAGAACTCTCTGGTTTTAAGTCCAGTTTACATGCAGTCCTGCTTTTGTGCAGAACGTGTCTATTTGAGGATATGCCTTCAACTGTAAAATACTGTTTCTGTGTTAACATGTTTGCGTTCAGTTCATTCAATGCAAGATCAAGTATAAGAATCAATAGACCAAAGAAAGCAACGTGTAGCCTTCTTGCATTTAATATATTTGAAGAATTAGTTATCTTCATTTCTCCAGCTTTCTGTCTCTGTAACATTCTGCCTTTAATTCCCATTTACCTTGTATCTAGTATAGCTTATTACAGCCTATTTATATCAATAATTTTAGCTGGATAAAAAAAAAAAAAAGGTTGCTTTTAGTCCTAATAAACTCATGCACTTCTCCAGTTAAAATAAACAACTTTCTGCTTTCCTGTTACTTAGGTTTTCATCTCAAATGTAAGTAATTCCATTTTTACTGAATATATATGCAGTATTTTCATTATTTTTTCCATAGAACTCTCCTTTCAGAGTGAATATTAATTACAAATAGCTATACTTAGCAGAGGCAGTGAAGAAAGCTTGCTTTACCAGCCATGCTGTAAGATTCTTCAGAGCATTATCACTAGCCCTGAAGTGACTGGTGCTGCAGGTTCCATAGTGGTGCTAATCATCAGTATATCAAGGTAAGCTAAAGGGATGACCTACAGAAGGTGGAAGTCCAGTCCACTATACCAGTAAGACAGGATGCAATTATTCAGTTGTCTTTTAACCTCTGGTCCAGACTACACTCTGTCTACACATTTTTTTCCCTAGAAGAACTGAAGCTGGTCCCTAGCTAAGACCGAAAGCAAAGCCCTACCTCAAACTAAAATAAGTGACATAGGAAGACTTACAATCCTCAACAAGACCCATGAATGTTCAGAGATTGCTTGTCCCAGGCTGTCATGAATTTATGCAATACATAAGTCATCAGGTTCACCAATGTCTCAGCTGGGATACAGAACACTGCCATAGGATCAATTCAGTATGTGCCCATGTAAGGTCACCTTATGTAAAGAGTCTGAGGGTCCCACATCCATATCAGCTTCATCTTTGCTACTTGTATTGTGAGGAGGCAGGCCATAGATACTACTGTTCTAAATCAGAGGTCATCTTGTTAAACAGTTTAAAAGTCAAGAATTTTTTTATTCTTTCAACTTCCACCCTCAAAAACAAGCAGGCATATTGTTCATTAGGGTCTCCAAAGGTGGTTTCTATGTTGGATTCCATATGTTCTTGTTGAGATAGGAAACTTCAAGGCCACTGTTGTGACTGACAGGACTTCTATACTGTCTAACTAGTTGTACCAAAGGTTAACTTCTCCCTGTCACAGGTACAGCCTTTATTTCCTGTTGTCAGGTTTTTGAATGTTCAGGAACATTTAAAGGTCAGTTTATGCTTCTAAGAATAAGTGCTTATACCCTGTTTTACTTTGATTTCTTACATTTCAGATACACCTCAACTTCTCACTATTTAGTTAAATATTTAGCCCCAGCACCATTCTGCCACAAAAATCCATAAACAAATCTGCACTGAATTGTTTCATGCTTTTGAAACTGATTAACATCTCCTTGGTTTGTACAAACTTAATCAAACTTGTACAATATCACTTAGAACTGCACGTTCAGGAGTCAGGAATCAAGCTGACGGAGTATCCGCTGTGTCCTATTACAGTCTTAATTATGAGTCAAGATGTCTCCCTACATTATCTAATGTGGATAACACAATTTCCTAGAAAGTCAGTATTAAACAGAAATAGAAGCATAGAGTTTGCCAGCCAAATCCCTATAATTTTCTAGTCAGATCCCCAAAGAAAGTCCATGGAATGGGAATACTGTATGTGAGATGCCAGGGTATCTTAAACAGCTGGCTGTAAATTGAATTAGAAGAAATCATCATCTTCCACAGGAACCTGTGGAGACTGATACATAGCGTATCTGGACAAAAGAAATCTAGTATTTCAATACTGAAAAAAAAAAGACAACCTTTAGAGGGCAGTTACACTCATTTCTCTTTGTGGTAGGAACAGCAATGAAATACAAGCACAAACTACATTTAAAAAGTTTTGTTGAGAATCTGAGAAATTTGCAGTTATGTCTGAAAATCAAGTGTTATGACTACTGTAATTTTTTCTTATAAAAATATATAAAAATACATATGTGGCTCAAAAAAAACCCAAACCTCACAGCCCTGGAGACCTGTGTTGGTCCCTCCTAAAGGAAAATAAATGGAAGCATTATCTGCGGTTCTTACTCCCTTTCACAATACTAGAAAAAGCTGACAGTAGGACCAGAGTTCAGTAAATAAACACAACCTTGCTCAGAAACAAGCCTCTAAAGCAGTTACTGATTTTTATCTTTGAGCTTTTATCTAATATTGAGGAGATCCCATCCTCTCTAAGATCAGAGTTGTGTTTTGTCAGCTGAATGCTGCGAACAAATTAAATATCATTTTAGCTGCAATAACATTCCAGCCAGCATGTCTTGCAGTTGGTGGTTGAACCAGGTGCACTGTTAGACTAATTATACTGTCCTCAAAATGCTGGCACACATGTTTCAGTTTACACTCATTTAACATAATGAAACTACTTTCAGGTGAAAGCATCTGCAGAAGCAGGACCTTTGATGCTAGAGCGAACCTTGAAACAAAGGCAGGGCATATGGGGAAATACACAATAGAATGGGTGCCATGCCAGCAATGAGACCCTGAGCCAATGACCAAGATGAGGATGTTCTGTCTTGGTGCAGCAAAACGCAATTAAGCAAATCACATTCTTCCAGCAAGCACTGTCTTTGCTGTTGGCAGACACACGAGTTGCGTTTACAGCCGGCTGCGCTTCACTTGGTGGTGAGGAAAGCTGTACGCAGAGGATGCAAGAGCAGAGGGCTTGGTTTCTGGAACCATCACGACCCGAGTTGCAGCACAGGTCTCTCCATGAACTGCATCTGAGAAGAAAGAAGTCAGAAAAGCCAGGCTTAGTTCACTCCTACCCTCCATCTCGTGTAAACACCTGCAAGTGTACAAAGCAGGTTTAAATGTTACCTGGGTGGATGACAACGCTTGTAGTAGTGCGAGACCACTAACTGCCTAGTACCACGCTATTAGGAGCCTTGTTTTTTCCAAGAATTGTTAAGTATTGAAAGGATGCAAAATTAGAGCACCTAAAAGTCAAGAAGCACCGTTTATTTCTTGCAACCGCTAGTTTATGGAGAATCGGAAGCGCTGCTGAACAACTGGCACCCACAGCACGTAAAAAACCCGAATCTGTCTTCCTGCCAGCCCGCAAGGAAAGATAACGAGGTTCATCTCGTTCATATTACACGATCCAATCTCGCAACATCTGGGGTTCCAAGGCGCCCTATTAGCGACAGATAAGCCCTCTCCTCACGGGAGCCCACCAAGCACGGTCTTCCAGGTGTCCTCAGATCTACCAGAAAACGCCTCTGGACCCTCCCGTGCGGGGGCCAGCGTTCTCCCCGCTGGCAGGCCGGCCCCCCACACCCACGCTGCGGGGGAGGACAGGCGGCCCGCGGAAGATGGCCCCGGCCGGGCCGCCTGAGGGGACAGAAGGAGGGCGGGCTGCGGCCCCGTTCCCCGCGGGCGCGGCTGGCGGGGGAGCCCGCCTCTGCCCGGGCGGCTGAGGTAAGTT
>JAVJGG010000024.1:5606119-5634004 GCA_035590195.1 Aviceda cuculoides
CGCGCCGCTGCCGAGCCGGCATGGACGGGGCGGGCGCGGAGGAGGAGGAGGAGGAGCGGGCGGCCGAAAGGCTGGGTAAGGGCCTGGCCGCGGGGCCGGGGCGCCGGCTCTCATTAATGACCCGGGGGGAGGCACCCGGCAACGAGCCTAATGAGTGGCCCCGGTGGAGGATAAGGGCCCCGTCGCCTCCTCCAGGCTGTTACCTGTGTGGCGGGCCCGCCGGGCGGGCTGTGGCAGCGGGGGCCGGCAGCCGTTTAGCCCCTGCCTCCCCTCGTCGCCTTGGGGTGGGGGCCCCGCGTTGGCCTGGCCCTGGGGGAAAGCCGCCATTTTGCTGAGGGCGCCTCGGGCGATTTGGGGCAAGGGGCTGCTTGCTCGGCCCGCTGCCTGCGTGGCCCTCGTCTCACCTGGCTTGTGTAAAAGCGCCTGGCAAGCCGGTGCGAGGGTTGGGAGCGGGTGGTCGTCTTCCCTTCGTGTCACGCTGAGGGGTTCCTGCTGCCTCTGGGTTTCTAGGCTGCGGGCACCTACCGCCTTCACCCACTGCCCGGTTTTCCCCCTCCTTGTCTGAGCTCGCGTGGGTGGACCTGTGAAGCTCGTGTTTTTCCTCGTGCACGCGTTCAGGTTGCTTCGTACCAAGCGCTGGAAACGACCATAAAAATCTTGCTGTTGCTGTGCAAGTGGCTACCTCGTTTCAAGAAATGTCTGAGGAGGTGGTCGTGAGAAGAAAAAGAGGACTTGGCTTCTTGCTTGTCCACCTTCCGCAGCTCAGGCGTTCCAGACTCTATATGTATGATGTTCCCAGTCAGATAAAATCCCTTCTGTTTAAGGTTATGTTTATCTAAAAATGGGACAAAGCAATGTTCAGTCTGTTCTTTTGCCATATGAACAATGGGAGAAAGGACTGGCTTGGCAACTCCCTAGTTGTTACTAGGAAGGCCTGTCTTTCTCTCCAAACTTTATTTTCATTTTGGGTCATTTCTTTGGCAATCTCAAGTTGTTGCCTAGGCCTTTGCTATATGTTTTAGAAACAGAAACAGCAATTTACTTTTTCGTGGAGGAATATTCCTGTAGATGATATAAAACTCCCAGGTGTCAAATCTCTCTGCTGCAGATGCAAGGTACATGCACAAGACTTTGAAATGTATTTTGTGATGTAAGCACATACTGGTGTTTGCATAAATGTAAAAATAAGTTAAAAGCCTTCTCAAATCAAAGCACTAAGCTGAAAATGCTATTCCTGATCTGAGGCAGAGGGTGAGTGAGTAACAGAATGGATGACACATGACGATATTAGCTCTTTCACATAATGAGCGAGACGAGCTCACAGACACCGAGGAGGACGGTGGAAAAAGGAATTATGTAGAACATGGAAAGCTTCTGCCTCGCTCAGTTCTTGACCCTCCCCATCAGGATATTTCATGTTATTTAACAGCAGCGGAAACTGTTGCTGCTTAACAAGATCGAATTATTATAGTTGCATAGTTTCCTGCTTCTGTGTCTTCCCACTGCAACTGTTTCGGTTCTCTTAATTCTATAAAAAGGTAAATTAGAAGGTCTTGGAAGCAGCGTGACGTCCCCTTGTACTTCCATGAAGATTCTCCCATCTGACTGGTGGTGTGGGGTTCCTTCGTGATTAACAGTTGTTTAAGAAAGAAACATTGAGGCAGAAAGCAAGTCCTTCATTTTGGCATTGCACTAACACATATCAAAAGTAGGACAGAGTGAAATTATTTTAGATCTTTTTCCCCCAGAATTAACCACATTTCTCTGTAGGCACATACAACTGAAATGCTGTCAACACTCTGCTCAAATTTTCCTCTTTCCAGACACAGATATGGTTTCGGTTTTACTGCTCTACTTTCTATTCTTAAGAAATAGTAACTTTTTTTTTTTTTCTCCTTTTTTTCTTTAAGTAGCAGAAATCACACAGACTCACACGTTCTGAGACAACCAGGGGCTTTTCTTGGTTTGGAAATGTGTGTCAGCTGGGAAAGTATAATGCTTGTTTATAATTCTGTTGCCTATTTTAATTATTTCTCCTGCTATGTTCTTTCTGACCTGTCTTGTACTATTCCATCTCTCTTAGTGTAATGCAGTTTGTGCTTTTTGTTAAACTTGGTCTGACCTCTTCACCTATTTTTGTCCTCAGCCAGCTATTTCATTACCTGTCTCATAAGTCTGTTATTCGTGAGTGTTGTGGTTGAAGCTGCTGAAAACTGCAGCTGCAGTTATTAGAAGGCAGTTATTAGAAGTTTGTACAATTAATTGTTTTTTTGCTTGGTCAGCTTGAGTACGATAGAAAGGGAAAACCTCTATAAATCGAAAAATGATGTCATTTGTCAGATAATCACTGACACGGTAGACCAGAATTTTGCTTGTATTTTTCTTTTGCTCATTTTAATAAGGTGACACTTAGTGTCTTGATAAGTCATTGATTTTTGTTCTGTTCCTTATTCCAAAGACCTTTGTTATCCCCAGTGCTATTTTCCCACTACTGTGTTTGTAATACTCAACCTTCCCTTTATTTTCTGTGTCTGGAATTAATTCTCTCTGTAGTTTAGTTGGTTGTTTTTGCAGGCATCTCCGCTGTCAAACTGAGACTTTTCTCATCTCAGATGTTTGAATATCTCTCTATTGACCATATTGCATTCTTTGCTGTTGCTTTCCTAGCAGCATTCTGTCCTGCTGACAGTCTTTATTTTGAACTCTCTATTTCTTTTCATTGTTGGGTTTCATTGTGTAGTGTTTTCCTTCTTCCATAACTGAAACTTCTTATCCACACATCTGGCTTAGACAGTGTGCGTGTGGGAGTGTGTTGTTTTTCATTTTTTTCTTGTAGAGCGTGAGGACAAGGACAACACGTTGCTGAATACTGAGCACCTTGTGGCAGATGCTGATTCTGTCAGTGGGCATGGTGCAGGGAGCAGTCTGCTATCTGCATTCCAAAGCACAGCTGTAAACGAAGAAGTTGAAGATACCTTGGGAAGAGAAGATAGGGTCAGCCCTGTAAAGAAGGTGGAGGAAGATGGAAGATACTGTACCCTGCAGGCAACGGGGTCAACTTCTGAAGACTCTGCGGCCCTTGCCAGCCAGCTCAGCCTTACCTCAGTGTGTGGGCAGCTGTCAGATTTCCTCAGTGACGTGAAGGCTGTCCCCCCACTTTCTGTGGTTGAATTTGCACAGGAGCCCACAGGTCAGTCAGGGTCACATGAACGGTGTGAGGGTTATTACTCCGATGGGATTGAAAAGGAGGCAAAGAAGAAAAAAAGAAATGACAGAAGTGGAATGTGCGCTGAGAAAGCATCTAGTGGAATCCCTGGAGACCTCTGCAGGCAGGATGTGTGTGGCCCAGCTACTCGCCGATCATCCAAATGTGCTTCAGCCAACGCTGCGGCTCAGCAGTCCTACAAGGTGTCTTCAGTCCTGGAATCTGGAAATAGCCATGAAGGGACCAAGGGAAAAAAAGAGTTACTTGAGAATCCAGAAATTCTACCACCGGTCAAGAAGAAGTCACGCACCTTCTATAGTGCAGGTAGATACTGGGGAACCCACTGGCAGACAGGGACACTTGTAGTGCCAATGGCACTGATGTTTCCTTCATCATATTGAAGGCACAGCATGGAGGTGCTGAACTGCTCTAACTGGTATTGCAAAGCATTCTGCACTGTTAGATGTGTGAAAACATCTTCAAATAAAGGTTGCTGAGTGCCTTATATTTGAAGTATCCCTAGCGATGCTCTTTGTTCTACTGTGGAAGAAGATTTGGGGTTTTTTTTTGTGATTTACTTTTGAAAAAAATAACTTTTATGTTGTTCGCATATTTCTAAGTATCATAAAAAATGTTCTGTTTTGTTTTTCCTGTCTTGTTCTTTTGGGTTGTTTTATTTTGTTTGTTTTCTTATCACATACTCCCCATCTCTCTCTCTTCGAACAATGCGTCATTTCTAGAGCAGCTAGAAGAGTTGGAGAAGATGTTCCAAGAAGACCACTACCCCGACAACGAGAAGAGGAGAGAGATTGCTGCTGTGGTTGGTGTAACGCCACAGCGTATCATGGTAATGCCTGTGTGGGTAACTGGTGACTGTGGGTTCTGTGCAGAAAAATGACAGGGAGAGGGACTGGGGCAGTGTGGAAGAGCTTGATTAGGAAGGAAAGAGGAGCTCATGAGTAATGGGATAGAGACTGCACTTGGCACGGGTGACAAGAGAAGGAAGAGAGCTCACAGGGATGGACAGTGCACAACCAACTACCCCACCCAAAATGGCGGTGGGAGTGTGCGGTTGCATATTCCATCTCTTCCTGTTTCCTAAGATGAGACACGTAATGGGTAGGTAAAACAGGAGGATTGGAGTTAATCTCTTTATCTTGAAGATCATGGGCCACAAAGGAAACTGGTGTTTGGGGGTATCTTTCTGCTCTTATTCTTCTCTTTCTGCTTGCAATGAATCTTGCAGATTCTCTGGAAGAAAGGTTTCTGGCCTCACCTGGTGTGTGGAGACAGTCATTGCTGATTCGTTGCCTGTGACCCGATGTGTAGGTGATTTCATCTCTGAATGTATCCTTTCTTTCCATTTATCAGGTCTGGTTTCAGAATCGCAGGGCAAAGTGGCGAAAATTGGAGAAGTTGAGTGTGAAAGGCAACAAAAAATATCCAACATCATCAGCTGTGTCAATCCCCTTTGGGTCAGATGGTTATGGGTGAGGGACTTTGTCTTCTCATTTCTCCACAATAGATACCTAATGCATTAAATCTTTTCCTTTGTCATTTCCCCTTTACATTTAAGATATGGAAAGGACCATCGAGTTGGACCTCTATAGTGTGTCCTCTGTATTCTCCAGCCTAACAGATTTCTCGGCAAATTGTAGTGGGCCCCCTTAAGAGGGCTTTTGATTAACCTGTAGGACTGTTTTGAAATAAAACTGTTGAAATCCCTCTTGCTGAACTTGTGTAGAAAGCAGGGGATGAGATAGAAAAGGTCTGTGGAATCACCCCTTCATTTTTAGTTTCTGTGAATGCATTGGCCAGGTGCTTTGTGTGCATGTGGGAATTCTTTTATCCCAGTCCTTCTCCCACCATCACTTTCCATTTCCATGGATTTTCACTTGGTGATGGAAATGCTGCTTGCGTAGATCAGTTGTACGAAGTCATGGGCTTCTTTGAAGAAATACAAGGTAGCACTTCTTGTAGGTGAGCAGGGGACATTTATTGGAGGGTGGGGGAAGGGAGTATGTGAGAGGATACATGGTGTTTCAAGGGGGAGTGAGGCAGGGAGGAAAGAAATCAGTCTCCACAGGGAGGTGTTTATGGCAGTCTGGAGCGAGAGTCTTCCTGTGAAGAAAACAGAATGAAAAGAGAAAAATTAAGTGAAAGATTGGAGATCAGCTGACTGATTTCATGGCACTGTCCCTGCTGCCTGTCCTTTCCACACTAGTGACCGGGGGCCACTTCCCCAAATACTGTTGGTACAGCACCCCTTGCACCATTTCCCCCTGTGCTCCAAAAGTCAGCCGGCACTTTCTCTTTCCACCTGCTAGTGATCATGGATTGCCCATTGTAGGATAGTTAGAAGAGTGTGTATATTTTGTCATAATGTCTTGTCTTCAGGTCCATGCTCATACCCTTTATGTATACCTCCAGGGCACCTCTTCTGCCCATGCCTCCACTGCCTGACATTGCTCATGACCAGTCTGCCATGCTGAGTGTAGACACCACGGCTGGCAACTACTCCAGCCTGCTCAGTGGACATCCTGCACCACTTGCCTCCTCCTCAGGTGAGACCCCTATTAGCACAAGTATTTTGCATAGCGGCAGCACTAGCTGGTGGTGCTGGTAGGTTCCCAGACACTTTAGGGAAGGCCATGTGAGAGCCTTATGCCATCAGTCCAAAAAGTGACACCAGGTTTAACAGCTCTCTGCTAATAGGGTATCTACCAGCTATGTACCAGCACGGTCGTGCCTCTGTGCTAATGCTAGAACCAAACTTGCAGTCCTTACTCGTGTCCTAGCACAAGCCAGCAAGGAATTCTGAATATGACTTCATAAGGATATGTGATTGGGATATTCTTCTGTAATAGGTGTTTGACACTGGTACTGCTTCTCTGAATGATGATGAAAAGTATTATTCTGGCTATTATGCTCTTCATGGTAGATACACACATCCCATGTTCTGGTTTAGACTAACGTTCTGGATACAACCTGTAGGCAAGTGAGCTGTATGAGGTAGGTGCATTGTATAAACTGTTGGGGTAGTAAAGCCTGCCTCAAGTACTCCAAAGGACATTCCTTCACTTCTCCAGCCAGTGCAATTTTCCGTTTTGCGCAAGACCTTGAGGGAGTAAGAATAGTTGAGTTCTTTAGCATACAGCCTCATTTAATTGCTGTTGCAGTGTTGTTGAAAGTCAGTGGGGTGTGCTGTTGGACCAGTTTTCTACCTGAGCTGCGTTTAGACTTTAAAGATTGGTGGCAACCAAAAAGAAAAGATACGTTCAATTGTGTATTCATGTGTGGAGTATTGGAGCATTCCTCAGAGTCAGGAATGTTCCCTAAAGCATTTCCTATATATGTTTACTTTTCCAAGTTGGCACAACTTGAAAATATTTCCAAAATGATGAGGATTTCACCACTTCCTTAGGGACCCATCTCCCAAGCAATAGATGTGCTGACATGTGGTACTGTTGTGCGTATTTTCCTGCTTTCCAGTGTAATTCATTCTTTTGAATTTCATGCCATCATTTCTTCCCCCTCACTGTATTCTAAATATACAGGATTATCATTATTAAGGGCAGTTCTGTGCAAGTCACTTTCTAGTAATGACCCAAAGACTTTAATGTATTTTTAACAGTGTTGATGCCTTAAAAGTATTTTGGCACTGTAGAAAGCAACTGTAAGATTGTATCAATAAGCTTAGAATACTAATGAATAGATATGTATGCTAAAAGTACCTACCTGAGATACTTTCTTGATACTGTAATTTAGCACTTCTGTCATTTACATTTGCCTGTCATAGTCTCAAGGCAAGGACTACTTTAGTCAGTTCTATGAGCTCTTTAACCAATATGACTGCAATTCAGTTAGTTCTAGTTTTTCCACTTCTTCCTGCAGCAGAGTAAATATGGTCAAGGTGTTTGAATAATTCACTGCTTCCCAGAGTGATGAAGTGGTGCAGTCCTGTATTTAATTAGATAAAGATCAAGATGTTGCAAAATTCATTTAAAGGAAACAAACCAAACATCCTTGTATTTCTACACTTGTATTCAGAACTCTCCTGGTTCCTAAAGTACATTTGCAGACGTACTATTTAGTAAAAAGAGAGTAAGTCTGTTAGAGAAATGAAGTTTCATTCAGGGATATGATCTTGTCACCTGTCTGTATTAAGCAGTTTCTGTCTGGGGAATCTGCACACTGGGATGCAATTCTCCATGTGGAAACCACAAGCAATCTTTCTGATAGGAAAGAAATGTCCCATCTGAATTCTTTGTGCAATGTGTAAGGAAGAAAAAGGGCAAGTGAATGTCCCTGAGAGTGGACTCCGTATGTGAGACAATGAGCAATAAAGATAGCTGGGTTTTTACTCCTTGAGTCCTTTGAACTTGCTGCTGACTGCCACCTATTGCACTTACCGTGTATGCATCTAGCTTTTATGAAACACATGCTTCCTTTGCATATCTGAAACCCCTGTATATTCAGTGTTAAGGACATGTGAAGATGAGAATGTCCTTCATTCTGCTAGATCTATGTGAAGGAACAAGCTTCCCCTTGTTCTCTTTAAATCATGCTGGGCAAGAAGTAATGAAATCTATTTGTGTTATCTAAGGCTGGTGAATACTTTCCAGATACAGATCTGTTTGGGGGAAAAAAAAAAAAAAAGTACCTTTTCTAAATCACTTTTCTGAAAAGAGGCATGCTTTGCTGGTGCACACAAACTGGAAGGTTTGGTGATTGGTTTTTAACCTGGTTTCCTGAGGGAAGGGAGGAATATGGTGTGTGTAATAAGCCACACACCCTCTTTGTTTCTGAAACCCACCCTGCCCCCCAAATTTGTTTAACTAATCAAATTTGGCAGAAAGGGGAATTCTTAAAAATTACGTTCCCACAAGTCATGGGAGAATTGGTGCCTGGCCAGAGTAGAGACCTAATTAGTGCTCCCTCTGAGGGAAAAGACTCACTAGGCATAGAGAATCCTCACAGGAGAGTGATCTGCATGGCACAATCACATGGAAAGCTTCACTTGCAGTTTTGCTTTATTAAATGCAGGATAACACAGCCATGGGGAATGAAGCTTGCTTTTTTGCTATCTAGCATTGCCTAAACAGACTTTTCTTTTTAAGAATGAAAGCAGAAAATGAAATGGAAAAAGAAAGACAGTACGACTTTTGAATTTGTTCATCCTCCTTCTTCAGACAAAAAGCTTGTCAATAAACAGGGCCATCTAGGGTCCATCTATTTTCTTTATTAGAATATCTCAGAAGATGAAGGAGATAAAACTTGGATAGGATAAAATCCAAAGTAACAGAAGCAAAATAAGAGGGAACAAATGAATAAAAAGGTCGTCAATTTACAAGGCAAAACCAATTGCTTAGTAAAAGTGGCCTTTGTGGAAGCAGCTCATGGCAGGTTTCAGCAAAATGATCTGTGACCTGTGCACAATGGTGCAGTTGTACCCAGAGACCCGTGGCCTAAAGGAGTGGCTATTCAGGTACTTTCCTTGGGAGCAGTGTGTGTATCCACTTTCAGCAGGACAAGCAAATAACTTAAGTGCATCAGAACAGTACGATCTGTTACCTGACACCTTGGAGTGTTCAGTGCTGCCTTTTCTGTTGTTTTTCCTTGCTCTAGCCAGTAGTTCTGACCGTTGAGTTTTGGGTTTTTTTATGTCCCACTGTTTTGTACAGTTCTCCAAACCAGCTGATTAAAAAACCCCACAACTTGTATTTGAGATGTGCTCTGCCTTGCTTGCAGTTATGGTTTCTGATTTTTATATTGGCTACACTACTTGCCATAAGAGCCTTTTGTGCTTCAAAAGTTCAATTTTGAGCTTGCTTTGATCTTAGAATTGTTTTTTACTACTTTTGCTAGACAGATAGCTTGCTTTAAATTAATGGAGGGGGTTTTGACATTTGCACTTATTGGAAGTTTTTCTTGTTTGTCTGAAATTTCTTACGGATATCTATATCTGTGATTCATTGACTTAAAACACTGGCTTATGTTTTCTTTAGCGTCGACCCTTTAGAAAGAAAAGTTACTTTCTATGCCCCTGGTTTGTGGGAGGAGATTTTTCTGCCCCACTGGTGCTTTTGCAGGAAATATTTTGTTTCATGTGTCTATCTTACTGAGGATGCATGCCAGGAGCCCAGCCTATGCTGATATCTCTTATGCAAATAGCAAGACGATTATTCAGTGGCAGAGGTGGGATTGTAATGGAAGTCCTGGGAGCAATTGGATATGGGGATGAAGTTGGATATGATCTGTCAAAGAACAGTAAATAAATGACAAGCTCTAATAATTTCACTTATAGGATTCTGGCTGTTGAACAAATTACTTTAAAGCTGATGTGTACCTGACAGGGCAAGCAAGGGTCATACCTTTAAACAAGTGGTAGGTTCTGGCCTACTGAAAATCCAGAAGAGGATCAGACTGACACAATTCTCAAAGCAATGCAGTTAGAGACTGAAGTTGGTTTACTGACCTTCAGTCCATTAAATGAAGAATGCCATTGCTTCTAAGTTTGATTTTGTCATTTACAACATAAATGTATTTTCTTATAATTGCAAGAAGAGGATGCATCTTGCGAAAAGCTTTGTGATGGCCCTTAGTGTTCCAGTAAATGCTGGGATTACACAGGCATGTTTCATTAAAAGAAACTGGATTGGATAGCATATGATGTGAAGACTCATAGTAGTACAGCCTTTTGCTGAACTCTCAATTTGATGCTTGAGAAGGCAGCCCTAGCAAGTAGACCATCTGAGGTTAGACTGGTTGCTCAGGCTGTAAACAACATCAGCTGCGCTGCGCCCAACACTGGGCTTGTTGAACAGTTACAGTCATGGTCTCCCACCTTCCAAACAGTCTGCAGGCAGCTGCATAGTTAACTGCCAGAATCATTGCAGGTGTCTCCTGCCAAGGCCTTTTGGAGTCAATAAGTGCTTGACTAAGAAAGTAACGTGTGGCTGATGTCAAGAGGAAGGGCTCCAATGCAGATAGGTGTCACTCAGGTAACAAATCTTGTGCACATAATTTAGTCTGTTACCAACAGCGAAAGGAGCTTCCTACAACATAGTCTCACCGTTGAAACCATGCACTGTTGTAAGTTCGCGGACACCTCTCTAGAATAGGCCTCAGTCTTCTTCAAGACTGGTGGAAGACTGAAATCCAGTCATCCCGACAGAAATAAACACATCCATTTTTGTTAATTTAAGACTCTGTCCCATTTGTTGGAAGCTATTTGCATTAAAGAATGGGTCTCTTAACTCTGCTAGGATGTTGAGGAAGCAGCGATAGTAGGGGGAAGACACGTGTGCAGCTGAAGGCTTAGAATAGCCATTCTTGAGTTAAGACAAGTGTAGCACCAAGACTGGTTTAGGGATCTGAAGCTGCAAATTATTAAATTGCTCTCAAAAAATGCCTGAGGTTGTCTCATGGACTGAAAACCCAGAAATAATGGAGGTGATAAACAAAAATCTTACTGTTACATTCCCATGTTCACTGGAAAGCCTTTTGAGGTTCTCTCTCTCTCCATCGATGTTAGGAAGAGCAACAGAATTGTAAAATATAAGTATTACCTCAAGCCAGTGATCAGAATTCATCATCAAACAAGATGCTGGAATCTTCTGTAAATATAGCGTCAGATTTAGCAGATATTACTCCTCTGGGAATTGTTTAATCTTACTGCATTTGTGACTTTACTCAGAAGACAGAATTTCGGTGTCTTTCTTCGAAAGGACAGAGATGTAGAGGAAACATTAGAAAAGGCTGAACCGGCTCTTTGGAGGCCGAGTGTGCTGTCTTCAAAATCTCATTGCCTATGGGTCATGTTGCCATGATCCACAAAGATAATCTGCACTAAGTGTTGCAGATATTTCAGAAAAACAGAACTTAATTCTTAGTAGGTGTGAAAGTGGGTTTAGAAGTGATTTCCTGGGCTATGTTGTTAATGCTGCTTGTATTCATCCTGCGCAAGACTAAGGCCATCTGCAGAATAGCTAATCCTACTGTCATTATTGAACTGAAGCTTTATCTGAATATAGACTGTCTTTCAGGTAAGTTGTGCCCCACATGGCTGCTGTTTCATAATGTTTGTGTGAACTGCTACATTCTGGGACAGAATGGTTGGGAGAACCAGTGCAAATGAAGGTTTTAAAAAAATCAGAAGGTATCTTCAGCTTTGTTTCTGGCTTAGCCATTTTGACTTGCGAGAAAACGAAAAGTTGTCTTGACTAGTGCTTTGTTATGTGGGACTGGATCTGTGCTGTGTCAGAAAACAGGAATGTGACAGGTACCTCATAGATGCTGCCTGACATAGGGAAATAGTATGTTCAAATAGAAAAAATAAACCACTGAGAATGGCCTGGGCATGTGAATGCTTTGGAGATGCCATCCTAGATCTTGCTCTATTTTTCTAAATGAGCCCCAAATCAGGGCTATTCAAGTTTTCTTTGAAACATCATGACTCCCTCTGCATAGTTGCAGGGAGTTAAAAAAAATTGATGTGGGAAGATGCAATAGGATAGACACAATTGCACAGCACACTGGGGAATCTGAGAAATGGTGCTGCAAGGTGTTGAAGTGGCATCTCCTTATCAGCTCTCTGGGCATGCATTCCAAAATTATTTAAAGGTTGCTCATGCTTGCTCTGGCAGCTTTGTGTTTAGGTTTTATGTTTAAGGTCTTGATTCACACCCTCATGGAGCATTTGATGTTACTCTGTAAGCCTGCAAGGGTGAAGTACAGCTGTAAACTGTCCACGCTACTAGCTTTCCATGAATGCTTTACAATGTGTGGGAGTAGACCAACGTAACCTGAAGATTATTTTCTTCTATCTGCCTCATCCTTGTGCTGGTTCAAGCCTAGCTAGATGTGAAAAATCGCTTCAAATTGTGTCATGCAGACCTGATGGTTACACTTCTTGAGAGAAATCATTTGCTATTTGGCATAATAAAAGAGAATATTGTTCTTTCGCACCATGTGCAAGGTTCTTGAACTTCTGTGTATACTTGTTACTCTGGATCACCAGCATACATGATTCTGACCTTTTCATTTCCTATATTGTCCTCTTTCCACAGAGGCTGTTTTGTAGGAAACTGTTCCTCTCTCCTTTTCCAGCAGTGACTGAGGAGACAGGTCACCAAACAAGATTCTAGCAACCAAATGGTGTTGGTTTCCTTTTCCATCTCCCAGCTTCTTTTTCCCAAGGCCCTTCAGCTGACACCTCTGCTTTTTTAATTTTTTTTTTTTTTTTTTTTTGGCATGACTCATCAGAGGCCAGACCAGGAGTGAAAATTTGGTTAAAAAATGGCCTAGACAGTGGATCTCTAAAGGCACACTTTTGTTTCTTTCAAAGCACAGTTAAATTTTTCAAAAGGGTAGTCTGTGGAGTACGCTCTTCCCGAAGGACAGTAGAGATGGAAGATGGCTGGGGGATTGTTCCTGGCTTTTTTCCAGGAAGTACTTTGCTTCAATTGGCTGCCTTCTTGAGAGCTGAATAAATCCAGTATGCAGAGACTGAAATCATGAAGGTAATTTTATTTAACCAATAAACATCATCCTCTGTTCCAGAGAGCTTGCTACTACTCCCTTTTGCTTCCCACTACCCCCTTTTGCTTCCCAGCAGCAATGCTGGTATTCGTTTACTTTTATTCCCATCAGTTAATCTCCACTCTTTCACTGGCATCTTGCTTTTCTGTTCTGCCACTCTTGTCATTCCCTCTGCTTGTTCCTTTTAATTTTCGGTGTGACAGCATAGTATGACAGTTTCTCTTTTTATTCACAGTCTCTTCAGTGGCAGAAATGGTGGCATCTTGTGAATTAGTTCAGCCAAAGGCGTTACCACAGCTCGGCTTCAGTTCCAGCAGAATGGAGTGCTTCCCTAGTCTTCCCAGCCCTCCACCCATCCGCAGGGCCAGCCTACCTCTCAGTCTGCCCGTCAACCCCCCCAGTCATATTGCTCCCTTGATGGTGGACACTCCCAGCAGTGAATGCAGCTCGTCCAGTCAGGAAAATGGCTCCAGGGAGGCCTTCGCTTACAGCATCCAGAATCAAGGGTAGGAATAGATGAGGTTGGCTTTGAGGGAGGTGAAAAAATTGAACCCTGGGAGAAGCCTTGGGAGGGTGAAGGTGGGACATGGGACCAGGAAATAGGTGGGAGCATAGGTGAAAAGTTAGACATGGGAGTGAGAATGTCCTTTAAACGGAATATGAAAAAAATACAATGTGCATAGTGGGACAGGGCACCTGCTATCAGAAAAGTGGTACCTTTAATCAGAGCGTTCTCCGAATTGCATGCCTGTTAAGTGAAAGTGGGGTTCAGAAGCACAGTGAAAATCAGTCCTTGAGAGAGGATGATGTTTTAGGCATTGGGGTGTGCTTTGGAGAGTGGAAAGAACTGAAGGAAGGGTAATCCCCAACTCACGCGCATTGTTGAAGAATCCTGCAGTGAAAGCACTTGGCTCAAGTGGTTTCTGTTGCCCTTGCCCTGTGCCTGGCATTTGGGAGGAAGGGTGGGAGTCAGATCAGGGTTGGGTCGGCTGTCAAGGGGAAGATATAACTATTGTGCAGGTTGCTGTAGCTGTTGACCCTGCTTCAGTCTCTCCATTGCCTCTCCTTGCTCTCTGCAGCTTGAGTTCACCAGTTTCCTGCAATTACCCCGAGCAGCTGGAGTCAGCAGGCAACCTAGAGACCACGTACTGTCAGTACAGCAGCCAGGGCGGAATTTACCAGCTGCCTCTATATCCCCAGCAGCACCAGCTCTCCCAGTTCCACCAACTGTCAGGCCACCTGGCCAGCAATGTGCTCTCCAGTGTCCGCCTCACTCCTACAACAGCCGCTGAGTCCCATACAGCTTTCCTTGCCTTACCTGGTAATAGTGGAGCCATAACCTATGGGGCAGCAGGAGCCACGCAAGGCTACGTACAAAACCACATGGGGGGACAGCTTTTGTTACAGCAGCCAAGTGGAAACTCAGGTAGATTTCTGAAATATTCTGGCATCCTGTTCCTCTGCAGTAACTAAACAGTACCCTGAAACGTTCAGGATGATCAGTGGTTTTACTGATCACTGTGACAGAAAGAAGGAATGTGCTTATACATGCATAGATAGATATATATGCTGCCCATCTTTTTTTATTTTCATTTCCTCGTATGCTTTTTAAAAAGTGATGAGTGATCCATTAATTTGAATCAAAAGTTACTACATAGGCTGGATGTCAGAGAGAGCGTTACCATGTGAATATGTCGGGTAGTGCAATGGTTTTGTCTGGAATGGAGAGCTAGCTTTTCTTTTTGAGGAGTGTACTGTTGTGCAAACTAACACGCCTTTCAGCGTATGTGGGTGGGGTCAAGGGTGCAAAGTGAAAAAGGTGCCACAGCAAACAAGCAGCAAGAAAAACAGGCTTCTAACTCTGCTGGGCTTCTGGAGAAACCATTTTGAAAGAATTTTACTTATCTTAGGGTAGTGCAAAAGAAGAAGGTCAGAGACAGGGACCAACAGAGTATGGATATAGCTGCTTTCTTTTTCTTCCTCTGACATGAATTTGCAACACCACTTAATTATGCTGAAGCACTTTAATCTTTCTAAAAAGTAACTAGGTAAAAATGGCATTGTTGGTCTCCATGTTTTGTGTCAGGGATTTGTATTTTGAAGTTGTTTAAGCCCAACTACGGCCAAAAAATAAACTATTGCAGTTTGTTTGGACGATCACGTCTGTTAAATCAAGCTTCCAGTCCAAAAAATACATCTGTCCTCACATAAGAGAATAAAGAGTTTTCAGACCACAGATGCTGTTCCTGTTTTTGTACCATTTTTGTGGACCTTGTCAGGGAGAGAAGTCTGACTTAGAGGCTGATGGGTGCAAGCTAGCTCATGTTCACACTGTTCATGGCTGATGTTCTCCAGAACAGGTTGGCAGCACCTGTGCTATCTAGCACACTTGGCCTGGTTCTCCTCTCTAGTTGCAAGGCGTAATTATTATTTTCTGTGGTTTTTCAGTTTGAAGTGCCAGAAGTACTGAGAGGGCTGTCTCCCAGTGCACCAAATTAATGTTTTTATAGCATGGTGCTGGAAGCGTGTTGCATGCCTTGGGGCTTGTCATGCAAGCATAAAGGGATGTGTAAAGGTGCAAGCCTTGTTAGGACTGATAAAGTTGGAGGATTTTTGAAGAAACAGAGGCAGAGTCGATGTTGTCTTATGCCATACTTCTGTCTGGAGCAGAGTCAGCAGTGCATGGCTCTTCTGTTCAAGGAAGGGATCCTATGACTGTTACGCAGTGTGGATGACCAGGACCTGGGGTTCCAGAAGTGCAGTGGGGAGGGAACCAATCTCTTGGTGTAGACACACCCATAATTCTTACTTCAGCATGTAAGCAAGTGAGCAGTTTAGTTGAATTATAGATACTAATTAAAAAACATTCCTGCTTCCTGGATTGCCGCTTTTATAAATGAAAGTGAAGATTAAGCATCCAGCTTAAGTTTTGCAGAGCTAACTTGAAAAATAGGAGTGGAAGAAAAATGAGGGTGTGTGTCTCTAATACCATTTCCATAAACTCAGGATCTGTGCTGAAGTGACATTGTGTTTTCCTCCTAATAATTATATTTTGGATAAATATGCTGCAGTGTAAGCACCAAAGTTAACCTTCATATGTGTATGATGTCTGCTCTATTGCAGTAACCATTACGGCATAACTGTAATACTGTACTTGCACTGAGCATGCTCTCTTGAGCACAGCATACACATTTTTACATATACATGGTTTTAATCCTCCCTTCCTTATTTTCATTATTCTGTCCTTTCTTTGTTGCTTTTTCCTCAGCAGGCATCACTGCCTATCAAGCTGTCCCCTGGAATGATTTCTACATGGAGGGAGCTCCGTTCTCGAATCAGTTGTGCTCACAAATGCCATTTTCTAGCACGGCAGGAGGACAGTACTTCACAGAGCAGGCTTCTTACACTCAGCCGCCTTGCTTGCCCTCCTCTCCATGTTTTCTTCAAGGGCCCAATGGAACAACATTGGGATCCATGCCACACACTGGAAAACAAAAGGAAGTGATGCCACCGGACCAGAGTTCATACCAGAACCACCAAGCAGAGCCAGAGTTGACATCGCTTGCTGAAAGAGAGGAAGTAGAGAGTAGCAGCAAGGAAGGAGAGATTATTGCTGGTAACTGAACAGCCAGCTGATTTTTTTGGGGGGAAGGGGGGGATAAGGAAAGAGTTCCAAGACAGCAGTTGCTCCTCTGAATGGAGGATCAAAACTGTGGCATGACTGGGAATGGAACTTTTTTTTTCTGGGTTGCTGTACAAGACAGGTCCAGTTATCCTATATAGAGTTCTTAGATTCATCTATGTTTAGAAGTGGGGACTTACAGGTCACTAAAATAGATGGCAAAGTTCTGACCTCTGGCAGACATCATCTGTCGCAAGCTGAATGGCTACACAGGATTGATTATTTCTAAGATTTCCAGAGGCATAGACACCTCTCTTCAAGGTAGAACTTCTTGAACAAGAAGAGAGGAAAGGGAAGGGGAAGGGAGAGCTTTCTGTTTGGATTTCCATTTTCAGACTTTATTTTGGAAACAAATGTATCTTACTCTAGATTTGTTGAAAGGTGTCATATGCCTTAAATATTGGGGGGGGTGTCTAATTTTGAAATATAAAACATTTGAAAAAATTCAAGGTATTCTGTGTCATGAGAGATCACATTTTCTTATGAATTTGTTTTTTCTTCAGATATTAAAGAAACTACTAATGACTGATGCTGCACTCGGGAAAAAAAACCAAAGGAGGAGGAAACATTGCCGTTTTAAACTCTGCAAAATAAGAGGAGACAAAAAGAGAGATGAGAATAATATTTGCAACAGAAGCACTTTTTTTTTCTTTTTTTGGGAGTTGTATTTTTTTTTTTCTTGTTGCCATGATTATTTTCCTGCTGAGGAAAGCAGCAGGGAAATTTCAATCAATAAAAGGTTCTAGTCTGTGTTTTTTGCAATTCTCCCGGCTTTATTATTCTTAATGAATTCTAATATTGAGGAACACACAGACAGGGAAGAGCTGATACAAGCACCAGACTCCCATGGGTAGGTGGAAATTCCAGATCATGCAGGATTCGGAAGGTATGGCTGGTATCCTGGAATATGTGGGAAGAGAGCCCAGAAGAGTAAGATGTATGCAGAACAGGGGGAGGAACTCGGCACTACACCTAATTTTAGGGACTCCAGACAGTGAAAGAAGTGTCAATGGAAGTCCACCATTGGCCTGGTGTTTGCTAGCCTTGAATTACTTTTAAAAAAATTATTTTCAGTATAAAACCACAACAATAAATGGCAGCAAAACTGTAGCTATAAATGTTGGCAGTGTAACCAGATCCCTATCAGTTATTAATTGGTTTAGCATCCCATTTGAATTGTAGATGGGTTTGAATGTCTGAGGATCGTGTTAAAAACTTTTTACAAATTACTTGATGGCTTAAGTATTTGGTGGGTACCACTATCTTGAGTTACTTGGTCATCATCTCTAGGACAGACCCAACAGTTTATTGCTGAGGTGGCTCAGTTATTTCAAAAGGGATTAAGCTCTCTGCTGTCTTTTTCAGTTAACAGGAACTGTAGACAGTTTACGCGGGTATGCCTTGCATTTACATCTGCATCCTGTTAAGATATGTTGCAGTTTAATCTGATAGGATGTTTCATAACTGTGGCTTTTCTCTTGCATTTCTCCAATCTTACTGTGGGAATATCACGCTGCAGTGTTAGCAGAGGAGTAGTTCAGCAGAGCAAGTGATCTTGGTTCGATAGTCTCAGCTTCTGCTTTACCTGGGACTGTCAGCCTGGGAAACAGACAAAGCACGTCTCTGAAATCAGTCGTCTGTGGCAGCAGCAGAGGACTCAGCGAAGAGATTGTTTACTCTGGTACATAAACGAGTGGCTGCAGTCCCCAAATGAGCTTTAACCACCTGCATGTGTGGGATACAGAATATGAGTGGCTAAAAAGGATGCCAAGCTTTTGCCGTGTCCTTGTGAGGAAAGACCACTGCGGTGTAGGAAGCTGGGGGTGCGTTTCCTTTGATACTTTCTGTGTTTAACCCTGAGTCTTTTGAACGCAGGCAAGGCCTGAATAATTTTTGTATTTACAGTGATCTGGGTGCTCCTCTTGTACCTGGTGAAATTAAGCGCTACTAGGTCTTTGGTTTGAATTTCTCCGTAGCTTGTTCATAAAGAGTGTCTGGCAGAAGTTGAATGCTGCTGCTCCTCTCCTTTTTCTTTCTCCTGTGTCTTGTAAAACACTGTTTTATGTCTGGCAGTGGCTGAAGACTGCTGACAACCAAGCAGTATGGTCAGGGACAGATTTATATCCCAGATCTACAGATTCGTGTAGAGATTCTGGAATTCCCATTTTCTAGAGCAAAAGTTTATTCTTGCCTGTAACAAGCTGAGAATTGGTGGGGAATGTGCATTAGTTCACGCTTGGTTCACTCATCCACAGCTGAACAGCCTAAACCAATATTTCCAAGAGGTGTGAATAGGAGTTTTCATTGCAATTACAAGTGCGCTCTGAAAACCGTTAGTGGTGACGACGGCAGAATTCTTCGTAGCTAGGGCTGGCTATGACTCTTGCCTGGATCCAAAACCAACCCTTCCAGTAGATGAAGAGGACAAAACCAACAACAGAATGCCAGCTTGTCTGCTCCTACCTGCTCCTTCTCTTACAGTAAAGAAAAAAAATAATTGTGGGTGTTTGGGGGGAAACTTTTATTTTCAGAAATGTGCCTTTTGGATGTTGTCTGGTGGCAGAGTCGTGCAGCCAGTTTGCGTATTCTGCCCATGACATTTCCCATAAAAAGGTTAATTTGGACATTCAGGATCACTAAGCGCTATGTGATACAATCTCAAAAAGTTTGGAGATTGAATGAGCACAGTCAAATTTGTGAAATGGAAAATCTTTTGTGTTCAAGCTTTTGCATAATGTGTAGGCTTCTCAGGGAATGGTTTGAGCGGAAAGGTTTGATTCATTTCCACGGTTGTACCTGAAACTTGCCAGGTTCAGTTGGGCTCGAAGTTTTGAACGGAGATTTCTTTCACATCCCTGTTAACAGCCGGAGGAAGGGCTGCGAACCTGAGAGACGGCCAGATTCATCCCTTCGGGGCTTCCACGGGCTTCGCTGGAGCTGAACCAGGGCGAATCCACTCCGCAGGTACGCAGGCGGGTTTTTGCCCGGTGCTGCCACCGGCAGAAGCAGCGACAGCCCTCGGCCACGTGCCAGGTCGCCCACCAAGGTGAAGGAGGCAGAGTTCGTTGTGTGAGCCCCCCGCTACGCCTGCAACACACGCCGCACTAATATCGGGGAACCGTGTCCCTCCTTGTGCCGTTCTCCCTGCCGCAACTCCCTTTTAGCGGAACTGGGCGCACGTTGCACAGACGCCTTGGGTTTAGGCCCCTGTGTGCTTTTATTCGGTATTTCCTTGGCACGTTAAGTCTCAGGGAGGCTCACGTCGCTAGGGCGGCAGGATCAAAATTCAAAATGCTGTGGCTTCCTGACTGCGGCATCTCCTCTTTGAAGTGAAGAATTGTTTTGCCTCTGTATCGTAATTTTAGCTGGAAGTGCCAAGGCAAGTAGTCAGAATTTCGAAGCCAGTCGGACTTGGTGCAAAGGGATATTGCTGCGTGCGTTATTAAGTATTACTGTGGGTTTTTCCTAATTAATGTAGAGGTTTTACGAGGTGGAGAGCCAAATTGTGGATGTGCCTATTTGTATCGGACTAATCCAGTACCATTGTTGCAAGAGTGGAAATGAGAGCGAGGACACTGTCGCAAGCACGTTTCCACAGAAGGAAAGCGACTGTGAGGTTTTGTTCAGTTACCCAACGCGCGGCTCTTCAGCTGAACAGTACACACATGCGCATACCTATCCGCTATATCACATATTTTAACATAATTAAATTATTAACCTTTTGCTACTTCCAAATAGCTTACATATAAACAGGTAATTTTGGTTTATTAACCTTTTCCTGTGTGCCTTAGCCAGCAAGTAGACCTTATTTTCTACAAACAAGTTCTGCTTTATATGGTGAGAGCGCATAAATTCTCATGAACTAACTCTTCTGTTTTGGTCAAAAAGAGAAATCTTTTCTTACAGGCTTCTTAGTTTCTGTAAAGCAGGATACATTAGAAAGTATCAACATCTATTCAATCTAGCAGTTGAAATTCCCAAGGTACTTTTTGCATTGCTTATTATAAAGATAGCTACAAATTGCGTGAGAAAATAATCTATTGCTGAATGGTAAATGTTGATTTTTCTTCATGTAGACGTGCTAAGCACAAGAACAATAAATTAAAAAAAAAAAGAAAAACAAAAAATCCATTATCTGACAGTGCCGTGCGTCTTCATAGCCAAACGCTGACAAGCGTGGAAACACCTGTGATATCTCATTTAACTTAATGATAACCGTACCTTCAGAACCGATAAGAAATCTGCCAGATGAGACTGCACAGCACAAGAAGCGCAGCGTAACTTATCAAAACCACCCCGAGGCACTCCCGGACACATGGCTTAGTCTTCTTGTGCGTCCCGTGCGCCCGCGTCTGCGTGACCCCATCAGACAAAGGCTGGTAAATCTTGACCATGAAGCCAACAGCTTCACGGAGACCAGGGCTGTGGCAGCAGCCTGCTGCGGGCCGGTGGTGGAGGACTCAGCTGCAGAAACGTGTTTGATTTTACGGCAAGGCAGCCGTAAATCGCCAGGAGCTTCAAGGTTCCGCTTATATACAGGCGTAGAAGCCATCCTCTCGGGATGCTTCTGGTGCCCTCTGTGCTCACTGTGTTATTTTTACAGGGGGGTGAAGCTCCTCCCTGGGTTTCTTCTCAGGAATTTTGTGCAAAGTGGGAACGAGAGAGAAAGCTGCAGCTCATTTTACCTGCAAAGCGTACCTCTGGGGTCCACCTCGCCTTCGGGTCCCGGGGCAGAGAGGGAGCCCAGCTCCTCCAGCACTCCCTGCGGTGTAGGTTTTGGGGAGGGGAACCCGTCTCTCTTTCTTCTGTAGGAAGGCGATTTCATCCTTGCCTTTCTCCCTTACCTTTGACAGGGAAATCACACAGCTGCTTCTCCTCAACCCACCTGCGGGGTTGGTTTTTTTTTTTTTTTTGCTTGTTTGGTTGGTTTTTTGGGGCCGGGCAGCCCAGCGTGTTCCCCTGTGAAGTCCCACCTGCCTGGGGGCTCGGGCAAAGGCTCGGCACCCCCCGGTTGTGCTCAGGCTCTTTCTTGTGCCACACGCAGCTCCAGAGGGGTCATAAAATCAAAACTTCATCATCCGTGGTGGCTGGTAGCAGCGAGAGCCTCTTGTTCGGAGCTCCCGTAATCTCTGAGGAGCGCAGAAGCATCGGTAGGAGAAAATCAGGGAAACAAGAGAGCGCCAAGGGGAGAGAATAATAAGAAAGAGCGGCGGGGGGAGAAACATGTGAAAAAGCATGTTGTGGGACCGTGCTCAGGCAGCGATGGGAATGCTGAGCCCACGGACGGCTCCGGTTCCTTATAAATGTGTTTGTGTCCATGCGACATCCCCGCTGCCGCCTGGCATCTCCTCCGGCCGTGGCATCTCCTCCGGCCGTGCCCCTGCGGCTTTCGCTCCACGAGTCACCTGCGGGCTTGGGGCTCCCCGGTGCTCCCACAGCAGTCTAAGGGCGAGCGGAGGCTGCCAGCCGCCCAGTTTAATCTCCCCTTTGGATTTTCACACTGGGATCAGCATGTTGAGATACTACACGCCCGCCCCGAAACCGTTACCGACGCCGCAGGAGCCCTTCTTGGAAGCCAGCGGCTGCTGGGCACCCGCTTAATTCGAGTCGTTGTCGGGGAAGAAGGAACCGAATTAACGGTGACTCCGAGACCCTTCTGGGGAGGGGGGTGCCCCTGGCCTGCCGGCGCCGACGTTCTCTCTTCACTCCGGCACAAACCCTCCGCGAAAGCCGAGGGCCGGCGCAGCCGCCGCCGGGGTTTTGGGGCTGCGCGGCCGCGAGCTGGGGCTGGGTTGTTTACGCTCGCTCCGTTTGCGACAACAAAGGCTGAAAATATTGCCCGTAATTTGTGTTTGCTGTTCTCCGCAGAAGAGTCATGGTTTATTTTTACAGCAACCTTCCATCTGGAAAAAGCACCTTCCTGTTTGTGTAATGTTCCTGCGGTGGCAGAGGACTACGTGCCCTCCCAGCCTGCGGAGCAGCGGCGAGATGGGACGCTGGAGAAACGCTGCCCGACGCATCTGGAGGCATGCTCGCTGCTGATTCATCTAGTTAATGGCTCAGGAAGAAAAGCCCTTTGTGTGCTGATGACTGAACAGCAGCCAATGTATCATAAAGCAAAAGTCATTGCCTTTTTTTTTTTCTTTTCTTTTTTTTTTTTTTTTTTTTCCCTAAACTAGGCTCCCCACCCTGCCCGAGCTGCTTTTCTGAGTCATTCCGCTGATTTAAAACGCCGTTTTGAACATCGTGGACACAAAGGGAGGAAATGGAAAGGGAATCCCCATCCATCTCCCTGCCTCTCCATAGGGGAGGCTTGCCCTGCGGTGCCGGGCTGCTCCCGCAGGAGAGCCTCTGCGCGGCGGGGAGAGCCAGTAACGCTTGCAGGAACAGGCATCGCTCTCTTACGCCGCTACGAGCGACCGAATAAAGGTGGAAAAGAGAGGGTGAAGTGGGAAGAGACACGGAGGAGGTGGGCAGCAGGAGGGGAGCCCAGCCGCAGCCCGCGGTAGCACTCGGCCGGTGACAGCGGCTGCGAGCGGGGAGCACAGCGAGGAACGGGCTTCGTTCCGCCCCGACTTAATTCCTGGCAAAATAAAATAGTTTCTGCCCCGAGCCCGAGCCAGCTGGGTCTGCCTGGCCGGAGCCAGGGAACGCCTGGCTGTTGGGAAGCGGAGGGTCCCCAGCAGAACGGTGGGCTTTTGGGGAGGAAGGTCTGTGGAAACCAGGAGAGAGGGGCTTCCCTCCGGCCCGGAGGGGATTTCGAGCGCCCTTTTGCTGTTTGGTGAGAGCCTGTTCAGCAGCCTGGGCTTCAGTGAAAGCTGGGATTTGGGGTGTTGGCGTTGCAGCCTGAGCGGGTTCCAGTCTGGTGGGAAAGGCTCCTGGTAAATAAGTGTGCTGGACACGGGCGAGAGCAACGCCCTTCCTCGGTCCCGCTGGGGCTGAGGGCCTGGGAGCACAGGAAAAAAAAATTAAAATTAAAAAAAAAGGAAGAGGAGGAAGAGAGGGAACTCCATGTTCTGCGCTGAAAAGGGACTGTATAAATGTGACGGTGCCGAATAAAATACTAAAATAAGAATTGTTTCTGTTTAACTTACCAGACCTGCAAAAGCCAGCCTAGCCAGGGGAAAAATGAGTGAGGCGCTCTGAGCCCACATATCAGCAACTAAATTAAGTTCCTGGTTCAGGAGCACCTTTTGCCCTCAAAGGTATTTGCACAAAATTAGCCACAACATAGTTTCACTAACTTAAAAAGGAGCTGCTATCTGGAGAGGATGCAGAGGCACGCGCGGAATTCTCTGGGACTTTTTTTACTGGCAATTGCGTACAAAATGGAAAATATCCTGCTTGAAATGGAGCTGGCAGGCAGAAAACAAAACCCGAGTTAGAGACTGTACACAGAGCATGGCTGATGTGCAGCCAGGGACAAGCAGCAGTAACAGAGCCTCGAACAGTTGCTTTTTAGAGGGTAGAACAGCACTTTAAAGAGCAGAAACATTTCACCTCAAAAAAAATGCAGCAAATTATTTCAGTTAGTAGAGCTGAGCATTCAAAAATTAGGAAATGCTGCTATGAAGGTGCAACTTTCATTCAGCCTCTATTGTGCCTATTGTATTCATGATCTTGTAATTAAAGACTATTTTTAGCTCAGAACCTCTGTCTCAGCCAGTGAGTAGGTAGGTGGTAATTTGGCTGGTTTTAGTCTTTTCGGCCAGTGTGTGACTGAGGCCATACTGACTTCACGTAATCTTAATTCCTCACAGAGCGGTTGTTAATAATTTCCTTGTGGCATTTTGATGATGCTCAAAGTGTGGGACACTTTGTTAGTGTCCCACAAACATGAAAGTATTCACATAACACCCTGCAGGAATAGGAGGCATTATTATAATTCTCTTCTACATCCTCACTTTACGGTTGGGAGCTCAGGCACAAAAATGTTTAAGTCCAGAAATAGGTACTGGCACTGGACTGAGACCACAGAGGCGTAATTCCCCAGGGGTACGACGTTCTGTAGCCCGTGGCTCTCTCAGACTTTAGCTGTTGCCACATGGGCCCAGCACCCCAGCAAAACTAAAAGTATTTTACCTGGTAAACTCAGAAAATGAGGAATACAGAAAGGGCCCAACTGTGTGACTTGCTCCACATCACTCTGGGCCTGAAGCAGGACAACATCAATGTATCTTCACCACCAGACCATTCTTTCTTCTTCCTTGAGCTCCTTGATTTGGTCGTCAGAGCCTCCAAGCTCCTGCCAAAAGGGAAGCACAGATCTTGCAAAGCTGTGTCGCAATGCGTGTGCACATGAATTAGAGGTTTCCTCCGTGCTCTTCATACTAGCATCACCCAAGACTGCAGTCTTAATGTTGTTTATTCTCTGCTCTTGGTGGGTTTTGGGGTTTGGTTTTTTTGTTTTTTTTTTTTTTTTTTTTTTAAATAAATGGCGAAACCGACAGTTCATTGTGCGGGGTGTCGTGGTTTAACCCCAGCCGGCAACTAAGCACCACACTGCTGCTCGCTCGCTCCCCCCCAGTGGGATGGGGGAGAGAATCAGAAAGTTAAAAGTGAGAAAACTTATGGGTTGAGATAAAGGCAGTTTAACAGGTAAAGCAAAAGCTGCACATGCCAGCAAAGCAAAACAAGGAATCCATTCCCCACTTCCCACAGGCAGGCAGGTGCTCAGCCATCTCCAGGACAGCCGGGCTCCAGCACGTGTAAGTGACTTGGGAAGACCAACGCCATCACTCTGAACGTCCCCCCCTTCCTCCTCCTTCCCCCAGTTTTACATATTGAGCATGATGTCCCGTGGTCTGGAATACCCCTCGGGTCAGTCGGGGTCAGCTGTCCCGGCTGTGTCCCCCCCAACTCCTTGTGCCCCCCCAGCCTCCTCGCTGGTGGGGCAGGGCGATAACCAGAAAAGCCCTTGGCTCTGGGTGAGCACTGCTCAGCAGGAAAGAAAACGTCCCTGGGTTATCAACACTGTTTTCAGCACAAATCTGAAACACAGCCCCATACTAGCTACTGTGAAGAAAATTAACTCTATCCCAGCCAAAACCAGCACAGAAGTATATTGTTATCAAAGAATGGTCCTTTCAGAAGTTAATTCTTCTGCTTGTAATAATTTATTGCTCCTCCATTTTAAAAGCAGTGATTGCTTAAAACGTGGCCTCCAAGCATTTGGCAAACCATGCTGGTGTCTCTGCGACACATTCCCCTCTCACTGCAGGACAGGGACTGGGGAATGGTGAGCTCTGGGCAAACTGGTGTGAATTAATAGGTTTTGGCAGGAAGCAAGGCTTCCCTTTAGAAGTGAAGGTGGACATTGCCAAAGACTCCTCTAGTGGAGATGGAGCAATCCTCAGAGCACTGGCCAGGGCTGTACTGCGGGTGTTCATGGCTTTGATGAACCATGGTGTGAGCAGTAGGGCTGTCCACAGCTGAGAGCTAGGTGGACAGCTTTGGTGTTGACAGCCAAACACACACACACACACACACACACACACGCACTGGATCTCGAGATGCATCGATCAAAAGTATTACTGCCATCTGGGACTAAGGTTAGATGCTACGGGAAAGCACACCATAGACAAGTACCAAAAATTTGTGAAAGTTTTCCCCAACACAGTTTTTTACCTCATTGTTATCTCATGGGCTATCTTTCCCAGGAGACATGTGACTTTCAGATTTTAGTCACTTCTTGTGTATGATAATTAGTCTGCTCCACTTTACAAACTGTAAGACTTAACCCCATAGATGTAATATGACAGAAGGGATACAAATGCACGTTCCTGGCTCTATAATGATAATAAACTTGGTGTTTGGCAGTAAGCTGTGATGATACATGCCTCTTGGAGACTGGAAGCAGGAGTGCCAACATTCCTGCTGTGCACCTGACTTAATGAGAAATAGGACGCTTTGCAGTAATTTCTGTAGCTTTACATGCCAGCTCATACTGCCAGGCACACCACAATCTCATTTTGCCATTCTTTGCGGCACACTCTGCTCTCCATTGCTGCATCCTCTGGAAATAATCCAGCACTCTTAAGCAGCAGAATTTTAACCACTCTCTTGCCTTGCCACTGACATTTAAGAACCTGCATTTTTCATGAAGTCTCTTCTTGACACCTCTGTGCTCCTCCTTCATTCAGCCAAGACACTCTTACCAAAAGTGAGGATTTCAACATCCCTACCAAGAAAGCGTAGTCCCTGCTTGGTACCCTTTTCTATGCAGAGAGATTTCAGACATCCAAGAGAAGACAATCTTGCTAAGAAGATGGCAGGATTTGGAAATAAAAGCAGTATTTCAGATGTTGAACTGTAGATTTTTTTTCTGAAGGTGCTGTAGGAGTCTATGGTAGTTTAAGAAAACAGAAAGAACCCCCTGAGTCTTATTTTCCTTCCCCCCCGCAACCGGCTGTATTCCCACGTTAACAACATCTGAGCTGCCAGGTTGGACACTAGGTGGTGCTAGGACAGTGGTTTGTCAGGAAATTCGGTAGGAAAATTCTGGGTGGAAGAGCATAGTAGGTTGTAAACGGTTACTTGCCAATAAAACATTTGCTCTGGTACAGCTAATCCATTACTATCTGTCTTTGTTAGACTCACCCACATGACTGGACACCATTAGCTGGCAGCAGGAACATCTAATGCTGCCTTTTGCCAACCTCGTTTCCCATACATCCGTAAGCTGTCAGAGGTATAATGCTCCTTTTGCCGATCTGTCACTCTTCCCATCCCCTCCCAGGAGGACATGAGCCTGGCTGCCTCCTGAATGCGGAGAAAGATGCTCCAGAAGTTTTCCTGAGCTAGCCCTCCCGCTCAGGACGGCTACGTGGTCACTCCGCACATCCTGCCTCGTGCCACGGCCGTGATAGCTGTTTGCCTGGTTGTGCAGCTGGCCAGGGCCGGGGAGCTGATTTGGTTTTAAAACAACCATTTTCCACCAAGTCCCAAGGCTGGTTTTCAGCTGGACTGGGTCCCTCACCCACTGCATCGCCCACATAAGACGCAGAGTGCCAGTGCAGGGTGCGGGACCAGCCCTGATGGCTGTGACTGCAGCCGTGCCGCCACTGACCACGAACTCGCAGCCCAGGACAGCGTGGCCAGCTCTCCCAGCAATGAAGGAACCAGAATCGGCGAGCTTTGATAGCGGGCTGTCTGCTGGCAGCGGACAGGAGGAGCCAGCTTGGCTCCCTGCCCTCCCGAGCAAGCCCTGCTGCAGGGGTGCGAGGCTCTGCGTCCCCCGAGCCGCCCGCTCCCCGGGGAGCCCCGGTTCCCTCGCAGACGTGGCATGCATCCTCCTGCAGCTGCACTGAGGGTGCATGGTGCTCTGAAGGTTACGGTGGGCAGTGCTCCGAAGGTTGCGGTGTGCGGTGCTCCGAAGGTTACGGTGCATGGTGGTCCGAAGGTTGCGGTGTGCGGTGCTCCGAAGGTTGCGGTGTGCGGTGCTCCGAAGGTTACG
>JAVJGG010000024.1:5634104-5660153 GCA_035590195.1 Aviceda cuculoides
GGGGGGGGGCAGGGAGAATGTGGTGCCCTCAGCCCCTACTCATCCACTTTGGGTTACAGAGGCTAGGGCCCTCCCCCAGGATTTTGGAGAAGTGCCTCCAGCTCCGTTGGTGCCTGGTAGCTTTGAAGATTGGCACAAAGAAAGACGTCACTGGCTACTCTGGGATTTTTCATTTTTCTGTCGAAACAAAACAAGGAAAATCAAAAAAAGGTCCCCAAAGGAGGAGCATAACCCTCCCTGTACCATCCTGGGGATACAGGGGCCCGGCTGCGCTAAGTGTTTCCTTATAAAAGAGGTCACTGTGTAAAATGCAGGAGTGCTCTTGGAACTGCTGGCTCTCTTCTCCCAGCTCCGAGAAGTGCCACAACCACTGGGCCTCCAAGTCGCCCGTCTCGCCCAGCACCAGGCTGTCCTGCCTGTTGCAACAGCAGGACGGCGACGCAGGCGCGGGCAGGAGAAAACCTGCTCTCCTCGCTGCAGCACGGCGAGAGGTTTCTGCACCCCCCGGCACGTCCCGCTGGCGCCTCACGCGCAGCTTCTGCAGGAACTTGGCGACGCGCCCGCGACCAGGGCCAGTTTTACGACGCGGTGCCGTGAAGTTCTGCCGCGCAGTATTGAGCATCAAGCTGAGAGAATTAACACCAACCGGTTAACCGGGAGGGCTGACTAGAGAGAAAACTTCAAGGCTGCCTACCAGGCCACCCGAAACCAGACCAATAGGTTTTCACGCAGCAGATACACCTCCTGAGATGACCAGCCGGGCACTGGGGATACCAGTAAAGATCCAAAACTCCTGTCTCCCTTGCTGGCCCTGGCTCCGAAAGACCCCGGAGCGAGGCACCCTGGGCTAGGGCAATGCCTGGGCACCGGGTGACTCCCAGCCGGCAGCGGTTAAGGCAGGTTAACCACCTTCCACGTCGTCTTCGCTTGCACCCCGGCCTTCCCACGCCCCCCCTGAAGCCAAGCCTTGGTCTGAGCCTCGCTAGACGCGTTCCGCGCCGTGTTCCGCTGCGAAGCCCGGGGGCGGCAGGGGAAAAGCCTCGGCGGGTCTGAAACCAGCAGCTTCGCAGGGCGTTTTCCTACCAGAGGCAGCAGAGGGGAGCAGACGAAAGGGGGGGGGGTCGTGTGCCACGGGCCTGGCTGAGCCAGAGCCTCAAAAGGGCCGAGAAAACCCGGTCTCCTTCACCCAGAGCCCAGGCATCGCAGACGGAGAAGTTATTTGGGCACCCAGAGAGAGAGAGGAGCATGGAGGGTGGTGGGCTGCGTTCCCTGGGCAGAGAAGGGGCTCTGCGGTATAAAAGGGCCCTTCCTCCTGCCGTGGCCTTGAGAAAATTTGCCTCTGGAGTACTTAGACCACATACCGTCTTCCAGGTATGCCATAGGTGTCCGTCAGCATCTCGGACAGAGCTTCCCGCCCAGGAGAGAGCTGGCCCAGGAGCCCGTCTCCTCCTGGGGACAGCCCAAGGCAAGAGCCACCCACCTCGGCTCCCAGCAGGCTGAGGAATTCTGGGTTGCATTACGGCACAGCTCTTGTTCCCAGGAAAAGCCTGATGACTATCTACAGATTTTTAGGTGCACGTGGGGCTAAGCGTAGGCGAAGCTTTTGAGCTTTGCATTGTTAGTCCCAGGGACACGCTTAAGCAGCCAAGTATTTTGGTGGCTTCACTCTGGACCACACCAATGAAGGTGTCTCCCAGAAGCTTACACTTTGGTGCTCTTTTCCTTTCTAAAAAGTCACAGGCACATCTCTAACAAAAAAAGCAGAAACCATCCACAACCCCCAGGCACTGCCTCCAAAACAGAGGCTGTACTTCAGTTAAACGGTTGCTAATTTTTTTTTTTTTTTCCCTGAACATTGGCAAATCAACCTTTTTTCCTCTAAGCTCATTGCTGGCAATAACCAAACTCCATTTGCTGATACTTCAGTACATACAAAAAAAAAACCCCAATTCAACTTGAGGCAGGCAGCATAGAAAGTTTTAGCCCAGGCACTTCAACTCTGGGAACACTAAGGTGCTGATAACAGGGTCTGATCACAAAAAGCATGGAGGAACAGCTAGTACCAGCTGCACGGCTAACTTTACAGATAAATATGACAGGTATTGCAAAACCAAAATGCTTATAGAAGGGAAAACTGACCTGTTTAATAGAAACCTTCCCCAGGAGTAAGACGGGACCTTCGCCAGCAAGCCAGAAGGAGGAGAGCCTCTCGTGGTGTATCGAGGTGCCACCAGCAGCAAGCAAGGGGCTCGGTCTTCCGAGAAGGGACGCGCTCGCTTGCGCCCACGGGGCTGGAGAAGCAGAGGGAGCAGCTCGCGAGCTGTGCCGGCAGGCTCAGGAAGCGGAACGGATGGCAGCAAAAATTAGCTTTTACGAACCGCAGTGCCAAGTCAAGGGCGCAGCCAAGCTGGCCCTTGCAAAGAGGAGACACTTACTCTTTCTACAGGACTTCGGCGTGGGAAATCAGCAGTCCTTGATGGGAACGACTTGCCAAGCGGCACGTTTACTGGTTGCTCGGTTTTCTGCCCCATTTCCACCTTCAGTTTTGTTCTTCTTCCACAATAAAGTCCTTGAGAATGGACGCGCTATCCTTCACAAACCCGTAAAGTACAAAAGAAACTACTTACTGTTTTTCATCAGTATAGTTCTTCTAACCTTGGCTACTAAAGGGCTGGAGCATCCCAAGGGAGAGCCAAAGGGCACAGACGCTTCCCAGAAAGCCACAGGACAAAAGCCATGGCTGTGATGACTTTTTTCAGGCAACTGCCCTATGTGGAAGATAAGTCTCAAAGATCATCCCAGAATGGCGGTGAGGTCTTCTCCCTACGTTTGGTGTACCTGGTGCCGTCAGAAACGGACCTTTGGGAGGGACAAGTTTCCAGGTGTGCAAAAAGAGATATTCATTTTAAAGGAGACCAGTAATAAGTGGGGTACTGCGGGGAACTGTCCTGTCTCCTATCTGTATCAACAATCTCCAGGAGACGCAGTGCACTCTGCTCACATTTGCAGGGGGAGCGGTCGATACGCTTGAGAGCAGGGCTCCCGTCCAGAGCCAGACAGGCTGGAGGAAAGGGCCAGAGACCTGACAAAATTCAACACAGATGACAGCAAAGTCCTGCACCTGGGAAGTTGTGATAACCCCATGGCAACAGTACAGGTTGGGGACTGCCACCCAGTATTGTCTCCCTCCAGTATCACAAAGGCATGGGCGAACTGGAGCGAGGTCGGTGGAGGACAACCAAGATGGTCAGCATGCTGGATGGAGCATGTGCCCTGTGAGAAGATGTTGGGGTTACAGGGCTTGTTTGACCTGGAGAAGAGAATATTTGGGGGGTGGGGGGGCTAAACAGCAGCCTCTCAATATCTGTGAGAAGACCAAAAAAAAAAAAAAGACAGAGCTTGGCTCCTCGCTGTGGTGAGACAACAAGCATGGGCTGAAACAAGAGAAGTTCAAACTCGTAAGGAGAAAGCTTCTCCCCAGGACAGCAGCCCAGCAGTGGACCGGGGTGCTGGAAGAGCCTGCGTACTTTCCGTCCTCGGAGGTTTTCAGGATCGGGTCAGGTGAAGCCCCGAGTAACCCGCTCCGATCTGACGGCCGACCCTGCTTCAAACAGGAGGTTGGATGCTCTGAGGTCCCTTCCAGGCTGAACTATGTGAGCCTATGATCCTAATTCTCTTTAAGCTTTACTGTCCTCGTATCCCGGAGATTTTTATAGCCTCTGGTGTAAAAATTAAAGCACGTAGCGTGTCATCCTTTCTGCTTCTCCAGGGAAAGGCCTCACTCATTCACCTCACAGACTTGCCATTAAAGCACTACTTGCAGGTCAGGTGGGTGGGACTTCGTCTTCCCTCTTCCACCTATTTACACCATATTTGCCACCCTGATTTCTTTCCAAGAGCATTTTTGGTGTGCACATCATGCAAAAACCTTCAGCTCGGTGCAGAGGACAAAGGCTGCAGCCACAGACGGTGCAAGAAAGGAAAAAGTCCTTTTCTGTGCCATGCATAAAAGCTGAATGCTTACGTGGCTTCCAGGAAAATTTTAAAAAGAAGGAAAATAGAAATAAAGCCAAAATGAAAATTATTTTCTTCAGTTGGCGGTGTGGTGATGTTAATGGTTGAGGCCCTACAAATCAGTGTTCCCATGCTACCCAGCAGCCGCCCTGTAAGAGCAGAGGTTCCTGGGGGGGCTGTCTCTTGGTACCGTAAAGCAGGATGGGATGCTGCCCCATCCCAAGATTCACATTGCAAATAAAGTAGTTTCTCATCTAAGACAGTGATGGCTGTGGCAAGAGCATGACCGGACCCAGAAGGGCAGCTGGGTTTTTCATCATGGCTGGTGAAACGTGGGGTATGTCCCTGCTCACCCATGTGATTGATAGGAATATTTTTGCAAATTGCCTATACTAATAAAGCCAGTCAAGGAAAGGCACAGGGTAGTGGTTAACATGGACTTTGCCCCTTCTCTCCTCTCCCTCCTCATACACCCAGCAAAGGCAGCCACAGTGCTGTGCAGCAACCAACCTGCCCCATAGCACAGCAAGGGGACCAGATTCGTCTGAAATTTCCATCTGATTTCTATCTGAAAATAGAGACAGACCCCACTGGCATCCCCCTCAAAAAAAAATAAAGATTTTTCTGTCTTCACTCCCATGCAGAATAAAGTCATAGAGAACTGCAAAGGAGTGGCTAGTCCCATACAAGAAGAGGCAAAACAGTAGCTTTACTAAACACCCACTGCCACTTTTAATATCTGTCTGTACTTACATTGTGCCCTGAATAGCCCGCAAGCAGACCAAGTCATGAATCATGACTTGCTGAACACTGGCCCCATCTCTCCTCTGCCCCTGTTGCATTGCTGATGATGGGACGTAACCCGAAATATTGAGATACCCGCCTCCCTCCTGGGAACTCGCTCCGCTCTGTCTCCGCTGCCAGGATAACCACACGCTCAGGTACCCAGGCAAGGACAGGGACCAAGAAATCCCAGCAACAGGAGCGTCAAGGATATTTAAAGCTATTCTTTTAATTACAAGCCTCAAGCTGAGGTGAGACTGTGGGTTTGGAAAGGGCTGCTGAGTTACTCCCCCGTCTTTCCACCAGCAGAGACGGTACCAGCGTAAGCCAAAAGGTAGAGCTTGCATCAGGCTGGACCAGCGCAAAGCTGAAAAACCCGTCCTGCGGGGCGACTTCTCCTCCACCCTATTCCTTCCTCATACACAGCCAAGGAGCAGCGGCTGGAGACGCAAACTCCTTTTTATCCAGCAGGACCTACCACGTTAGCGTTTCAGAGGAAGCTATTTGGCTGGTGGGACGGAGCAGCAGAAGCGCAGTCGTCCCGTGCGTGGCAAGTCAGGGACTGAACGCCAGCGTTAAGAACAAGGCATAAAAGGTCACTTCTCGGCCGCGGCCTGAATATCTATTGAACACGAAACAGGCAGCTGAAGAAGAGAAGCATTCAACGTGCCATGAATGGCTGCCTTGTGGATTCATTTTGTAGGAGCCACACATGTGGAAGCCTGTGTCCAGCAGTGGAAAAATCTCACTAACCTATTTTTATCATTGCCAGCAAAGTCTGGCAACTGTCTAGATGTTCTAGGTTCCTTTAAAAGTGACTTTTGATAGGGTGCAGGGTCCACACTGCTGGCAGTTCAAATTAGGTCGTTTCCTCAGAGCTGCCAACAGGCAGAAACTGAAGAGGTGGCTATTTTACAATCATCATAATTACACCATGGCCACAGGCATAAACCACCTTCTAAACATAGAAACCCAACAAAACCCAGCTCGGGCTGTGCTAAGTTAGCCCTTGTGCTCCTTAGTTGGAGCAGCAGCTCCCACCCAAGGCCAGCAGCCCCCAGCCCCCCTGGGTGCCCCTCACCACCACCAGCAGCCCAGATTTCTTTACTCCACCGCAAAGCTCCTGGCACAGCTTCCAGGGCTACGCAGCCCACTCATGTCCTCTCCCAGGGTGCTCAGACCTTCATGAGCCTCCTGCCAGCAGTGGGCAGTGAAAAGAGAAAGCGAAGAGAAGGGGAAAGGAGAAAAAAAAACCCAACAAAACAAGCAGGATGAAAAAACCCCATGCTGTAGGACTTAGAGCCCCTGCATTGCTTGGGTCATTGGCTACAGCTGGAGGCTTCCAGGGCAGCTCTCTCTGCGAAGGCTTGCAAGCACCTGCCTCCAGAGCTTGTAAGAAAACAGGGCAGGGCTCAGCTCGAACCCCACAGCACACCCCCCCATGGGAACTGCGTCTGACTCGCATTTATCACCAGGATTTTAGTCCCCACCACTTCCCCCCCCCTCCTTCAGAACAATGGCTCTGAGCCCATCTTATGCAAAGTTTGCTTGGACTTACAAATTCAGCTGAAAAACAACAATAGTGGAGATGTACAGGCAGTTCCCAAGAACTGCCTGCAAGCACTTCATTCTTTTTTTCCTGAGGGGTGGAGAGGGTGAAGTATAGTCCTGACTGGGATAGCCTGTCAAACTAAACCTAGGCTTTCCTGCGTGCTGGAGCCGTTCCTTTTGGAGCTCTTTTCAAAGTCATCCTGCAGGTAACTACATCCTCCCCTTCGGCAAATACATCTTCTCCACACCCTTTACAAGTAAGCCTATTAATTACTGAAACAGTCAGACTGTGGTACCATGGATTTAAATTTTTGAAGTGGCTGAAAGGGTAGGATTTGTTCCCCCCCCCCAGACATGTTAGGCTCACACCTTTCTTGCCACCATTGCCAGCTTCTTCCCACATCCCACACCCTTTCCACATTTCATGGACCTGCTGTCATTTTTTCCCCTTGTACTCAATTACAGTGCTGGTGTGCTAGGATTCCTATAAAGTGACAATGTGCTGTACCACAGACAACTTTCCCAGCTCCACTGTAAAGGAGGAAGCTATTTTCCAGCAATAAACCCTGTTCCTGTGGAAAACAAGGCTCTCCCTGCCTTGGTGCACCTTCTTCCAACACTGCTGACCATGCAGCTACCTTGAGACTCCCTCCATTCCTGAGGCCAGCTAGCTCTGATTTTCTAAAGTAAGTCTGCAAGTCTTTCTTCTGGCATAAATACCTTGTAGATCACCAGATCACTTTAAAGTCCCTGCCCCTTAGTCAAACATTTATTTTTCTGAAGCTTGCAACAGCAGATATGCTGTTTCCTGGTGCAAATTCCCATATTTTAGAGCATGTGCTCTATTATTTTTTCCCTACTGTCCTTGTCTAGCTTAGAACATATAAATAGCCATATCCTTTAGCAGTTCGGCTTTATCTTCCCTTGTTTTCCTCAGAGCAGCGGACAAGGGGCAGAGCTGACAGCAGCCTTGGAGCAATACGGTGCAGAACACACCAGTATCTCCCCATCCACCCAAGCCAAAACCCAGCAGCAACCTCTGCTCTGCCACTTTGCCCCATGCCTTTCATGAGCTCATACAATCTTTGCATAACATTATGCAGTTAACGACACTACAGGGGGTGTGCTATGTTAATACCTAACACAGGACTTAGTCCCATTACCTGTTATCTTTTCTCCTATCCCAATCCAAGCAAGTATCTAGACCAGGACTGCTCTGACACCACAGCTCTGCCACCCACAAGCAATTCCCATAGATGTACAATATATAGCATCACATTTGGCCACAGAACATAGCTACCTTAAGCAAATTGAGTGCAAAGGATTAGCAGCACCTGTGTTTAATGAAGAACTCTGTGTGTGAAAATAAAGCTGCTTGAGCCCTTTTTCTTTGAGTGGTTTCTTACATTCCAGGCAGGCTTTAAGGTCTTAACACAGTTACACCTTTCTGTTTACTCATGGGGAAGCTAGGATGGCATAAAGACAAAGAAGTATTTTACTTTTGTATGTTCTCCTTCAACCTATCTATTCCTCCCAATAAACATTACATCCCACCTCTGGATAATTTTTTCCTACTCCTAATTTTTTCCAAGCATCAGTACTTGCTTCTCTGCTGACCCACCAAACCAGGACAGATCTCTTCCTAACAGGGATCCTTGCTGCATCCTGACTCATTTCACTCTCCCTCCCTTCACAAGCATTACACCACTGTTAGTCACTTCTGCCACAACACATGCACTGGTAAAAAAATTAAAAAACTGCACTCCAACATTGGCCCAAACAGTGTTTCCTCTTCAGTATTGCAATTCCCTCATTCCTGCTTCCCAGAAAAATCTATTATCCCTTTTGTATGCCTGAGCCTCTATGTATTGCTTCACATGTCACATTTTGCTCCAGCTTCCTCAAGACAATCCTGACGTAACTTGAAGATGGGAAGTCACTCCCTGCTTGGACAGTCAGTGCTACTAACACAGACTTTTAGGGCTACCATTGCATTCTTGAGGAAATTCAGTCCCAACTGCTACCTGTAAAGTAAAACTTCTTATCATATAACTCATTGATATTCACTACTGAGAAGTATTCATTCCAGGCTAGCTTGCAGATCTCAGGATGACTGCAACCACGTTTTGCATCTGTAGTTCATATTCTTGCCAAAAGGAAAGTAATATTCAAGTAATAAGCAGTAGCTCTTCTCTGATAAAAGAAGACTTACCCATCTGTTGGTTACTTGGAGAACACCAGCCTACACACATCGGATGTTCAAAGAGAAGGGTCAAAGATTCAGCTGTAGGACTTAAAATATGGGTCAAGGGGGCAAGCAGAGAGGCACAAAGTGTTGCATTAAACAATGTGGTTAAGGCAGCAGCGTTGCAAGGTAAAGACTCACAGGAAGCCCCCATCCAGCTTCTGCCAAAGGTGGCAACAGTGGAAGCTATAAACTTAAGTCTTCTGGATATTCAGTTGACCTGGATGCCAGTTTGAGAGTTTCCTCCATAGCCATCACCCAAACTCATCTCATGAGCCAAGGTGCTGAGCCTACAGCGTAGTTCTCATCACCCGAGTTACAACCCACCGCATTTTCTTGGACGTTGTTGACAAACACTGCTAGCCTTGGACTACAGCCACGTTGGATGTTGGCAACCTGAACACATGCAGCAACATGGAGCAATAAAACCAAGGGCAGTTGAAGTCAGCAGTAAACTTTCATTATGGTTGACAGCAATTCAGCCCAGCTCCTTCAGGTGCCAGGTTCAGTCCCATGCCCAGAATTGCACAGCTGACAAAAACACTACTTCTCAGTTCTGCAAGAGCTCAGGGACATGGTAGGTCTCAAATTCCCATATGAGGTCAGATTTTGCCCTCCAGCCTCTCTCACATATCCAAGGAGGAAAGTTAGATCAACTCCTTTCTGGAGTCATTATTCCAGTCTCTGCAAGACACACAAAAGCATGAGGACCATTTAGCTTTTTTGAAATTCAGACTTTTTTTTTTATGAAGGCCCCATTAACACAGAATAGTGCAACACATTACAGAGGAGAGCTGTATAGTTTGCATAATCCCTTAAAGAAGTGACAAGGTATAACACAAGGGTGGGCAATATGTTTGTGCATTAGTCCAGAGGTACAGCCAGAGCCTGACTCTCAACAATTCTGGTATTTCTCATAATAAATATCAACCTCCTTTCAAGAGAAAGGTGGGAGCAAGCAAGGACTACTAAGAGACCATTTGTAGCACCTAGAGGACAAAGACCAGAAGCTCCTAGGAACATTAACTGAGATACAACAGCAGGGAAACACCAGATACAGGTATAGAACATCCACTTGCTGTAAGGATCCAATTCCATAGAGAGCCTCCACCAGAAGATAATTTTAGAGAAAGAACAACACTTTAAAAGCCACTCAGAGTAGAAGTACAGGACAAATTGGTAATTCTTTAGGCTAAGGGTTCCACACTAATGTCTCTGCTCCCTCCCATATCTATTTTTAAACTGAAACAGGATAGCCACAGCTCTAGCTGCTGCTACAAGCAGGAACTGCAGAGCTGTACAGTAACCTCTCACGCAACTTTTTTTTCCACTTGGAAACCTGAGATTTGGCACACATGCTGTAAGCCCTTGAGATTGTACTTTGGTGGCTTTAGAGAAACAAAGCACAAAGCCAGCCAACGAGAAAAATCTGGAGCATACACTATGGGAATCTGCCTCGTCAAGGGACCAAGGCTGTGTCAGATGCCAGGGGACAGAGTTATGTCAGCAGACAGGCTGATAGAAGAAAGCCCAGCTGGCTCCAGGGTAGAGCTCAGCCTGTTTGCATCAAAGTACCACTGCCTGCATATCACCAGTGTGACAGCCATCCTTTACCGCCCTGTATTAAGATGACAGTAAAAGTGTTACAGCAGTAACATTTTAGGAATGTAATTAACTGCTTTTGTTCACACAATGAGGAAAGGAAGAATGGCAACACCCTCTCTAACATGCTCTGACAGTCATCTTTTCTATTACTTGGAACTCCTTTCAGATATGGCATTGGCACAGGAGTTACTTCCTGCTTTATACTAAAGCCCCAGTGATTTAACACTTTACATGTTATGCAAGTTCAACTCTGTGCTACACATCAAACAGCATGATTAGTAAGCATAGTAAAATCTCCTCTCCCCCACAAACATACAATACACCTTACTCTTTATTAAGTATCAAATTGTCTCCAACATAAATTACATCCAAATTATGTAAGTTTCAAGAAAGTCAGATATTTTATGTACAATATTTGTCTTGAGTCAGATATACCTTTATAATTTTAACCTATAACAAAAAGCAAACCTACATCAGTACCAAATAAAGCATTAAAAAGGTAACAAATATATAACTTTTTAGAAATGCTTTCAGAACGCTAAAGTTAATGACAAAGATTTTATAGTGCAGCAGTCTTGTGTTTTTAGCTCTTAGACCATTTCTCTGTTTCTGCGGATAGCACAGCAGAGAACCATACTGAATATCATGCCGAAAATCTGTAAAGAAAACAAACGCATTACAAATCAGGGGACCAAAGCAAATTCTTTTATCAACACGGGGGCAAGTGTAGCTGCTCTTCCCAGCCCAGATGCCATTTTAACACTTCATTCTGGAGTTCATGTCCCTGCCCCTCCCTTCCACTTCCAAATTTCAGTCCATTCTCATGAATCCCCTTCACCCTCAATACTTAAAATACAAAAAATAGATCAGCTATAAACCACTGCTGTATCTCCTAAGAAATCATTGGTCATCCCAGCATATTTGCATCCATGTCATACTTTCCTCCAGAGAAGTCAAATAAAAAAGTGCAAATTTTCTTACTACCACTGTTATTTCAGTTCTCAAGCAAAGTCTTTAATTGTTAAAGGAGACAAAAGCAAGGATCCCCAAGAGATATTAGGATTAATAAGTGCACTGGTAACATGACCAATAACATCTTCACCCTATATATACATGCACTACTGATACAACTTCACCACTGCTAAAACTACAAGGAGGCAGATCCTAATCCAAAGCAGAAGCAGGGAGGTCCAGGACACTCCACCCTCTGCACTGCCTCAGGGCCCTGCAGCACATACCCTGCTCCTGCCACTACTCGTCATTAGTGGAATGGGCTTGTAGACTCCCATGCCAGGCACTGTTCAGCAGACTTCGGCTGCAAGTACCCTTTGGCCATACAGCTACCCTTTAAGTAACCTGGAAACTCACCATTATTACAGCAATGCCAAGGCCAACTGCTCCAATCACATTCAATTTTGAATTGAAGACATCATCAATGGCAGCAGGGCACGACTGAAAAGAAACAGACTGTTCATTAGAGTTTCATACATACAAAAGGTTTGTTTCTGCTTGTTTGTCTGAGCTCAAGTCTGTTGACTGATGCTACGCCTTTGACCAAGTCTGCTTGTGCTAGAGATGAAGACTTATCTTTTGAAAGCTGCTTTGAATTGGCTTTTATTTTTACATCTTTAGAGAGAGCCAGGGATGTTGGCTCCACCACAAAAATTGGTGGAGAAGTTTACACCTACTCTTCAAGTATCTAAACCTCTTAACTGCACCTTGGCTACAGCAGTTGATCGGGTAGATCAGGACTAACAGCAGCTGTATAGCTCAGCCCTCCTCAAAATAGATTTGAAACTGCTCTTGATATTTCCAATTGCTATTCTGATTTTGCAGACACCTTATGAACACATGGTGCATGGGAATGGCAGGATTCCTTGAGCTGCATGCATACATGCTAGGCTACAGGTAGATTCATAGAGGTGCCAATCTGAAGCTCCCAGGACAATGAATTACCATTGTAACCAAGGAAAAATTTAAGTACGGTCCTTTCCCCAGCAAGGACACATGGTAGCGAAGAAAAAGAACACGAAACTTTTACAGAAGGACAAATCTTTAGGAGCCTGGTAGCTGGTCAAAGTCTCATCTCAACTCCTGACCTACTTATTCCAGCAGCAGACTACAGTGAGCTGCTGAAAACTGCCTTTTTCTTTAGTTGTTCCTTCTCCAGTCCAGAAGGCAAGACTGAATCAAGGATTAAAGGGATATACTGGCAAGAATTAACCAGTTAAATCAGGATATCGATACAGAATTGCTTATAGGCACACAGGTCAGCCACATCATTACTTACATCCCTCTAATCTCACAGTCTATCTACTGTTTTTCTACAGTTGGGACTAGGCCATAAACACATCACACATGAAGTCAGATGAAACTAAACCACACTTGGAATAAAAGCAAACAATAAAACCTGCATGCTGTCACAGCTACTCCCATATAGTCTAACTCATAGCAGATTGTATGGATGGGACTAAAGATACCATCTAAATACAGAATGAAACATCTCATGAGGTCAGATATTTGCAGACAAAGTCATCTATAGTGAAAGGAAGAGCACAAGTAATGTGAAAAAAATCCAATCATTAACTGAATTCCTGCATGCAAGAACCTTATTTACTATGGGAAGACTCACACATGAGGTCTTGGACCATGAAGCAAGAGCACAAGACAGTTGTAAGAAAGAGGAAAAGGGGTAGTTCAGAACTATACAAGATGTCTCTCCTGCATCTGTGGCATACAGGCACCTTTGCAGCAGTATTTCAACAGGGGAATCCAATTCAGAGAACTGGCTTCACAGTGACACTCACCTAAACAGGCCACCAATGCATTATCCCCCTCTCCTTTTCCTTGCTAAAACTTCAGACCTGCTCCCGCCCTGTGCTCTACCCCTCCCTAACCAAGAAGGGAGGCAACAACTCAACAACTCCCATGCCGCATTTTTTTTTTAGGTGAAGTTTTGGCCTTATGCTGTCCACCACGCCAGCGAGTCTAGTGACACACAGACTGCACGTTTCCTGTGCAAGTTCAGATTTCCTGCTGACCCTGCTTGTTATTTCCACAGTAACAGTATGTTGATTTTCCACAGCCAGACTGATTATAGAGATAGGTTACTAAGTGTGACATGGGAATTTCCCATGGACTGGAAGGGTCAGAAACATGTTTCTCATTGGGCAGAGCTGTTAAATTAAGTCATGCTTTACCATTACAGTAAGTGACTCCAGCATGGTCGTCTTTGGACAGGTGTCCATGAACTGCTGCTCAAGAAATCCTGTAAGGCCACAGCAGTATAGCTACAAGAGAAAACAGGAAAAAGAAAGGCAGGTTAAATAATCCTTATTTTTGCTCTGTATTTATTTGCTAAAAAGGAGAAATAGATTACATTAGGTTTTATTACAGACCTTATGCAAACTTACTTAGAAGTCCTGCCAATGTAACTGCTATAAACCTAATTTTAAAAAAGCCTTTAATGCAATAAAGGACAAAATTCTGAAAGGAGGAGCTAGATCTCATTAAGTATACACACATTAATTTTGGTGACAGCTTGTACAGACACAAAGAGGAACTCCTCATAGACATGCAAGTGTGCGTACTATGGTGCCTCTAAATCAGTACCACAGGTCTAGAGTTTTCCAGGTTGCTTCCAAGTTTGTTTAGGAAAACAAGAACTAGTTCTATGCGTTTCAGAGGTTCAGAGACAAAAAGGCATACTGAATTCACTGATACTATACAAAAAGATCTTCTCTGCAATTTGTTACTAATGCTCCTTTGGTTTCTTCTAGTTAGTAAAGTACTAGACATGTAAAGGGGACTGGATGACATGGAGAACAGTGTGAACAAGCTGCATTACTGTCTGGTTTAATTATAACCAAGTACTCACAGCTAACTGAAATGCTTTCAGCGTCTCTCGGGCAGCTGGTTGAGATCTCTTTGCATAGGTTTCCTTGTAGAAGTCCTTTAACTCTTCAATAACCTGCAAGATAGCAAAGAGTTGTGGTGTATTACTGTCTTACCCTAATATCAATTATGGAGAACTTGTTTTGAGCTAGGCATTAAAAACTCTGCAACCTACGATACCCATCCCTTTGACATGTAGAAATAGAGGGTGGAAACAGAGGGTGGACAGCATTTCTCACCCAGAACAGGTGAGCCTAACTGGTACACTCACCTTAAAAGCCACACCTAAACAGATAAGATTCAGTTTCCCTTCCAAAGTTCTGAGCTTCTAAGAGGAGTGAGAAAACCAAGTCTTTGCCCACTGGTTACACAAAAATATTCCCTATTAATTTCTATACCCCAGAAACTGCTATGTTCACCTGCTGTATAATACAGGCAGAAAAGCAACCCTGATCACCAAGCACCTTATTTTGAAATAAGACAGAATCTTGACTGCTTGTGAGGGAACAGCCCAGGTCAGTTTAGATGCAGAAACATTCGGCCCATAGCTGACCCAGCTTATATAGAAGTGGTAAAGCTTCACTGATGGTCTGCTTTGCAGCTCAGCCAGGAGGGTATCTCTAACATGCAACAGCATCTTGGATTCTGGCTTCTCTGCTACAGTCTCATTTTTAAGTATTAATTTTTTGCATCGTTTTGCTCAAACGCATCTTCTTCCTCTCCCCCAAACTCCCTGGGTAATCAGGATTTGACTAGTACTGCTATAGATTTCAGTAGACTGCTAACTTTCTGTGGGCACAGTCATAGAATCACAGAAAGGTTTGGGTCAGAAGGGACCTTTAAAGGTCATCTAGTTCTCACCTCCTTGCCACGGGCAGGGACACTGTCCGCTAGACTAGGTTGTTCAAAGCCCCATCCAACCTGGCCTTGAACACTTCCAGGGATGGGGCAACCACAACTTCTCTGGGCAACCTGTTCCAGTGCCTCACCACCCTGCCAACTTTTAAGAGCAACCTACCTGTTCTTTATTTGCAAATCCCCAGATAGCAGCAGCAATTTCAAGGGCAAAAATCACGAAAAGGAAGAGGAAGAACTAGAAAAGAAAGACCACATCATTAGTTAAGACCACAGCACCACAAGACAGCTTCACACATACATAGTGCAAGCTTGTCCAGTACCCAGCCTTGTGGGAACTGTCACTCAACCAGATTCCAGCTGGAGGTCTGAAACACTGGTAAGACTAGGAAAGAGGACACGCTGCACTGGGTCAGCACTTCTTCACAGGAGCGTCAGAAAGCCTGGCAGTGTTTTTCCAAGCAGAAGTCCTCCTTTTTGATCAGTGTTAATTAAAACCAATCATCTGTTAACTCAAACTTTGAAGTTGCCCAGGTCACTCAGACACATCACAACAGCTGACACCAATTCTTTTCTCTGGTTTGTCACTCCTATTGCTTTAGGAGTCATTACTTAATACCCAGCTTGCCTCCAACTCCCAGAGAGCTAATGGTCACTTTGTTTTATTGCTATTTTATGCGATACACAACTGTCATCTCTGCATTTAATTGACTACCAGGTCCAAAACACTACTACCATTTAAAGGCACTTTAAAGAGGGATGTTCAGAATTACAACAAAGGGCTAGAAGCATTATTTTGCAAGAAATACACAAAATTAACTTTTTCCATGACACAGAAGGGGAATTGTTCTTTCACCAGCTCTAGTAGTAGCCTTTTATTAACTAAGTCTTCTGGTTATTTGGCTGAGTAGTTCCACAAGTGTACAGATGTGCATGAACCCAGTAAGCTCTACTGGCCCCTCCAGTCTGAAAACAATGAGGTTGCTCTCCAATAATTGGCTTGCAGAGCAGTTGTCAACTAGAAGAGCTCATCCTGTGATTATGAACAGTAGAGGCTTGTTGTTTCAAGGATCAAATACCACAGTTCTAGTCTCAAAGATTAAAGATTGCACAGCCTTCAGAGTTTGGGACAAACTGTTTAATAAACAGCATTACTCTTATCAACATTTTAGTTCTGTGTTCACACATGCTCCCAGTCTTGATACTTCAATGTCTGAATATGTTACTAATGCCTGAAGTCATCCTATATTCAAATACAACAGGCACATTTGGATTCAGGGCCAGAAGTGGAAGCTACATCATCTTGTAGCATTATGTAGGTGACCATTACTTTAAACATTGTGGAGCCAAAACAATCAGCATCTGCTGCCCTTGAACTGCACACCAATATTTTCCTTTCTTTCTCATTGTGCTGCTAAAAATTGAAGTGCTACTCTGAACACTTACCAGGCCAAGCATACACTGGGATTCCTGCAATGCACCACAGCATCCCAAGAAACCAACCAGCATCATAAGTGCACCAGCTCCAATAAGGATGTAAACTCCTAGGGAGGAGAAAAATGGAGACATGTATACAGGCTAGTTGAGACCTCAGCAGCAAGGTATAAAATTAGTTGCTCCAGAAATAGCATTTGTAGCATTTGCCAAAGTTTAAGTTTCTTTACTGAGGTGTTCCAAGCAAATAAAGTGCTTTGAAAATTACACACAGCCAACACATCAAGACTTGTGGGGAAATGCATTGATTAATAAAAACTTCAAGTTATAACAATTAATGTGTCCTCTACTGCAGTTTCACAAGTTTTAGAAAATGGGCAAGATAAAGTCATCTCAGACAAACTGTAAGACATGTGAAAACTGGCTCAGAGCCAGAGTTATCAACTTATCTTCAGATGAAGAGTGTGTTGCAGTTAGAGACAGCTGGAACTAGTGATTTATCAACATCTGAGAATTCTTGAAGCATGTCACCTCCAGGAGAACGGGTATTAAAAGGCACCATAATAATCTGTCATAAGGCTTTAAATGCTTTCCTACCCTGCTTTTCCATCAGGAAACACTGAATTATTCCATCAGTCATGGAAGTACAAGTCTACATTTCAGCTGCCTAACTTAACAGCCTCCCTAACTACAAGAAACTCCACATTTTCTGCTTTTGCAAAAGCAGATACTTCTTCAAACCACATCAAGTGGCTGAGCCTGTAGACCATTCTGCCCAGAATGTAGGTAGCAAGTGCGCTGGAGCATAGAGAGCAAAGATTTCTGTGCTAGGACTCCATTTATGCCCAATCCTCTCCTCCTAAGCTTGGGAACTGCCAGCCTAAGCATTACAGCTGCTAGCTGGTGAGAGCAAGATGTAGCAAGCAAAACAACTCCCAAAGGATGGCAAGAAAGTATTACTGGGGGGGTGAAACACGAGAAAAAATCAGCACAAAGCATGTAGAATTAGTATGACATTTCTAACAATGTAAACAAAAATTGGGTCTCTCTGGCCCTCAGAGGCCAAATCAATACTATTTAAAGAAAGCCATATGTGAGCATTTGCAAATGATATTTTCTAGATGCAAACCGGTAAGATTAGCTGCCAAAATAAACATCTGCTTGATTAAGCACATGCAAGTGATTAAGCCTGACATTTCTTATCAGCAGGAAATTCTGGCACCAATTTTTTTACCCCAGCTTAAACTTTTGCATTAAAAAAAAGGTCATCCATCAGAACCTCTTGTATCAGTTTATCTTCAGTAGTATAGAAAGCTTTTGAGGTAGCTTGCTTTGTTACTAGGTGCAAACTGACAGATTCTTTCAGTTTCCTATTGGAAACTGCAGTCAATAACCACTCCCAGAAAAATATGTTAGAACAGTAATTTCTGTTAAACTTTTTTAAAACTCAGTTTAACCTACAGAGACTTCAAGTAGGTTTCACTGGCTGAATGCAGCCAGTAGATTAAGTACCACATCATAAAACTTTTATGCTTTAGGAGGTGAAAGAGTTGTTTTAGACTACCCAAAATAAGACTTGTTAAATATTCAGCTCAATGGCTAAGTTTAGATTTCTGTTCCCTTTCCAAGGTCCAGTTAAAAGCATCTGGAAATCTTCCTGGCAGCTGCAAGAAGAACCCAGTTTGCCAGCACATCAAGGGTGAAATACCAACTTTCTCACAGAAAAGCCATTTACATGCCTGTGGCCTCTTCATGGAGTCGCACAAGCATTTCCATATTCCCAACTACGGTCTCTAACAAGCCCAACTCACCATTCCTAACAGTACTCCCTGTAGGCACAGGCTACCCTGGCACTATAAGGCTGCAACAGAAGCTGCACCAGCCAGCATGCCCCACACCATCTTTACTGACCCTTTAGACACCAGTTTGAGTGTTGTGACAGCTTGAGTAGCTCACCACAGGAGCCAGTTTTCCTGGCAAGAGAAAGACCAACCTAACCACGCTGTGGATGGCTAATGAGTGATGCCTGGCAAATCCACATGCTACTGGGATGTGAAACAGGTATGCATAAGGATTGTCCAAATCAGAGATGACAGACACCTATGAAGAAAGGTACATATTTGAATTTGCTTTCTTCCCAATTGTTAGAGGTCTTCAAACACAGCTACTGGGTTTCAAGAAGTGTTTGAGCACCTACAAGTGACAACAACCAAAGAAACACATGTTCCTCTGCGCAAGCTTAAACGTGACTGTAGAGATCAAAACCAGACAGTTAGGATAAAACTCTATTCACTTAGGAACTCCTACAACATTAGAATAACAAGCTGAAAACACATGTGTTTGTCCTATAATCAGTAATCTTGCAAAACAGAATAGATCAAGGAATAACTTCCACCTGGCCTAACTAAAGCTACATTGATCTAGGTTGCATGTAATAATTGCTCATATAGACCAAGATATTTGTACATCCTTTCCATTATGTTCAGTATAAATTAGCATACACAGGGCTGTAAGAGTTAGACAATAGTACATATGCTTCTTCCAAGAGATGAGGCAATAGACTTGGGGTTTGGGGGTAGCTTAGGCTGGTCACTTTGGAGGAAAATAACTAGTTACTGATGTCACCTGTTTGACTACTCAGTTTAGAGTGAAACTTTGCTGACTCATTGTGAGAAGCAGCAGGAAGAGATACCCTCTGTGTCTACCAGGAGTCCCTGGTATGCTTACAAACAAAACGCTTACCAACAGCACCCGAAGAGCAACTGCAGGGTTTAAGCTGGGCAAAAAGGTGAAGTGATATATAATGCATTAAGAGACAACTAACAGGTAGCATGACACTTCTGCTGTCTGTGTGAGAGCTCAAAACAGAGACTGGCCCCCTGCACCAGCCAGAGGAAGCTGCTCTCTGTCCCACCAAGGCTGTTTAGGGCAGTTTTGTCTTTGGGCTTTGAGGAAGACAAAGGTTTCTAAGCAGTCTGGAAATCAGGGTACAAAAGTGTGATCTATCACCCCGAGCCATCTCCTTGCTTACCTGTGTAAAAGGTTGTGTTGTTGGATTCCAGTTCAAAGATGCTTTTGGTCTGCGAATCAAACCGAAGCCATAGTCCAATTGCAAGAACTGCTGTCCCTGCAAGCTGTAAGGACAAGTAAGTCTTGTTAAATAATGCCAATTAATCCATTCACCCTTGCATTAGTAGCATCAGAAGTAAACACAGGATACAGCTGTTATTTAAAGAGGTGGTGACAAAGAACCAGCAGAAAAGGATGGGGATACCAGAACAAGAACAAACTTAGTTCCTGACATGAAACATCTCATTGACAGATGCGTTTACATGTTAAACTACAATGCCACACAAGAACAAAGCTGTTCTTGTTCTTTACTGAAAATACCCAAGGTTTACCAAAGTGCCAAGTGTCAGTATTTCCACTGACCTCCCCACCCATTGTTTTATTCTGGGTGACCACGATGACATTGCATGGCTTAGTGATCTTAAATCTTCACACTGAAGGACTAGTGTCTCACAAGAAAAAGTGCCTTGTAAGGCCAGCTAAAAGTTTTAGCCTATTAAACAGACTGGTAAGAGTTCAGTGTACCACAGTACAAAGTTTAGAAAGAGTGCTCTTTCTTGCAAAACAGGATAAAACCAATCCAGTGAAGTTACTGCACTGACAAGAGGAAAACACAGGCTACTGAAATAGCAACATGGCTGTGTGCTAATCTGGAACAATGCAATCAAGTTATAGATAATATTTAGTTTTATTTTATTATCATCTCTGTGTGCCTCAGGTTCCTCTTAACATTGGTGCTAGTGTTTGCAGAAAGTCATTTTGTGTCTAAATTAGCTTCTGGGTGAAACATCTGGCAGAAGGCATCAGAGAAGTGTTGCAAGAGGGAGTTGCACTCTGGTATGGCAAACAGTAACAGTTTGCTTTGAACAGACTGAATCCTCCCCACTTTAAAAAGAAAAAACTAGAGTCATCTTGCATGCAAAAGAGAAAGAGAAACCAGGACAAACTAGAAAGCTGGAGAGTGTGCTTCTCCGCTCTTCTTTCTCTCCTTTGAAGACCATTTAACTATCAAAAAAAGCTCTACAAAAGTGAGATGAGGACAGAAATACCACACATAGCAGCAGACATTAAAAATTTAATCTCAAGAGTGAGCAATAAGCTTAGAAAGTCTGGAGCTTTGGTTAGGCAAAGCATGCATGAAAAGAAAAAAACCCAAAGCCTTATCTCCAATAAAAAGTTCTTTCTAGAAAAAGGGAACAACATTCTTGATTCGCCACCAAGAAACTGGAAAGTGTTTACTAATGTCAATTTTCAGTGATAATGCAGAAGGCATTCCCACAGAAGGCACCCATGGGTATACTCCTTCCTTCCACACCAAACCAAACTCCCCCAGCCCCACACTCTCCCCATGGGGAGCCCAAGAGCCCTTTCTCCCCACTATGGCAGCATTCGCATTGAAAGGCAGGCACAGCTTTGCTGCCCAAGGTTGTCTTCTCCAGCCTCCTCGGCTTGCTCTTCACAAGAAAAAACAAACAAACAACACCCCCCCCCCCAAACCCCAGGGAATGCCCTGAAGATTCACACAGGACAAAGAGGATGGACCTAAGCAAAGGTTTAAGGGAAGGTATATCCCTTGTGGCTTCCCAGCAGAAAGCATCCCAACTGAAGTGCTAAAGGGCTCAGGTATCAGTGAAGAACAGCAAGAGGCCAGCCGTGCCAGAAAAACCAGCATTTCTTGTATGGCAGGCACCTGACTTCCAAGGCTGCCTCAAAGAGGAGCTGCAGGGTTTTAGCTGGGAAAAAGATGAAGTGATACACAATGCAGAGAGAGCCAAACCCAAACAGAGGTTTCCAGCCCTACGCAAAAGGCACTTTGTTGGTGTCAGGGGTGCGTAGGCACAGGCTTACTCACAAAGCACGCAAAGAGAACAAAGCCTGCACATACCTGCTAGGGCTATGCTGACAAAATGATTTTAAGTTATGCTGAAGAACCTTAGTAGTACACAGTATGTCACAGCAGTGTTATTTCAATTTACTGTGCCACAGCAGCACCCCAGGGGAAGGGAGATGTGCAGGAGAGGGACTGGCAGAGAGAAGGGTTGCTGGTCCACCTGTGCTCACTGCAACAGCCTCATTTGAAAGAAAAAAAAAAAACAACCAGAAAAAAACCAATCTGTGCAATCTCATCTCACTTCAGGTCAAAAGCCAGGAGGGCTTAGCAATGGAAAACTCTCACACTGCTTCTAGCCTACATTTAAGTCACCCAGTATTTAATAATACTGTCTGAGACTCACTTTCCTGGGTCAGTCTTCAGCTTTTATAGGCATCCAGATCTGCAGCATTAGGAGAAGAAACCTACAGCCTCCGCTTGTTTTGCTAGCACTCATGAATTGCAAAGCCACAAGCCTGAGCACACCCAGCTGCCTGCTACGTCAGTGGTTTGACAAACCTCAGTGTTGGAGCAGAGGGCTCCGGGGCAGTGCTGCAAATGGAGCAGGGCACAGCAAAGGACTGCCAGAACTAAAACCCAGAACTGATCCCCCAGCAGACCTTTAAGGCCAGAGTATTCAAACTGTGAAGAAACTCCAAGCTGTGCTACAACCATGTAGATAATCTTACAAGTCCAAACAAAGCAGAAGGCTCAGTTAATGATCTCTTCAGAAACAAACTGGTTGGTTAACATTAGGGAGCGCTGACATACCTAATATGGTTCCTTTCCCAAAAGGAAACTTAACTCTGGGTGGTGGGGGCAAGGGTTAAGTGGCACATTTTCTCCTTGGGAAAGCAGACATCCTGTGAAAAAGATGATCACAAGGAGGCAAGAGACTTGTGGGATCACAGAACAGTGATAATATGTAATGCCAGGGAATTGCTGCACATCACTAAAAACCAGTAGGATTAAATAAAGTGATAGTTCTCTCCATGGTGGACTAGGGAAGAAATGCAGCTGGCTCTTCTGAAGCTTCCCTCTTTCCAGACTTAATACCCTTCAGTTCTTGCTCACTGACTCTTTCAGTACAATCAGGCCCTACCCACTACCAGGCCAGCCATGATTCTATGGACCTCTAGCACACTTCCCTTATCTGTTTCCAGGCTGAAGAATCCCAATTCACCCACAGTTCCTGGTAGCAGAAACCCTCCTCCTTTCCCAAACATTACCAGGCTCCACTCTGCTCCTCTCAAGGTAGGCAGAAGACCAGAGCAGCCCACAGCACTGCAGGACACCAGCACACCATGGATTTGTGCAGTGGCATCACCTTTCCTCTTCTCTAGCTCCTCTGCTCCTGAAGCTGGTTTTCCTCCGGCATTGCTGAGCCATTGCAGACGTTTTCCTCCTCAGACCTTATTGCTCTGTGGCAGCAGCTGCCCCTGAACCAACTAGTTCATAACTCCGGGCTGCCTCCTACACATGTTACTCCATGCCTACCTTCGGCAAGTGTCACCCTCTGCTTTGACACATAGCCTGCTACACCAGCATGCACCCATCTTCGTTGCTCTGAGTAATGGATGCTGCTCAAGCACTGAAGTGTTACCTCGCCGGCTTTTCCAGGTTAGGTGGGACTGTACTGACCACCGCACATTTTGCTCCTGCACACCAGCTCTGCCGGTTCTCTCCCCCCAAGAGAGTTCCACCTCAGCTCAGCCCTGCCTCCGCTCAGTCAGCAATTTCATCCCTGCCAGGGCCTTATTCCAGGACTGCTTCGTTTCCCTAAGAGCCCTGAGATTTCCAGCAGACATCAAACAAGTGAACTAACATTAACCAGCCCTTGCTCTCTCCTAGATTCAGGCTTTTAAAGGCTTCAAGTTAACAGCTTCATCAAGCCCAATTTCCCCTTGCAGTAGCCATTCTCTCTTTTCCAAAGCCACACCTCCATGTGTACACCAACTTTTTATTTTTAAAGAATCTCCTCCTCTGCCTATTCCAGAGGCACCATGTGTGCCACTCTCTACATCCCCCCAAATAACAAACCAAAAAATCTAGCTTCAAATTCACCACATTCCAGCCCTCCGGCATTGAAGTGGGTGGTGAGCAGGAGGTTTTCCCTAATCACAACACATTTATAGTTCTGAAGTAACTGTTGCGTGACCCTGGAAAGTTGTTGTTCAGTATGTACTGTTGCTGTTTCACCACCTTTTCATGGGTAGGTCAATTCAAGGCTGCGAGGGATTCAGAGTCAAAGACAAGTTACAGCACAGAACTTCCACAAGGTTTTCCCCAAGCACCCCCACCCAGTAAGAGAAACTCCCACAGAACATCACTCCCATCACACTCTTACACCTGGACCCATTATTGTCTGTAAGGGTTCCCCTGGAAGCTCCCTGGTCCGAGTGTGTCTGAAGAGGGACTACATTACTTGCGTTTGCTTTTGGAAGTTATTCCTAAAGCTTTCCTTTGGCTAGCCTTATTATATTTGTGCATTTGACTCACCAGCATTTATAAACCTTTATCTCCTTGCTTCGGACACAGCTTCAACTTTCTGTGAGTTTCCCAATTTTTGTTTTAATAGCCTCCTACACCAAGCTGTTTCACCCTTTCTGCTTCCTCTTGCCCTTGCTTAAGTCTGATGGAGGCAAATACATGCCACCTAATATGCAATCTACAAATACCCACAGGTTTACTGCAGACCATTTAATTCCTTGCCTGTCCTTTTGAGGCAACTTATTTTAAAAAGGGGGTACTGTGTAAGCTTGATCACAGTTTCGAAGGACCTTTTAGCTTCTCTTGCTCCAGGAGGAGCACTAAATCTAACTACATCATTGTCACCATTCCCAAGTAGCACTTGGGCAATAGGACCCCACACCCATGGACTACTCGGAAGCAAGCAAAGGCTTATTCCTCCCCTTGAGGGGGTTCCCGAAGCCAAGACCCAGTCACTGGTTGTGCCTTCAATTTTAGGATCAGAATTGCACACCAGCACAACACTTCTGCTCAATTTACTTCCATTATTTAATAGACTTTCACATCTCCAATACCGTAAGAAACATTAAAGCCTTCTTTCTTATTAGGGTTGTTCCTGCCCTCTAGTGCTGGCTGCCTCAAGACACCTTTCTTTTTACACCACTCATTGAGGCCTAACAGCCTAAAATACCCCTAAATAGTGCTACTTTATTCCTCCATAGAGGACATGAGGATCACTAACACCACACTTGAAGCTCCCTTTTGACAGGGCAGTGTCCTTTTGGTAGGGCAAAGATCCATGCTGTGAGCCCCGAGAGCCAAGAGCTACCCAGGCTGGTCTATACACACTTAACCTCTGGCCTAACAGGTCAAGCCTGCATCCATGCTTCCTGGGCACCCAAAGGTGCAAGTAAAGCTGCTGAGCTTTATTACCATGACACCTTTGAGCAACAGGTACCTCCTGAGCTAAATGTTCCCTATTCTCAGCCCTGGGTCCCAGAGAGGCAAGTGGTGATGCTCACGTTAAGAGAGTCTTTGAGGAAACGCCTTTGCCACAACAAGTATTCTTGGGCTATAAAATAGCTTGTAGAAAGTCTGTAGCTTTAAAAAAAAAAAGATAAAAAGCCACAAAGCAAACTATGAATATTTCCTCCTGTTTCAACAAGAGGTTTAGCACCTCACCAACCCAGAAGTTTCACCCAATGCACTGTTAGGCTTTTTCTTCTTACCAGCTATAACCCTCCAAATCTGACCCCCCCCGCTCACCCTCCTGGCGACCCTCTGGTGGCAACACATGCTCTCCTGAGCCCTTGTGACATTCCTCTGCACAACTTCCCTCAACTGCAGCCCAGTTCCATTTTCTCACTTTGAAACCCATTTTTGAGAGTATTTTATCCATTAGCGTTGTGTCTTCCAGTCATCCCATGCACAATACTGTAACTGACTCCGGAAGCGGTTTCTTTCCACAGCTCTGACTTAACTTCTCCACATCAGAGGGTGAAAAGGAGTCACACGCGCATTTCTCTGCTGTAGCAGATAGCCAAGAGAAAGCGCCTTTTTTTTTTTTATTTTTTTTTGAGCTCCATGCTTCACAGCTACACACCAGGCACGCAGGCAGTTGTGCTGTGTTTCCTGCGTACTTCTCCCCAGGGCGGACGATGCCAAGTTCAGACGTCCACGCCCCGAGTGCTTGAGAAGCAGCCATAATCTCTCAGTTAAGCCAAGCTTTCCGACACTGCCTGGCAAACAAGATAGTCGTGCCAGAAACCGCGCTGGAGATGCCATTTCCACTCGTGACGGTGACGCGCCCCTACAGATTAAACTATTTTGAGGATTTTTCTTTAGGAGACGCTGGCCCAGAAGATCCGAGGCAGAAGCCACAACCACGATGCGACGATCGCGACCACGAACGCTAGCTTGAAGAACGGGCTCACCGCCTCCTGTTACAGCTTTCACGCTGCAAAACCCTACTGAGAAGTACAACCCGCAAAGAGAGTTTCTGGGCCAGCGCTGTATGTACTGCTGGCGGGGGAGGGGGGTTCCCTTCACGCCTAGTGTACCCCCCCCACGTTAACAGGCAGGACACACAGTCTGCCTTCGGCTAACCCCAACCCTACTAAGAAAAAAATAAGAAATAATAAATCCGTGAGGCGGCTGTATATCGTTTTCAGACACCTCCCGCCGCGCAGCACACTTCGTGCCGCAACAGGTAACCGGGCCCGGCGGCGGGGGAAGAAGGCGCAGGTAGGGAGCGGCGGGG
>JAVJGG010000024.1:5704252-5716383 GCA_035590195.1 Aviceda cuculoides
TTCCAGCTAAAGCTCTCTGTCCACTCAGGCCAGTCTTCTTCCCTGCTGGCTTGTCTTTTGGCACATGGAGACAGCCAGCTCCTGCACCTTTTCAGTTAAGCTTGTGCAAGACTGAAGGTTGTATAAGTGAAGCTGTTGTACATGTACCTGCTAACAGCTACAAACTACCGAGACAGTATGGGAGAGCAGCAAAGCCTCCCAAAGTAGCAGTGCTTGATAGGAACAGTAGCCAAGCTTATATTCTTATTTGTCCTGTTTTGTCTCTATTTGAAGCAATATTGCAGCATATTTTTATTGTTGGTTGGTTATTTTGCAACAAAAATTTCTGAAGTCATGTGTCCCAGAAAGTTTTTGTACTTAGCTCAAGGTAATTCCATTATTTTTTTACCAACCTGTTTCTCAGGAAAGGTTTCTTTTATATTGTGGGAATGAATTGCCTAGCTGTACGTTTGGTGGTAAAGCTGGGTTCCCAGCTGGCGGTAGCGCTTGAGAAGGCAGTGCTGTGTCACCCAACTAGCAATAGCTGGCTAACACTAGCAAGAAGCTCTCAAGCTGATATCATAACTAAATTAATTATGAAGGCAATAGGTTTCAGGAAATCTCATGGGATGCATTACACCAAATGGAGTAGACAGAGGGACCCGTAAGAAGACACTTTGCTGCAGGAAAGGAATTTCCTTTCCAGGAGCAATGCCAAAGGGCTGGGACTTGTCTTGGGTAGCAGTCCCTAGGTCCTCATGCTGCAAACCTGTCCTCTTGATTCATAGCTGCAGAGAACGCCCTGGAAATCAAACTGTATCTGATATGGTGGGTTATGCCTGGTTTTCTTTAAATCTGTCTTCCACATCTGATAGCCAGTTAATTGACTCTGAAGTTGAATCGAATAACACTTGTTTTACCTTTGTCCAAGTTTAACTGAACAGAAAGTAGGATTTCCAGGGTGAGCTAGTAAATACCAAGCTGCCTTACTCTCCAGGGGATGACAAACATCCAGCAGGTGCTGGACTTTTCTTGCAGCAAATAAGACTTGTGCAAGGCTGAGAATCCTCAGGATCTGTGAGGTGGTGCTTTAGCACAGGCTGGTTTAAGACCGTTAACACTGAATAATATGTTGAAGAGGGGAATTTCCACTGGATGTTTATTATACAGATCTTATGTGGGACTCAAAGGCAGTGAAGAGAGAATAACTCAAGGGGTTCACCTGCCAGCTTGTAGTATTTAACCTTTCTCCATCCTTTGTCAGTGGATTGCCAATGTAGGCCCAGCATCTGAATTTTGTTCTGGACAAGGAGGTCTTTGCCTGCCTTCTTTGCCATGGGACCATCTTTAAGTGTGATAGTCTTCTCATATGAAAGAATTTCTTTCCAAGCTCTGTGGAAATGAAGCGTCCCTATGTGTTCGCAGAGACCCTAGCATAGCAGGGTACTAAATCCCAGCTGTGGGATTTCAATACTGCCTTCCTGGAAATGAAAAGCCACGACTTAGCAAAACATTTTAAGATGTTGATATGTTTAAATAGCCTCTTTCTGGAGTAGAAGAGTGGGTGAGCCAGATTTTCACATTATTCTGTAAGGACTTTAGATGTAGCTATTGTAACTATAGAATTATTTTTACCTTTATGCTAGTTATTTAAGATAATGGTTCAGAGTAAAGTCCAGCATAAATTCTGCCCTTGGAGGAACTCGAACGGTGATTATCTTCCAGCTCTTTGTTCTGATAAGGTATTTTTACTTTAATGTTAGAATAACTTACTGGTATTCAAGGCAGCCCAGCAAAGGAATCGACACTTTTGGGGGGCTGTGTTCAAGGGGGGCATTGCAAAGAAGGCTTTCAGACAGTTTTACCTTCATAAAACCTCCATACTGCAGAGCATACGGCAATGCTCTAAAAATACTGGTAAGAGAGAAAAAAGGGGGGCTCAATCTGCCAAGACACAACTGTGAAACACAGACTGAGAATGAGGCACCTCAGCAGAAGAGCAGAGCAGCAGTGAGAGTCCAACAAGTCCTGTTGCAAATTTTTATTTTCAGCTCAGTAAAAACACCTGCATTCTGCAGCCAGCTCCATGGAAGCAGATGTCCCCTGCTGGGCTAAGCAAAAGTGGATTTAAAGTGTGTTATGTCAAGGTGTTGCAAGCTCCTGCCTAGGAGTAAAAAGGCAACATGTCCCGGTGTATGGAGCGTGTGACTAATGCTGGGTAATCCCGAGCGTCTTTCCCAGCTCTGCCAGTCTCGGGCATTAGTACTTCCACTCTCCGTGCCTCAGTTTTCCCATTGTATAAAAAGGGAAACTTAGCTCCTACATAAAAGAGAGCGTGGGTTGCTGTTTAAAATTGGTTAGTGCCACCAGCACCCATCACTTAGGTACTAGGTGTGACCTAGCCTGCGGAGAGCTTGAGTGACTGCGCTGAATTTCCAGGGCCGCTGAGGTATAGAATCAAATCTGCTTCAGCGCAGAGCGCTGAGCCATTTGCTGACGTCCTCGTGATCCTCCATTTGAAACATTATATAGGCTTTTCCGTAGGCATGAATTTCAGCTCGAGTGCGATTCATACTATGTTCCGCAGCTTTTGTCGGCGCCTCTGTCGCTACTGGTAATGACTTACAGGAAAAAACAGTGAGATAAGCATCTTGCCGGTGCTTTCTGGTCTGCAGGGAACTTGGGCCTTGTGCAACCTGCTCCATTGGGCTGCTCTTCCACCTCGGTGGCATGCGGGGGGGACGGGTAGGATTTTGCTGGCAACTGGCACTGGGGTGATTAATGGCTCTCTATGTTTTTCAGGAGAATGCTCTGTCACTGGCCAGTCCCATTTCAAAAGCTTTGACAACAAGTATTTCACCTTCAGCGGGATTTGTCAGTACTTATTTGCTAAGGACTGCGTGGAAAATTCCTTTTCGGTGATCATCGAGACCGTGCAGGTAACAGCAGCCTCTGCGCATGCTCTTGAGAGAGCGGGAAGGGCTGTGGGAGCATGGTATGAATTGCAGATGCACAGGCCAACAAAAGTAATTTTCCTATGAAATAATTAGTTTAAATAACAGATGCAGTCTTTCTCCTTAGTTAATAAGTGTTTTTCTTCTCCTTGCTGCCATTCCCAGGAGCCTACCTGGAGACTGGGATTCGTAATGTGATTTGGAGAGCGAGCCCTCGCTGCCTCTTTGCCAGCTGAGCAAACAAATGCAGAGGAGGGTGCGTTCCTTCCAAAGCACCCTGAAGGCCAGTGCCTCGCTAATGCCCGGGGGAAAATACATTTCCTTGGACACTGAGCAGGGTGTGCTGGCAGAATAGTGCCTTGGGTTGCTTTCCATTAAGTCATGTCGGCTAGTGATTTCTGTTGCTCACTAGCCGGTCAGCAGCTCCTGACTTTCTTCATCTCCCCTGATGGATGAGCGAGAGGCAGCTGGAGAGAGGAAGGAAAGGGAGCTGGGCCAGCGTGGTGGTGGTGGTGGGGGGAGACCCTGGAGGGGGTATCACAGGGAGGTTAACCTGGTCGTGAAATTAATTGACCAGTTGCTCATGGGAATAGGTGAACTAACCTGGAGACCGAAAAGGGTACTGAATCAAGCAGAGGGAAGAAAGGGGACGGAGGAGTTGAAGGCAGGGAGAGGTACGATGGAGGCAGGAGACTGACAGAAGTGAAGGGGAATATCAGCCTGCCTTCCAAGAGCAACAGGGAAGTCACAGGCTTTGGAGAAACGGGGCGTGACGGTCTTACGCACCAGCTACGTCTGTATCCTGCATTCGAAAGCTCTGATAACGCAGCTCTGAGGTCACCTCTGCTCGGGGACTTGCAGAACGGGTATTCACTGAAACTTCCCTTCTCGAAACCAGGGAGGAGACCCCTGGGGCCTGCAATCCCCGTTCCTCAGCCGGGTAAACCACAGCCGGGGAAAATAAATAGCACAAGAGTCTGGGGCAGTGTGAACCACGCAACTGTTCCCTGGGCTGAGGGGCTGTGTGGGGCAGCGTGCCCCCCCCTGCCCCTGGTGCAGCCAGGGGGGGCGGGATGCTGGTCTCCGCTCCCGGGGGTCCGGCGTAAGACCAGTGGATTGCTTTCCAGGCTCTGAGATGAGCAGATAGCTCCCTGGTGTGTGATTAGCAGGATAACAGAAGAAAGGCTGCCAGCCTGGTGTTTGTGGGATGCAGAAACTAGATCCGTAAAACCATCGAGGCGCTTAACACCTCCCAAATTAGGTGCCGAAGTGCCTTTGAGGGGCCTGGGCCTAAGTCACTAATAAAGCAAAAGCTTGAGGTTCAAGGCAAATATTCCTTTCTCTGTAGTGTGCAGATGATCTTGATGCCGTGTGCACTCGCTCAGCTTCTGTCCGGATCCGGGATATGGACAACAGCCTCATTAAAATGAAACATGGAGGAGGAATTTCACTGAATGGACAAGACATACAGATCCCTTTGCTACAAGGTGTGTTTGCATGGGAATGGGCTAACTCTGGCCAGCCGCTGAAGGGGTTCTGCTTGCAAGCCAGTGTTTTCTGGCATGCCTTAGCCCAGTTCAGTCAAAAGGTGTTTTCAAATTCTCGCTTGCAGCCTCTTCTAGAAGCTCTGTCATTTCAGCTTTTCTTCATGCATCCAACACGTCTTGGCTCAGCTCCTCTAAAATCAGGAGAATTAAGCTGGTCTGGATTTTTGACATGTGATCTTGAAAACCACTGTTGGGCTATGCTTTTTAAAGTTGTTATTTATCTAGAAGCTTGAAATCCCTCCAGTTATCTTGCAAACTGTCACAGTTAATGCCTGAGGTTTTGCAGAATGCACATATATCCTCTTCTAGGGCTCCGGAGCGCCTTAAGGCAGAGCCTATGGACAAGTTCATGCAGATGTAAACTGCTGAGCAGGCACAGAGCTTGGGAAGCGTGAAGTGGGCATTGCTGGCACCCTTGGTTTGCCAGACCTGCGTGCCCCCTGCTCTGTGGCAGCCCCTCCGTGTTCACCACGACACAGCAGTCCCAGGCAATGGAACACCACATCTTGGCTTGACTGACTGACACTTTGTGGTTGTCTTAAGGTGCCCTCCGTATCCAGCGCACGGTGAGGACTTCAGTTCGCCTTACCTATGGGGAAGATTTGCAGATTGACTGGGATGGTCATGGTGAACTCCTGGTGAAGGTACTCTTTCTTTCTGTCTGTTTCATTTCTGCCTCTTTGCCCCCTCTTTCGTCCCACCTAAACATGTACAAAGGTTTTCTTGTCTGAAGTGAGAAATTGCTTTGTGTTGCATCTTAGAAATTCCATTCTCTTTTGCTACCCCCAGAGCGAAATACAGGTCCTTTTGTATTCCAGAAACAAACATTTTCATCCTACAGCAGCTTGGTAGCTCCCCCCCCCCCTTCTCTTTTTTGTGCAGTGACAGCCACTATTAACCATGAATAGTTTTGTGTTTTGTTCAGCAGATACCCTGCAAACTGGATTTTTGCTTTCATTTGCTTTGACTGTCCTGTCTAAAGCAATGGATTTGTATGACTTAAAATAAGGCAAGAAAATGGCTCCAGGGACACAGTTACTCATAATTTCCAGGAAAAATCAATTAACTCATAGAAGATATGTTGCATGCTCCTTCTGCTGTGAGGAATGTTTAAAGTCACCCTTGATTAACAATTAGGGTTTGTCTGTGCTGCAGACCGCAGCAGAGTGTAGAAATACCCAAACCAGGTTAAAAAGAAATGAGCCGTAAGGGAAGCAGTCTGGCTGCAACAACAGAATGCTTTACAATTATTTACTGTAGAATAGTCTCCGGGTAGCTGATAAACCATCACAGCTTCTCCAGCTAAGCTATCTACTGCCCTCTTTGCTCCTACAAGAGGCTGTTTTCTTTCGATCGGTAGGTCTTGGGGACTGCAAGTGTTGTCCCTGAGGTTGTATTTGCTCCCTCAGGAGCATGAGTCCGCCTGTAGTGTTGCTTTCTGGTGTGATGACCTGCAGGCTACGGGTGCCAAGGCAGGGCGATGTGCTCCCGCGACGCTGGGCGGCTGCGAAGCCGCGTGCTCCCGCCGTGTTTGCGCGGATGGGTGCTCAACCACAGCCCAGCTGCCTTGGAGCCCCACTTGTCATAGGGGATCTGCAGCTGGGCCCCGCGTGGGGTGGGTTTGCTCGCTGAGAAGAGTTTTGCCAAGAAAGGCAGTTTTCCTGGGGTTTTCTACCGAGCGGTGAGCGAGCGCTGCCCTCTCTGAACCGTGGCGTTGCTTTTGCACTCTCTTCACCTGCCCCGAAATCTGGTTTAAATGTCACAACTGGCACAGCGTAAAAGATCATGAAAGCTAGTTCAGAAGCGAGTACAAGAGTCGAAAAGATGACAGAGAAGAAAAGTCAAGAATAATTTTAGAAAGCATCTGTGGTTTTGTTGTTGTTTCGATCTAGCCTGTATCTCTGTGCTCTAAGGGTCCTGGAAGTTGGTTTTGGGCTGAGAATAATTCAGTTCAGTCCCTTGGCACATCTAAGAAGTTTTGGCTTTCCTCAGTATTCGAAGTATTTTTCTGCCTGATCAGAGACCCATATAGCCTAGCAAATTCTTTCTTACAGTTAAAACAAATCTAATTTTCTGCTCCAGATCCTCTACCCATAAAAGCAGTGGAGGTTTCTCCAGTCATCTGCATTTATTCAGTTCTGCTCTGAACTCCTTCCCTCACTGGGTATCTAAAGCATCATTTTAATTGCTTTTGGAGAGTTAGTTTATGCTGGATTTGTAGACTGACCTGTTGCCAAGTATTTCTGACAATTGGGGGAAGTGATACACTTCCATTACCTTGGCCAGACTTCTGGTAAAAATTCTTTCTGTGTTCCTCAAGAAGGCTCCCCTTTCTGTGACCACTTGATATTTGTGATTTGAGCTTCCACTCAAAAATATGTCAGAATTTGGATTCATATGAGTCATTGTCCATCTGCAGAGTACGTGAAAAAGTAACTTCCTTGGCCATCGGAGTAATAAGGATACGTATCCTCTAATAACTCCTGGTCGTTCCTTTCCGTGCCCCATACTTACACTCTGACCACTGTGTTCGAAGGGAGGGTAGTATTAGGTTATATTTTGGAGGATGCTTTTATTATTCATTATACAGAAAAGCAGTTTTCTTCAAATATGTGGTTTTTCTGGCTTTTTTGGTTCTGTTTTGCTTGTTACTCCTGCCAATCTGACTAAAGCAGCACTCTACTAAATGCATACAGAGAGCTACTGGAGCGTTAAAGTGCTGAGTCAGCTCCCGAGGACAGTTGGTAGTACTCGTGACATACCAGGTCTTTACTTCTAATAAAAAGAGACAGTTCCTACTAGAATAAAAGATACTGACGCCTTTGTGTTGCAGATGTTGCTTCGGAGAGTTCTCCCTGTTTACCTCTAAGTTTAGGGTCCCATTTCAGCTGTCCCTTGATTTGCAGCAAGAATAAGGCAGGGTGAAAAGTACTTCTGCTATGTGGGTTGTGACGCACTAAAAGCAGCATTGCAAACAAGTTTCTCTAGGCAGGAGGAAGCTCTAATGTGAGTAATGTAGCTTTAGGGGTAGTAGTCTCTTCCTTATTTTATTAATGGTCCTTAATGTTGAGGGAAACAATTCCTCCACCCTTGCCTCTGTTTTGTGACAAAAAAATCTGTTTAAATTTTCTTTTAAAATGTGAAATGGTTCCAGATGCAGTATCTTTTCCTAAGTTACCATTGGAAATATAATCATCTCGCCATATTAAAAAATGCAACCCCCACTGTTGCCCTGTTCATTTGTATGAATGAACGGGAAAAATGGAAAAAGGCTAAACTGGAGTGCTGATCAAGGCACCAAAGCAAGCCATTTTTCTCCTAGTTCCCTTCAGTTACCATCTGAAATTATCACTGTACCGTTCAAAAATTGTCCTGCTGCTACTAATAATAGCGTTTTTGTTAGAGGTTTAAAAATGTAGTACAATGGAATTGCGTCTATAATATTTTAATCTGTATTTGAGAATTTCCATGATTGTTAAATTGTGTATGGTTCATTCTTTAGAAAAACCTTGCTGTACAGTGGTGACCTGTTCTGGAGGATGACCAGGCTAATATTGTGTTCCTTAGCTGTCTCCAGTCTATTCCGAAAGGACGTGTGGGCTATGCGGAAATTACAATGGTAACCAAGGGGATGATTTTCTTACACCTTCTGGCATGGTGGAAGCTCTTCTGGAAGATTTTGGAAACTCCTGGAAGCTCATCGCAGACTGCCAAGACTTGTTAAAACAAGACAGTGACCCCTGCAATCTCAATCCTCGTTTAGGTACTGAACTCCACAGTTTGCTGCACATGTTCATTTTGGGTGATCTTCCATTTTACATAAAAATAAAACATAAAAATAAATAAATAAATAAAAAGAGAAGCAGCTAGTGCTGCTTACACTACCAGAGGGGTGGCTGTAATCTCTGTTAAAAAAACCCAACAAACAACAACAAACCAACAAAAACCCCAAATGAACAGAGAGACACTGATTGATGCAGGCTTCCTAAGGAAAATGTAATGTGTTGTGGAAATTAAACCCCACACTCAGTAATGTGGGATCATGCTGCTGTTCAGTTTGGACCACAGTCAGAGTTAGACCATCACAGTCACAGCACAAACTTGTGCCACCGAAACTACTTAACAAGTGATAGCAATATTATGTTTATCCTCTGGGTGGACAAAACACCTGTATTTTTCACCCCTCTGTCCTTACACCTTATACACTTTTCCTGATCCCTTGTCTCCCTTCTTTTACTGCATCCCAACAGACAGCCTTCGTCTTTCTCTCCATAGTGCTTGGCTGTCCTGGCTGGACATGGGGAGAAATTTCACAGCAATTTTCTTGTCCCGGGTGTTACAACAATTTGATTTCTGGGAGGAGCAAGTACACAGAAAATTTTATGGCTGTAGATCAGAGCAGGCACTGGTGATTCATGAGTGTAGTGCAGCCTAGAAGCTTTAATTTTGCAAATATAAAAAGCAGCAGAAAGCAGAGGCCCTGTAAAAGGAAGTACAGCACCAGAAATAGTGGTAACAAAATATAAAAGCATTGCTTTTCCTTGATTTGTTTTACTAGCGAAACATTATTCTTTTAGTGGAGCTCATGACCTCTGAGCTATGATGCTATCTATGCCTACATGATCCTATTTTATTCTGCTGGGGTTTTTTTTGGTTGGTTTGGTTTTTTTCCTTTGTTTCTTTTTCTTTTCTTACAAAAGAAAAAGAAAATGCTTGCTGTGTCTCTTCTAGTCTTTCTTGAAAAGCCACTGATTGATTCAATGTAAGCATGTATTTTTTCTCTTTTTAGCCAAATATGCTGAGGACTCCTGCTCAGTTCTGATGTCTTCTGCATTCGAACCCTGTCACCATGAAGTCAGTCCCATTCCCTATGTGAAGAACTGCCGTTTTGATGTTTGCTCCTGCTCCAATGGCAAGGATTGCCTGTGCTCTGCTATAGCGAATTACGCGGCAGCCTGTGCTAGGAAGAGTGTCCTGGTCCAGTGGAGAGATCCTGACTTCTGCCGTAAGTGAAATGCTACTAAAACCCGCTTATTTTCCTTGTCTCGAAGGAATTTCTTGGCAATGTCAGATGAGAAATCTAGAATGAGATTACTTCTGCAAGGTGCCAAATATTTCTTATGGGAAATGATGAGAGAGTGTATCTTTCCTCCACTCTACCAAGGATGCAAAAACCGTTCACAGAGACTGCTGAGCACTGAGGGAGAGAGAAACAGTCATCTGACGTACCTCAGCAGAGCTTTTGACTGGATTTCTGTTTTCAGCTGCATTTAAGTTTCAGCTACTCACCTGGAAACTTTCTGAATATCCCAGGGCAGGAATCTCCAAGTGATTTGCAGTAATGTGTGAATTGCTTTTTTGGCACTTCCTTCTTTCCAGGCCCAAGCTTCCCAGCTCTTGACCTTGTCAATGGCTTCTGTCTTTAGCTGAAGTTGAGGGTATGGAGGAAGCACAAAGGCAAGTGGTATCATGGAACAGAATCATACAAGTGTAGACAAACTTATACGAGAAGGGATCTCTGGCAGTCTTCTGGTACCACCCTTGCTCGTAGCAGGGCTAACTTGGAGCAGGTTGCCTGAGGGCTTGTCTGGACAGGTTTGGACTATCTCTAAGGATGGAGATCCCGCAACCTCTCTGGTATCTCACTCTCTCTCAGCAGTTTGGTTATCACCCCGTCAGTGCAGTGGTCTGAGATCTGTGCCAGATCTCATTTTGTGTACACCATTCAGCTAGTGGGTGAACAACATTTTTTAACCATGCATGACCTCGTTTCCTTCTTCTCCTTGTAAATTCTAGCATGATGTGGCCGCTGGTTCAAGATGAGATCCTGAACCACGATCAACAGGCCGTGGGTGGCAACACTGAGCTAGGCAAACAAGAACTTTTTGGCATTTTGTGTAGACATTTAACTCCTATAAGAGTCAGTAAGAGTTGAGTTTTGAATTCCCCTGAGGATTGTTTGAAGGATGCCACCTGTAATAAATGGCAACCCTGGTTCAAAAGCTTGCAGTCTAAAAGATGAGATATTGCAAGAGGATAGAACAAAAATTCAGACTGCAGGTTTGGGTTACAGAGGTGGGGTAACAGAAAGAACAGGATATTTTTGCATAGATGAGTCCAGTGCAAGATTAATAGCCAAAGTGCTAAGAAGCTGGAGCAGAAGCTGCCAACAACTTTTATTTCGTTCTTTTTCCGTTAGACCAGTGTGGTAGGAAAAAAATCCATTGCAGTGGAATTTTGATGGAACACTTTTCCCCATAAATATTTCTGAAATGTTCAGAAAAATGGAAAAACATCCAACTTTGCTATTAAGGAAAGAAGACAATTGAAAATTTTGGGAAAGCCTGTATGCTTGGCAGCCCTCCAGATCTGTTATGCTACTTCTTCCCAAACAGGGGGTGGGAAAAATATTTATAACCCAAGTGTGTAGAAACTGGAAGAGAGAGAAAGAGAGGTCACTGGCCTTCCACCTGGTGGGGTCTGTACCTGTAAGGTCAGTGACTACAGCTTCTGCAAGCTGGAGAGTATTTACTGCGAATGAGAACAAAACCAGTTTATGTTAAACTGCTGCATGGTTTCATAATATTTTACCTAATTTATGTAAATGTTCAGATAGTGGAACAGTAATGTAATAAAAATCCTTTTAAAAATCTGCAGGTCTGGAGGCTGAAAGAAAGAGCAGCGATAATGCACCATCGTTCTTTCTGTAATTGAACAAGTCAATTTTCACAATTAATCTTTAATAGTGCAGAGCTGCTTCCTCCTTTCTGTGCATTACAGAGCGGTTTATGCTCTCATAAAGTGACGATTTCCCTGACTGCAGATCCATCAGCCCCTATTAAATAATCCTGATGTCCTCAACGTCTCCTGTCACATGAAGGAGAACAATCCCTCTTTTAATGGTCTTGAGACGTAAATGTGCAGGTTGCGTAATTTGTGCTGATGGCCTAGTGCATTGAACACACGCTCTGCTCCTGCCTTGGTCAACAGAGATTCAGTTTCTTGGGAAATGACTTGACAAAACCGGTTTGCTTGATTTGAAGTAGATAACCGCCAGGGAGGTAAATTGTTGTTGTAGCACAGCATTTCTGCTGCGTGTCAAGCTAGCAAGTGCGTTGATCTCCCACATCTTTTAAATTATTTTAGTTGCAGTTTGATTGTTTAGGAGGTGACTTGTCCCCTTGCAGCACACCATGGATAAGCAACAGAGCCAATCTCTTCATGCTGCAGGGAAGGAGCGGATAGGCCGTACTGCGAGGGGCTGTCTCTCTCATGAACATGCATGTGAAAAACAGGGTAAAAAAACCTGGCTGAATGGCCGGGCCCAAAGAGTTGTGGTGAACGGAGTTGAATCCGGTTGGCAGCTGGTCACAAGTAGTGTTCCCCAGGGCTCAGGACTGGGGCCAGTTCTGTTTAATAACTTTACCAACGATCTGGACAAGGGGATCGAGTGCCCCCTCAGTAAGTTTGCAGATAACACCAAGTTGGGCAGGAGGGTTGATCTGCTTGAGGGTAGGAAGGCTCCACAGAGGAATCTGCACAGGCTGGATCATTGGGACGAGGCCAATTGTATGAAGTTCAACAAGGCCAAGTGCCGGGTCCTGCACTTGGGTCACAACAACCCCAGGCAGCGCTACAGGCTTGGGGAAGA
>JAVJGG010000024.1:5726482-5759763 GCA_035590195.1 Aviceda cuculoides
TTAACATTTTAATCAGAAAATTTTGAAAGGTTGTTGTTTTGTTTTTTTTTTTTGAAACTGTTTCCAACAGAAACCTAGTAGAGTACTATTTTGATTTTTCCTGCTAGCTCTGTTGTATATTCTTCATTGTAGGCTTATCCTATATAACAGCATGACAGTCTTCATGAGCAGTTGGGTACCAGCTTTCTGGTATGTGCATCTGTCCAAGGCTAATGCTTCATAAAATGAACATAGGAAGCATATAGCTAACATATGAAAGAAGAATCAAGTGTAAACCAGCACATGTTAAGTGGTCTGTCCTAAGATGTTTTTGACTTGTCTGCCTGCACAGAAAGGGTGATAGGCTGTTTTAGTTAAAACATATCAGCTCTTGAGTTCGAATCTGACCCTCTTTCTTTACTTAATCCCATACACCTTTATACCTTTGGCCGACTTTCTGCTGAAGCCGTCAGGTGTATCAGGAGGAACAGGGTGAAAATCTGAGTTTCCCTTGGCAGCCAGAGACTTCTCAAAATTGTGTTGACCAAGAGAGATTAAAATTCAGCCTCATCAAGGCAGACTTTAGGGGAGGAGAATCTTAAAGGTTCCGAAACCTGTGATATTGTTCTTCCTTTTGTGAGATTTGTCAACGCTTAACGATTAATAAGACAGAGCAAGGAAACACTGGATGCTTCTGTCAGAACCCCAAGTCGAGGGGGGATCGTGAGCTAGTCAGCCGTTTATAATCCCACAGATGCGCTCTCAGGAGCGTCATCGTAAGGGTGTGAGATGGTGCGAACAGCAGCTGTTCTCATTAAAACCTGGATCTTTTCTTGTGATTGCCTCCCCAACACTCATGCCTCCCATCGCCTCGGGCACTCGGGACTGGTAGATCTCCTGTGTTACATGCTACGGGTTGAGATGGGTTGAGCGACTTCCACAGAAAGTCCGGCTGTTTGTGACTAACGCCACTGGCCTTTCAGTGCCGCACGGAACTGGGCTCGACGGGCTTGTAACGCAGCGTGGCGTCAAGCTTTTGGATGTGGTGTCAGTATCACCAGTAGATTGTGCGTTGCTGTTAACAGAATCGTAATCCGTCGGGTTTTGGAGCAAATATTTTTAGTCTTCTGGTCTAAGTCTACTTTGGGTATTTATGTCCAGCTTTCTAAATCCCATCCACTTGCTCTGCAGTGTTCAGACAAGGTAGTCTTCCCTTTTTGTCAGTGGATTAACAGTTGCTGCACTGTATGGTGGCCGTATATTTGTGATGGGAATACTAATACCAGTCTATGAAGTTCTTAGAGGTTGGGGATAGACTGTGACTAGCTTCATGTTAATGTGTGAGGGAGCACGTAGAAGAAGTCCTAATCCTCCTTTTACTAACCACACGCCTAATCCCAAGTTTTGTATTCCAGAGTCTAGCCCTCAAGTCTATTGTGACCCGTGTTGCTGAATACTGTGGAAAAATTCAGAAATGTAGCTGTGAGTGTGAAGTCATATATTGCTTTTTTTCCCGAATGCCACCAGGAAGGAAGGAAACATATGGTCTTCTCTGGCCTGTTTTCTCCCCGTCCTTTGCGGAGATTAAGTCTGAGGCAGAGCCCCAGCTCTATCATCTAGAAAAGCATTTCTTTGTTTCCATCTTGCTTCTATCGGTGTGAGTTTATTTGGCATAATATAGCTCTCCATAAGCCACAGAGCATGTGGAGCTGCATGTGTATGAAGGGTCTCCGGGCTGTGAAATCCTTTTTATTAGTAGTTCCCTGTGGCAGTTCTAGGTCCCCATAGGAAAAGGCTGAGCTGTTCTACTTTATTAACCTGGCATTCAGACTACATTGATCTCATTGGCCTGTATTTAATGGTAAAAAAGAAACTATTTTAATGATTTTACAGAAAGAGTTTAAAGTAGGAGGGTGATATTTTGTGACTTTTGAATGAGAGGGAGGGGAAGGGCTCTCCATTTTGGTATTCCATGAAGCAACAGCCAAACCTACCCTGGCTTTGCAGAACCACGACTGAGTCAAAACCAGCATAGCCAGCCTTGGTTTTGTTTGATTCCCTAAAATCGGCTGCCTTCAAAATGGAAAGGGTGTAATCACAGAAAAAACAGAGAAAAGGAATGGAAAAAACTGAATAGTCTAAAGGCATTACTTGGTTGTGGGTTTTTTTGTTTGTTTGGGGTTGTTGTTGTTGTTGTTGTTGTTGTTGTTGTTGTTGTTGGTTGGTTTTTTGGTTTTTGTTTTTCCCCTGTAAGTGGGGCAGATGGTTTCTTGTTATACAAAGAGAAACTAAGATCAATAGGGTAAAACTGAAAAAGAAAAAATTATAGACAGAACTTAACCTATTTCCCAGCAACAGAGCCTGTGAGAGTGGAATAATGTCTCAAGTGGACTGATATTTATCCTGCCTTCTAGGAAATAAATAGGGATTTGAAAGAAAATGAGTGACTACTGCAATTTTCAGAGGCAAGTCAACAGGAAGGTGGGCTTTTTCGGGGGTCTGTTGTCTGTGACAACAGAATCTGCATTTGCACTTGGGTTCTTCTGCACTGCAGCTCCTTGTCTCCTCCTCAGTGTTCGTATTTCAGATTTTAGCCCAGCTGAGCCCTAAATCTGGCTGCTTTTCTGGTAGGCCATCCTTCAGTTTGTTGTGTGTGAGAAGCATGTACTATTCACCGCTCTCCATATTCAGGTTAGCCTATTTTATCTTCACTGCATCCTGATTTTGGTCAAATTGCACTTTCTCATCATGACATTCTTCTATAATATAATCTATTCTCCCAGCAGCTTAAACTGGTGTTCAACCCCTGAAGCAAGACTGTGATTTATGTACCCCTAGCTCTGTTTCTGTTACTAGGAAAAAATATTAGCAATGCTGTACCTTTCTTACCTTAATAGTCTCGAACCATTTCCGCTATCCCTTCCTTTATTCTTTATCCACGTGTTCTTGCGCTTACTTCTTTGCGTACCGGCACATACCGACAGACCGGCATGCTGACAAACTGTGTTTTGCTTAGGTGCGACATGAAAACAAGTGTGTTGCCCCTGAGAGATGCCCATGTTTTCACAACGGAAAAGAATATGCAAAGGGAGAGACAGTGACTAATGACTGCAACACCTGGTGAGCCACTGGAACTGCATTTTTCTGTTTTTCTCTAGGGCACCCAACATGTTTCTAAAAAAAAAACCCCAAATACTGTTTGCTTAACAGATCTGTTTTACGTAAAGTCAGGTTTTGCAGTGTAGTAATGCGCATATTGAACAGACCAGCATATTCCCTTCACATGTTGCATGAAGACCAGTGCAATATCTGGCAAACTGCACCTGGTACCTTACAAATAGGTAGTCTATGTGTCTGTGCAGGTCCTCTGTAGCCACTAGCTAGTGGATTTGCTCCTTGACTTTGCAGCACAAGATGGCAATATAGGAGCTCCTCTGGGATGGGAGGAATGGAGCCTGCACTTTGTTGCTAAGCTCTGCTGTCATGCTTCCCTTTTTTTGCCATCTGAGACCCTTCAAATCAGTCCTTTTCAGCCAGAAGCATACATCAGCAGAAGGGGAGTGATATGGCAGCTATAATATGACAGGAGGTCTTCAGGAAAATGTTAAAGAATCAGGCAGAAACAAAGTTGACCTCTGATATCTGAAATGAGTGCTCAGTCCATTGATATCTTAAAAAAAAAAAAAAAAAAAAAGGTGGGGGGGAGAGAGAGAAAAAAAAAAGAGGGAGTTGATGATACCTTCTTAGAAGAAAAGAGTAAGTGCTCCATGTCTTTCACCCACATCCCTATCTATCATGTTTGGTTCTTGAAAAAGAATTTGTAGGTTCAAAAGCAAGTGCTGGGCTGTGAGATTTGCATGGAGGGAAGCCCCCAGCACAGCCTTGGGTGAGGTACTGCCAATATTTGCAGGTATTTGCCTGCTGGACACTTCTTGGCTTCTGTCTGCACATCATGTTCGCTGCACTGGAGGTACTTTGCTTTCCGTGTGTCCTTGTGGAGGGAATGGTGGCTTTTTTCTGCAGAACTCCAAGGTGTAGGACACCCGGCCACCCAGCGGGGTGGGAACTGTGTTCTCTTTGAACTTAGACTTCAGAATCTTTTGTACATTTTGACCCGAAATGTCTCTGCCCAGGTCTGTGGCACCCCCAGGAGCAGCGTTTCTGTTCTCCTCTGTACGACTGGGTGCAGCTGGGTTGGAGGATCAGCACCATTAAAGAGCCATTTGGTTTGGGTTTTGTTTTGTGCATCCATCTCTGGGCAAGTGATTTTCAAGTGCTGTATTTTCAAACTAGTGGGACTGCTCCTCACTAGTGTAAATTAGGCTTGGATATAAGGTTTTATGATTTTTTTTTTTTATGGAACTATTGACCTTCCAGTGTTTTGTTTCACTTCTTTCCTTTGCAGCTACATACTACACTGTGAATCATGTACTATAATTAGACCTGGGGAAAAGTAGGTTTGAAGGGAGGAAGGTGGAGAAGTTGGTATGTTTATATAGACACATATACTATAACCTGCTTCATTGCATCTAGGTAAAAGTGACTCAGCTGAAAAACAGACACAATGAAAATTTTATCGCAACAAGAGCAGTAAGGTGTAAAACTCCTGGGCATTATTGTGAAATTTGCAAGATTCTTCACAATAACCATGCACAGACTTTTTCTTCTCAGTCATTCTTATAATATTCTATCTTAGAAAAGTCATAATAATGTTGCTTCATTCTTGTAATTGCCCTTTTGTTTCTGGCAATGCCATTTAAAGTGATATTTCCTCTAATACATAGAATTTTTTTCAATATCAGGGTCAAGAAAATGTTAGAAATCATGCTTTTTCTCATTGAAAAAATGTTCTTTCTCTCATTTTAAGTAATTTTCTTGAATGTGAAAGTAAAATTGGAAATAAGGTCCCTTCAAAAATGTCACTAGAGCTTTTTTGAACTATGTGACTTTTAAAAGTTTCATGATAGTTCTCAGCAAATATCAAGTCAAATGTCATTTAGAAAGTGATATAGGAAATTACTATTGCTTTGAGAATTAATAAGAATTGAGAGTCTGCATTTTGGAGGTCAGATCTTCCTTTTCTTTTGTTTTTGCTTTTTGTACTGCTGTTGCAGGAGTTCTCATTCTCACTTGTTCTTAGCCAGATGTGAACACCTGCAAACGCAATATATGAGCCAGAGGTGTCAGATTTGGCGTTTACATTCGACTTGACATATGGGAGACCCTAATTCATGAACAACGGAATGTCTCCAAGACTAAGCTAGTGGCAAAACTTTTGTTATGCTATGTATTGGGAATTCGTTGTAGAGCTCAGTGAAAATTTTGGAATAACGTTTATGAAGCAGTACAGAGCAGAAATTTGCTAATCTGAATTTTGCTACACCACATACTTTATAATCTGTCTGTGCATATATATATATATATATAAAAAATCTTGGTCTTGCTCTACCTATTAGCAGAGATTTAAACGCAGAGGGTGCAATAGGTTTCATGTTACTGAAATTTCATTCTTTGAAGAAAATGTATAGCATAATATTTATTATACTGTGAAGTGTTATCAAGATTAAACAATGCTTACGCTTGGGTTAAGGCATTACTAGAGAACTCGGTTCAGTACCTGGGTTTTTCTTTGGTTAGCAATTTGATCTTGGGAAAGTACTTCAGGTTTTTTATCCCTGAGTTTTTACATCTGTAGAGCAGGGATAGAATTCCCCTTTCCCTGCCCTTGTTACAGAGCTTGATTAGAAAATCCCTAGGGCAGTGATGGTGTCCATCTGCATTCATATAGCATTTAGCAGACGAATATTTCTCTAACCTCAAGCAAGCTATTGCTTATTAGATTATTAAATTAGTATTATTATTACATTATTAGATATGGTGTATGGCTATTCTAACTCCTCCAAATTAATAACAAGCGGAAGAGTGAGCAGATTTTATGCTTCATTGACCTTGTTTTTTATTTTGGTTCCTCGGTCTTTTGCTAGTTAGCAAATCAATTTATTTCACTGATCAAAAGCCTGTGGATGCCAAGGGAAAGATCTCCTTTCCTACCTGCAGCTTCTGTAGCAAGGCTTGTTGTTCTCCAGGATACCTCTGGAAAAGGACAAGACGACAGGGTGGATGCTCTGAAGTCTCTTGTCTTTGTTTCAGTTTTCCTCTTTCTCTCATTTTAACTTGAGGATAATGGTATTTACCTCCCTGAGCCTTATTTATCAGGGGTACCATGTAAGATTTAGATTATTATGTATGGCAACAATGAAAGGATACAAATGTTCTTGTAAACTCTCAGAAATTTAATAACCTTTGGTGTTGAATATGGCTGGTTTGGTGACATCATGAAGACTAGGAGCCCTATGATTTTTTTCTTCTGTCTGTTACACTGGTACAATTACACTGAAACCAATTGAATTACACCAAGACAAGAGAATTGGCTTTCTTTGCATTTTGAATATCCACTCAGAAGACAGTCACCATGTGGTTTTTTTTTTCTCTTTTTGTTTTTTAAATCAAACCAAAACCCAAAACAACAAAAAACCCCGAAGAGCAAAAAGAGCGCAAAAGGAGTGAAACAAAAAACCCCAAACCAACACTGTCCCTTTCATCATGGCATCACTGGCTTTGTACAATAACGACAGTGTAGTACAGCTGCTACGGCAACGTGGGTGTAATGATGTCAAGATCTGAACCCCGTGTCCGATTGCTCTTCAGAATTTCCCTGCCACTGAAAAAAACAAGGCAGCATCTTGTTTTGCTTTGCGTGTCAGGCTGTCCCACCCCTTTTTTATTTTTCCTTGCATATTCTGTGGTTATGAGGAAGTCTAGGAGGTGACCTCGACAACATTGCTCGCAAACAACACAGGCCAGGAACCTCTGTTGTTCTCCTTTCACGATCGGGTGTCTTCTCACATCTCCTGTCGCATAACCTGAGATTTAGCTTGGAGTCCTGTTTGTATGGTGCCAAACTTGAATTCTCCTGTAGGACAGATATTCTGGTTCGGTCACTACAGGAGACCTCAGGGGACAATATCACACCATAGAACATTCCTCAGAGGGTGTATGTATATGTGTACCTATGTACAGAAAAAGAAATATTTCCATCCATATGTGTGTTCTTTTCAGACTGTGAGATAAAGTCTCCAACTGCTAGTTCGGATAAACTATCGTGAAGAATGAATTTAAGAACAGAGACACCTCTTTGGAGAAGGGTGGTACTATACTTAAGTATATAATCTGAACAAAAGCCACTGGGTAGACTGAATTATAGTCCTGGTTACTTGGTCTCAAAAATTGGTCACTAGAGTAAATGCATGTCCTTTGGCATCAGATGGATATCAAATTTACTGCTATTTTGGCTTTCAATGAGGAAAGATGGACAGTACTGCAAATAAAAACAGGGTTGCTGATATTATACTTTGTGTTTAACCTCTAGTGGTCCTTAGAGGGTAATCAGTCTGTTTTTCTAAAAGGAGCCTCTGAGCAGAGCAGGATATCCAAAATAAAATACTAATAGTGTTATGAAATATTCTAGCAGGCTCTGTTCAGGACTCTCTGCAACACGGAAGTTCAAAAGGCATATACACCTACACGCAGCTTGTAAGAAAAAGGGAAACATATACCTTATTCACTTAACATGTTAATGCGCTATTTGGATTTAGGCACCCAATGTTAACATATGCTAATTTATGTTAATGAGAGGCTGTCATCTGCTGCACAGTAGTGTAACGTAGTTATGGAAGTCTATTGAGAGAAGGATTCCAGCAGCCCAGGCACGGACCCCTCTAAGAGTACCTTCTCAAGGCCAAACACAGATTGGAGCTGCTGGGAGGACAGACAGCAGCCCAGACAACTGCGGAGGTTTCTCGCAGAGCTGCAGCTGATGTCTGGGTTCGGACGCACAGGGGGACGATGCTCCTCTTTGGTCTGCAGTAGGTTACTCCCTGACCCAGGCCCAGCAAAAAGAGCTGAACAAGGAAAAATAGTAGCTCATCACCGCTTGTGTGTATTTTGGAGAGTCTTTAGACCATGAGCTCCAGGAAGCAGAAACTTTCACTTTGCTTAAAGCACCTTGCATTCCCTTGCTTATTATACACATTGGAAATAATGATAACTATCACTGACTCATTTTCTCTGTTACAGTGTGTGCCATGGTCGAAAGTGGGAATGCACCAAAAATATGTGTGATGGCACCTGCACTGTTATTGGTACAGCTCATTATTTGACATTTGATGGACTGAAATACAAATTTCCAGGAAACTGTCAATATGTATTAGTTCAGGTAAGAACATCTCAAACACCAAAGCTGTCTATATATTGACAGGCTATTTTACACCAGAAGTCCAAAGTTTGGATAAATCACGGTAAAGTATTCTTAATTACTAAGCCAGATGTATGGTAGAGGAGAGCAGAGCTTATTAATGACCTTAAGGATACCTTGAGAACTTTGAAGATTGCATTGCATTCTGTAGTAATGAGTTAGGTTGTCATGTGTCTTAGCTGGCAGTCATAAAACTTGTGATAGCGGCATGGAACAGAGAGGATCCGTCTGAATCTCATCTCTAAGAAGGAACTGTAGATACCCATAAATCAATCATTCCTTATTCTCCTCTAGCCTCTTTATCCTGTAGCGATGGCTTATTGTCTGAGACAAGAAGCGCTTGGTGAACCTTCTCTTAAAGCATCCAGAGCACAGACTCTGCTCATTCACTTTGGCAAAGTCACTGTCCTGTTCCATGCACCAACCTGTTTGGAGTACATTGACAATATTCATTTTCTTCACAGCAAAGAGGAGAGGTGGATAAAGGCATAGCACACTAATATCAACCTGTGATTTGTGGAAGCAGCCAGACATTTAAGAGTTAATTAAGATTAAGGCTCATCTACAGATGCAAATCATTGTGTATTTCAAAATGTGTGTGCAAAAAGAATTTCTCTGAAAATTTGGTCTAACTCAGGATGGATCCACTGCTAATTCATAACAAAAGTCTTCTGCTGTTACAGAGTGTCATGTTTCTTAGGTGGGCTACTATTTCCCCCAAAGACCCCTTTCATGAAGCAGATTCCTCTTTGCAGTTCTTGGGCAGGAAAGTGTGATCAACCTGCCTCTGGCTGGGTCTTTGAAATATGCTCCCACCTTGATGCCAGCTGGATTACCTTAGAAGACTGATGGGTCTGATGCTACTGGGAGCTCTGTGTAAAGGTCTTATGGGCTTTATATAATATGCAGTACTACAAAACTAGTTAAAATGAAAATGGGATCTGTTTTCCTCAGATGACAAACAGAGAACTACAGACAGGGTCTTTTTCTTAAAAGGTGTATACTGAAAAAACCCCCAGACCCTAAAAGGCGTGATAGTCATGAGTAATCATATAAATGTAGTACCAACTCTCCATGTATCTAAAAAATACTTAACTTAAAAGAAAATCAATACATTAAACTACATAACTGCAAAATGATTACTCATGTACAGGTTGGAAAACATGGGCATCAAACCTTTTGCTCCAAACTATGCAGCAAGTTTCTTTCTAACCCTTCTTTCTAACCTACCCTGTAGGTTTATATTTTTATTTTATCATTACAGCTGCAGAGTCTTGCTTTCACTGTTAAATCAGTTTATATTTGTGCATTAAGATGTACACTGTGCCCATTGTACATCTTTAAAATATCATGGATACTGTAATAGCACGGATTCTCCCTGCCAAAAAATACCTTGAAAAATATGCATATGTGTGTGTGTGACTGGCAGAGTCATTCTTTAAGGGGTGGACCATGTGAATATCAATGCTGAGCATAAAATAAATTAATATGGGAGCAATTGGCATGGCAACATATATCCTACTGGCCACAGACTACACAGGGTATTATTTGAGACTTCTTTTTTCTCCATAAATCTGTATGTATTTTTCAAATGTTCCACATCAACGACTCATTCATTTATTTTCATCTGATAGGATTTCTGCAAGGATGACTCTGGGACATTCCGGATACTAATTTCAAATGAAGGCTGTGGATTCACCGGAGAAAAGTGCACCAAAAGGGTTATAATTCTGTATGAAAGTGGAGAAATAGAGTTGTTTAATAGAAACGTACGTACACTTATGTTCTCTTTCTTTCCCTTTTTTGGGGGAAAAGAATTTCAGGTTGTTTAGTAGGATGAGCCATGAATGACCTCATGCTCAGTGGTTCTCGAAAAATTAGATCGTAAAATGAACAGATTAGCAGGATTATAATTATCCATTTTGTTCCCAGAGGTATAATGCCATTTTGGTATTTCTGGTTGATGCCAATAAATTTTTCTCTTATAAGGATGCTGTTCAATGCAAGCTCATATGAGGAATGCCCTTTCTAAACATGGGAGGTCTAAGTCTGTTTCAAGTTTCTGTTTCAAGCAAGGTTAAGTGTAAGGAAGAGCTAAGAAGTAACTGTCCCATGACTAGTAAAAGTTCAGACCTAATTTCGCTATCTGATGGACTGAGCACATTAAACTGTCAGATGGAAAATCCGGATGACTGGATTCTTCTTTTTTTATCACCTTTCCTACCAACAAACAGTGAAGAATTGACCAAGAATCACTTCCCTCTCCCATGTACCTCCATGGCAGGATTTCCAAAGGGCAGAGTTCAGCTCTTTGCCTTGAGCGCTGGAACAATTCAGACTGTCTGGGTGTTCAAACATTACAGAGCTACAATGGATTATAGTGTTTCAATTGCTTGGTTTTCAGAAGTACTGTGCTCTGAAGTGGCATCTGGACCAGAGATTTGCAAAAATGTTCCCAGTGAAACGTGAACCCACTCCACATTTGCCGTGTTTTAGGTTAACAGACAAAGCGGTACCAGGTTTTGCGTAGCCTGCAAATTGCCCGCAAGTTGCTGCGTGCCACTGGTACTTGACAGGAACACATAAAACATGACCATTATTAATAGTGCCTGTGCAGTGCATCTTGACAGCATATGATCCATGTAGGCTTTTGGTTGCTGGAGAAATGAACATGGGACATATATTGGTTGCCCAACCAAATTTTTATTTTTACTGCTAAAGAATCCCATGCCTGGGTGAGGGTGAATAGTAGTGCAGGTATTGTTGCACAGAGCCAGGCTTTGTCTGAGAGCTTCTTTAAGTGACAGATTTTCAGAAAAGCTCTGATTCTGTCTGGACACCTAAAGAAGGGCCAGAAAAGACAGGAGGTGATTAGGCATACAACAATTCCAGCAAGAGATGGTGTTTGGTTCCTGGGAGATTATGTCCTTGTAAGGGCTAGGTCTGTATCCCAAGACTGTCCACACAACCTTGATTTGAATTTTTAGCTGTCTTTCCAGAGAGTTTAAGGCTCAGTGTAATAATATCTAGAGCAGGTTTTATTAGAAATAACAGCAACCAAAGGAGAGATTAAGGAAAACCAACTGATACGAAGACTCTTAGGCAAATTCTCACCCAGTGATGACTTCCTACACTCTTTTTCCACAAGAATCCTTAGAAGAAAGCAAGAGAATCAATTCTTTTTTTTTTGACATTAAAACGTTTCCAAGCAGCATTGTTTTAAGATGATACTGTTTTGAGAGCAGCTTCTAGTTTTAAGTAAATGGGGGATTAATTGAAGTATCTGCATGTTACAGTTCTGGCTCACATTAAAAAAAAAAAAAAAAGTATCACGAAATAATTTTTGCTTTTCTGAAACAAATAAATCTGCCAGTTTGCAAGGTCAAAAGTTTAGGACTTCATGGTTGGGCAAAAAGCCTCCATAAACATACAAATTCTGAAATTTAGGTCAACCTCCCACCTCAGCTTTGTCCTCCTCTGTGTTTTGCCTGAGTTTGGAAAGACAGAGACTACTATATTTAGAAGTTAAGTGACCAAGTGTGACTAGGCTATAGTAATACATTGGGCATAGGAGAAGATGAAAAAGGTTCCAGTTCCTAAAATATCTTTCAACATATTATTCCCTAAAGACCTTGAAGGCCGTCTTTAGGAGATCCTTGGAGGATGTGAACAGTCTTCTCTGGGCATAAAGGTTTCTGATAATAATCCAGACATGAAGAGAATTCAATTAGAGTGCTGAGCTTTTACTGAATTGAGCAAGAAAGAATAGTGGGATGAGGAAATATTTTGCCCTCAAACTAGAGAGTGGGTGAATGGTTTGTGGGTTCCTCTTTCTCCCCTGCTTTCATCACTATTTGTACTGATTGAAAGTTTTCATCTGCTTCTGCCACAATTAAGCAGTTTTCAGTTAATGCATTAATGGTGCTTAAAGTAAGAGCCATGCCAGACCTTTCTCTCCAAATGTGGTTAATAATCCTATTAGAGTTCCCACTGAAAGGGGATTATGGTGTGAAAGAAAGCATTTTAAATTAATCTCTTAAGTTCTTAGTAGCTGGAGGCAGTGAATTTGCAGCCAGATGGAAAGAGGCACACAGGGGAAGTGAAAGTGATGGAAAAATGAAGAAACACCGAAAGGAATCTCTGGGGATTTCTCCTGTTGGTGTAGCTGGTTGGGAAGAAAGTCCTCGCTGACTTCAGAATCAGGCCCTTGTCCTTCAGAGGCCACTGATACATGTGGTTCTTCTGGTTCACATTACACTTAAACCTAGCCAACGCTACCTGCCTCAGGAGCACAGAATTGTTAGTTTCCTAAAAAGATGAAATAAAAATAAAATGTAATTCAGTGAATCATTGACTGAATACTAAACTGATTGTTAATTGGATATACCCTGTCCTCTTTATCAGCCCTCCTTTTGTTTAGCAGCCATTGCTTTGTATGTCAGCATTTGTGGGGAGTATGTTATACCATGGGAGCACAAGGGACATTGCCACATTCAGAATTATAGAAATGGGATGAGATTGAAATACCTTACTTGTATCCAATTTGCTGTTCCAAGGTGTTGTTTCTAAGGCAATAATTTATCCACAGTGACTTTTCAGTGTAGAGACAAGCCTGTAATGAGTTCTTTTACCCATGCCTTGCTTACAGTTTTGCAAGTGCTCCGGAGCATCTGTATAGTTTATGGGAACTATCTGTTCTCCGGAGAACAGCTTGTTTGAAAATAGCTGTTAACCCGTGAGCACGTGTCCCTTGGGCAAAGTGACCTACGTGAAATAGTAATTAGAGACACTGTCGATAGCACAATGTGCTTTTCTTCTTCAGATAAATATCAAGGTACCTCCTAAAGATGACAATGATTTAGAAGTCATAAAGTCTGGCCGTTATTACATCATTTTACTGGGCAAAAGCATCAGTGTGACCTGGGATCTGGCTATGGGAGTCTCAGTTATCTTAAAAGGCAATTTCAAGGTAAGTGTTTTTTGCTTTACTTCTTATTCTCACTAAAGAATGCACTTGCCCTGTCTCTGGGGAATATCTTTTTTTTTTTTCTTTCTTTGTTTTTTTTTTTTTTTTTTTTTTGTGCAGACATACTGATAGATTTCCATGGAGTATTAGGCACTTGATTGAAAACAAAGGAATTTTTTTGTAATACCATAAGGGTTGCTTACTTTCCTGATAGTTCAACTGTAAGGGGTAAATTCTGGGTCATTGGAGATGAGCTATGACAGAAAGGATGAATGCTGTGGTGCCTTGGAATACCTATGCCTTGAGTGATTTCTTCTGTATTCAAGAAGAGCAGTATAAGCAGCCAGATTTACTGGTGTAGATAAGCAGATACTGGCGATAGGACAGTCACCTCCAGAAATAAAATGGGATTGTAGGGACATACTCCAACTAGAGCCAACAGGCACCACTGATCAGAGTTGTTGTCTTGCTTCCTGGAGTCCTTGGAGAAAGTATGGTCCTACTTCCAGCTAAGCAGAATGGGAATAGGAGCTAAACGTTCCCTGTGAGAGACTACGTCTATTTTAGTGAACTTGGCAAGGCCAGGGAGAATTCAGTTTTTAAGCCTTGTGCCATTAAAGCACTAAGCTAAAAAGACTTCTTAACAAAACCCTAAGCCAGTCTACAGATGTAAGATTTATGTATTTTGTGTTTCTTTCCCTGCAAGGATCAAGTGTGTGGTCTGTGTGGAAATTTTGATGGAATCCAAAACAATGATTTGACCAGCAGCAATGAACATCTTGAAGTGGATCCAGTTGACTTTGGGAATTCTTGGAAAGTTAATCCATACTGTGCTGATGTTGAAAAGGTGATTGTGAATGAACTGTGAAAACTAATTAATATGGGTTACAGTATCACTCAAGAGCAGGCAAAGAGGTTTGAAAGGATAAAAACAAGTAGAAACGAACTCCTTCCCCCATATTTTTGCCAAATAATATTATTTCTTTAAATCTGATAAAAGATCAATTAACTTATCTAAGGCCTCTGCACTGCCTGGCTTCAGATGAATGTTAAAATAGCCAATCTGTATGGTGGAGGCTGTTCATAGCGTTTGCCAGCCCAGATGCTTGAAATCCAGGTATAACTGGAAATCTCATTTTAGAGCTTAATCTAAAAAAACCAGCTGTAATTTCCAGACAGGGGGAGTTCAGATAAAAAAATTTGTATTTTACTATGCAAACTTCTATATCCCAAATCTTAGTCTGTCCATCTATGAGAAACTGAATGCACAGGTTAATATCTTTCTATATGCTTCTCAATCTTTTTAAAAGAGCATTCAGTTGTTATTTTCAGATTGGAGAGGCTTGAACGGAAAAAAGCATGATACAGTAGGGGATGTAAGACCTTATTGCCATCTATCACTGCTTCTGAATTTGGAGGAGGTTACCTGCTATCTGGAAGTGTTATCTGTGTCCTGGTGCCAGAGATTAGATGATTTCATGGGGTGCTAGTTATGCTACACATGAGAGTATACTTCCTGTTTTCCAAATACAGACTTTTGAAAAAATGAGATTGAATAATAAATTTGTCTTGAGCTGACAAAAGTATTTCCAAACCAAACAGTGAGAGGAAACAACTTGAAGACAACTTGTTTTGACATTTGTAAAATGAAGCATTTTATTCAGATGATGCTTTTAAGGCTGAAAATTTTCTCTTGAAAATTTGTCTAAATTATCAGAGAGAGAGGGGAAAAAAGGCATCTTTTAGATCTTTCCTTAAAAGATTTAAATTATCAGAAACTAAAATGAAGCATTTATTTTTGATCGCATGAAATCTTTTGGGTTAGTTTGCTAACATGGCCACAGTATTATCTTGCTGAATGCCGTTTTTTTGGTACGGTTTAGTTGGAGCAGAGAAGAAGTTGCAATAATGAGGAGTGAGACCTCAGGGTAAAACCAAGAAGGAGCAGCTTCTCCTTTCAGTCTAACAGGCACACGACAGAACCTGCAGACTGTCTCCGTGATAAATGCCATGTCAATACCAGTGCTCCTTGTTCTTAGATAAATTAAATGGGAGAGGAGGAGACTACTGAGCCATTCTTACCCAGCAGTGGCCTTGGGTATTGTCTGCTGAAGACTGATAATATTTGTGAGTCTCGTGGGCCTTCTGTAGAGCTGTGAATGATCGTTTTTCAGGATGGATGTTTGGTTCAGTGGGACTTTCTGTCATCCAAACGTCTATGCTAAAACTGCAGCGTACAAATAAGAGCTGGAGAAAACGTAGGGGGTGACCTGCTCTGCTCTGCGTTCTGCTGTGGCAGGATCTGTGCCTGTCATACAACAGGTTGAAACTTGACTCAGAGAAACAATTTCCTTTGTCACGAAAAATGTCCAGTGCTAGTGAGTCTCTTACTTCAGTTTGAAGAGTCCTGAGGTCCTGAAGGCAAGGCTAATGCAATGTGTGCTTGTCTCTTACAATATTAAGCCCAACCAGGAACAGACCTTGATGTCTCCGTTGTGTAATGGAAACATAGTGAAACAGGTGATGGTAGAAACGTCATGCAGCATTTTGTCTGGGGATCTCTTTGAAGAATGCAAAAAACTTGTGAGTATTGTGTCCCGTGTTTGACATTCTTCAATTCTGCATGATCTCTGCTGACACTGATTACAGCTGAGGGGAAAAGTATGGTTGTGCTGACAGCACACAGGACTCGGAGGAGGCTCTCTAATTGGCGTTCTCATCTCTGACCCTGTCCTGTAGCTGATGCTTCATGGGAAAATGCAGGATACCACCTAGTAGCAAGCTACAGAGTAACTTTTGCTTGAGGAAAATTTTACTCTGAAGCCCAGAGACTGGCAGGTGAAGTCAAACACAAGGGTTAAGGTTTGAGGGGAGGGGGAGCTGAGCTAGTGTAATGTCATTCAGGCTGCATTCCACCCAAGGTGCTGCACAAGAGGACAGGGCCCAAAAACATGTAAAGTTACTGCAGACGGGGACTATTAAGGGACAATAAACTGCAGTGTCTATAGCAACTTTGACAACGTGGCCCAATCTGAGTCCTTGCTGACATCAGCAGAAAGACCTGCACTGATTTATGTGGCACCTCAACTCTTGGCAAATGGAGCAGCCAAACCATCTGAAGGCTAAATGCGTCTAGAAGAAGTAGGTGAAGGGAATCACCGAGTGTACTGTACCCCGTATTTCTCTTTGGCAGGTGAATCCTGAGCCCTACATAGATATTTGCACGTATGACACTTGTGCTTGCGAATCTATTGGGGACTGTGCTTGCTTCTGTGATGCTATAGCAGCCTACGCACACGTCTGTGCGCAAAAAGGTGTTGCTGTTCACTGGAGATCACCAACTCTGTGCCGTAAGTACGGGGTGGATGAGGAAGATTTGGGTGAAAAGGTTCAAGCTTTTAATCAATAAGCTGTTGGCTTAGATAGACTGTTCTCATCCCGCTCTGCTCCCACTGGTGTCTGGAGAAGTTCACTTTAATGGGACTGGGCTAGCGGCTCACAGTGACATTTCTGCTCCCTTTTCTGTTATTGTTCAGGGCCATACCTGGAAAAAACATTCCCTCAGTTAGGGGCTTTAATGGTCTGTGGTACAAACAAATCTAGAGAAAGGAATGGTTTCTGTAATATATCTATATTTAACTAAAATCTTAGAGTTTGGCTTTTGCAATTGTTTTTATCAAAACCAAATATTTCTGGTCTAGAGCAAGTATCTCATTATGTGAAAAAAAGATGTAAGAGTGAAGAAATGGCCTGCCCTAGATGTAATAAAAGAATAATGTAGTAAAAAAAAAAAAAAAAAAATTTTTTACTTAAAGATGAAAATCTTTCTTTTTCTATGAATATGTGGTCCCCTTTATACCAAGTTTGGTGTCATATTTCTGAGAGGCATGGTGAATACACTCTGGTTTGATTTTTCTTTTTCACCTCTGATTCTTTCACTGCATAGCACAAAGCTGTGAGGACCTGAATAAACAAGAATTAGATTATCAATGTGAATGGCGATATAATAGCTGTGGACCTGCTTGTCCTATAACATGCCAGCACCCGCAGCCCTTGGAGTGCCGTCTGCAGTGTGTGGAAGGATGCCATGTACACTGTCCTGCGGGTAAATCTATCTTTTCCTTTAAGCAGTTACTCAACTTTTTCTGCTGTGTCCCTGGTAGTATTTTTTATTTTTTTTTTTAACACCCCCTAAGTGTTCCTATTGCATGAAAAGAGGTCGTACAGTCCAGAAATTTTCAGATTTTTAAGGCTGGAGATTGCAGAAGACTTAGATGTAGCAGTTAATTCCTTAAAAGGCTTACTGATGTCTTTTCACCACAATTTCTTGGTGCATAAGGAGGAAGGTGGTTAGGCATCCTGGTTTGGGTTTGTGAAATGAGCACAGTGTGTAGTGGGCATGAAGTGGTGCGGAGAAGAGGAGAATGAAAACACTGCCGGCCAGACTGAGGGAGGATGGGAACGGAGCAATAAGGAAGGAAGACAGGAGGATTAGGAGCTCTGTAGCAACAGAGATGGTTGACTATGCGGTTACAGTAGAGTAAGAATTTGTGTTGGAAACTCATAAAATGCTGTGCTTCAGAGCAACCACTGCAGTGGGGCAAACCCATTGCCTTGACCCGTTTAGTACCTCCAAGGCTTTGATGCTCCTGAGAGTGCCCAGCAGGCGTCCTCCTGTGAGCATCAGCTTTCAGCTTAACTGTTCCCAACAACCATCTTGTAGAAAGGGGAAAGGAAAAAATATGGGAAATATGGGGTGAGGAGAGGAAAGACAGACAGAAAGGGAAAGAGTGAAAGATGAGCAAGATCCAAAAGGAGAGTGAAAACTCAGATGAACAAATAGCTCCTAAAGGCAGAGTGGGAAGACATGAAGGCAAAGAAGGAAGACTATTTGAAGCTATTAAAATATCTATTAAAAGCTATTTTATGACCCAGAATAGCTATTCTGGGCCCTGGTATCTCTGATCAGAGTGAGGTAGGGGATGCTGGGAGAAATAAATAATATACATGTAAAAAGGAAAACGCCATTTTCTCCTGTCATCTTAAATGCTTTGTTCTGAAGATACATTCACCTTCTGTATGGTACTAGCTGTTGCAGGTTATACACTGGGTTAAGTACTTCCAACATCTAAATAAAAGTGGTTATGAAGGAGGGAAATACTTCTCTGTGTCAAGCTGGCAGTGGTCATAACACAAGCACAGTATTCAGAATGTTTGAGCCCAACTCAGAAGCCTTGTTATGTTTTTTGTAGCAGGGTAAATGTAATGGGTTAGATTTGCAATTCATGCAAATTGGCATCTTTATACTACTGTGCTATTTTGAAACAGGGAAAATACTTGACGAACTGTCCCTGGATTGTGTCAGTCCAGAAGACTGTCCCGTGTGTGCAGTTGGAGATGTCAAGATCCCACATGGAAGGAGAATGGTTTTGCACAGAGATGATCCACAGCGCTGTCAGTCTTGGTACGATGGGTTTGTGCAGTGAAATAGCATGCCTCTTGGGTAGGATGAAGGGAGAGAGATGAAGCACATCCGCATGAATAAGTTTTTGGACATAACTTTAAATATACCAATGAAGATGAAGCTTGAAAAACGTCTTTTATGTCAATATCTCTTCACATACAATCTGAAGCTGAAGTTTTTCCGTGACAGTAGGGATTATAGGATGTCGGCTGAATTTAAGCAAGTGAAATTCATGAATTCCTGACAGAAAAAGGCCTTTTCCCATGTGTAGGTGCCCCAACTGGCTTCAGATATCCACTTCTTTTTGTTTAAGGTGTGATTCAACATCAGTAAAGCCATCAGACTCTTTCCTTCTGCCAGTACTAAAAAAATCCTCCGTATAGTGCAAGATCTGAATGTGCACTCAGTTGAGAACTTGCTGAGATTATTAGCAGTTGGAAAACCCATTTCCCCAAGATTTTAAGATGATATCCCGTGGCCTGATCTTGCATGCATGCATTTCCAAATATGATGAAATTAATGGCAGGGTGCACAATGCTGTGCACCATGCAGGATGAGGGCATTTAGCCACAATGTGGCAGAGACTGTTTTTCATTCTGTGTACTGCCCAGTGGCATATTACGCCATGGCCTGTAGTATCTGAAAGTTTGGTTTTCTCTGGATGTCTAGACCCTTGATGGATACTTTCACTAGTCACTCGTAATGCTGTGAATACAAGAGAGTTTTCCATCTTGTAATTTGACCATATTTAATAGAAACAGTTGTAAAACTGCAGCAGCTATTAGCCCAGACTAGCACCTTAGCTCCAAATTCTCTGAACCTCACAGAAGCTCTGAATGGGTATGAACTTTGAAATCCTGGCCTCTTGCCAGGGCTAGCGTACATCTGTGCTATAAACCCAGGGCATGAGACTGTTATGCTAATCAATTAAAAAAAAATATATATATTTTTAACAGTATACACACAGAGCCTTGAATTCCATCAAAAGGTCAAAAAAGAGTCTTCATAAATGAGTCTCTGTTCCCTAATTTTTGTAAATCTTAATAATAATTTATCTTAAATGTTGATACACTGGCTGCTGCTCACAAAAGATTTCAGAACATTAGGAAAACTTACCTCACTAGGGAAACATCCTTTTGCATAGCTGTCACCTAATTTAGATGCCTACACCATCTGTACAAACAATAGAAAATATTGCACAAAAATGAATTTTATAGCAAATATCCAAAGGAAATTGGAAACTAGAAGAGGCTTGTTCATATTAGGATTAAAATAATAAATCTTCTACTGCTATATGTTAATGCCAGAAGTAGTTGTGCATTCTTCAATTAGGAAGACACTAAAAGCAGCTTGAAAAGAACACAACGCTTGGACTAAGAATCTTGAACGAAAGTGCCACGTGTAAAGTCTTTTCCTGGAAAATGGCATCTTCGTCCAGTATTGACTCATTTAGTTTGTACATTCTGTTTTTTCTCTGGCGGTGAAAACAAGCATTTCTTGGTCCTTGCTCTTTCATAAACTTTTCCTATTCTGTTTCATGGACTGTCTGGTAAGATAAGGAAAATATATTGACTGAGTCTGTACCACCCTGTGCTTGAGTACAGTCATGTTCTTTGGAGAATCATGCAACCAGGAATTAGAAGGGCAGAAGTGTTAAACCTTGCTAAAGAGAGAGAGACATGAATTATAAACAAGCTTCTAAAAGGTGGAGGGTGACAGAGGTGAAAAATCTCATGGTGGTACAGGAGGATGAATAGTGGAAAAGGCAGAGATGGGGGGAAAAAGAAAAATTGGAGCTGAGGTGGAAAAGGGAAGAGAAAAATGAGGAGGATGAATAGTGGAAAAGGCAGAGATGGGGGAAAAAAGAAAAATTGGAGCTGCGTTGGAAAGGGGAAGAGAAAAATGTACTAATGGGGGTGAGTAGAAACAGTGGGGAAGATGTAGGATTAAAAAGAGATAACAGCTACAGATGAAATACATCATTTAATATGAGAAAAAGGACTGAAAAAGAGAACATGGTAAATAAGAGGAAAATAAGAGAGAGACACACACACACACACAAAAAAAACCCCACCCAAAACACCCTGGAGGACGAACATGTCCCAGATCTGTATTCAAAACAAAATTAAGTCAGGACAAAGAAAAGGAGCATAGTGCCCTTTAGAGGTAGAAAAACGTCTGTTATTTTCACTAAGGTTAAAATCTAGGGCCTCTTCGCAGAGTCTGCTAAGTCATATCGGAGCTAAAAGCATCTTTCCTCCTCTAGGATTTTACTTTGTGTTAGCTGCCTCCAGTTTGTCTTATGCTTTGCTTCCTTGTGAAGCAAACCAGATCTCCCAGTTCAGTCTACCAGTGACTTGTAGGTAGCTGTATTGCTGAAGCTGAGTGGGTTTCTAGGCAGTTTCCAGACACAGATTTTACACATTCTGCCAAAGGCTGCTATAAGGAGAGTTTCCTCTGACAAATGCATCATAGTTTGTCATGTTTCCTGGATCTAAACAAACGTGTATGAACATATAGGATTTAGTTGTACAATACCTCGTGGGGAGTAGTGGGGAAATGGGGCGGGGGGAAAAAAATTCACATCATCATTTGTTTTTGAGATATTTAACTGTTTCTGTATGGACAGTCTTTTATTATGTGTGGGTGATGTGTTGTTATAAGCATAGATTTTTTTACAGTTAACTTTGCTGATTTTTGTAGTCTGTGTGAAGGGAAGAACTTAACCTGTGTAGCCTGTGAACCAGTGGAGGACACCCCAGCACCAACAATGCCTGCTCCAGAGGAAGACATTGAACTGCCACCCAGTGAATACTCATGCAGCAAGATGATGGACTTGGCCTTCCTAATGGATGGCTCCAACAAACTGTCAGAGGAGGACTTTGAACAGCTGAAGACTTTCATAACGGGCATGATGAAGAAACTCCATATCTCCCAAAAGAAAATCCGAGTGTCAATTCTAGTGTATAGAGCTGGCCCCACAATCTATCTTGGCCTTAAAGATATCAAAACACATTCCCAGATGAGAAAAATTGTCCAAAGCATAAAATACACAGGTGATGAAGTAGCATCCACTGCTGAAGTCCTTAAATACACCGTGTTTCATGTGTTTGGAAAAGCAGAAAGGACCAATGCTGCCAGAATTGCAGTGCTCTTTATGGCAAGCAAGTCTCCAGGAAAACTCCGTGGCATCCTCACAGTTTTGAAGAATAAAAAAATCACAGTAATAGCTGTGGGGATTGGACCGTATGTTAACGTGGAGCAAGTCAGGTTCATTGAAAAGCAGTCACCAGATAATAGAGCCTTCCTAATGAACAATGTGTTAGAGCTAACGGATAATAGGGATCTCCTCATCGATCGTCTGTGTGATCTTGGACCTGAAGAAAGTCCTCTGTTACAAGCTACGTCCACTCCAACAATATCCAGTGTCTTATTTCCCCCTTGGGGACTCACAGCACCACCACCCTTCTTGGAAAAGCCCACTCGCAAAAGGCTGGACATCGCTTTTATTGTGGAAGGATCTGACAACGTAGGGGAGGAAAATTTCAATGCCGTCAAGAAGTTCCTTGAGAGGGTGATCACAGGAATGAATGTGGGACAGGAAGATATTCATGTTACAGTCATGCAGTATTCGGAGACTGTCAGTCTGGAGTATTCCTTTAGGGAAATACAGTCAAAGGAAAGCATTATTGAGAAGGTGAGGAGCATACCCTACCAAGGAGGGAAGGCTACCAACACTGGGAATGCCCTTGATTATATTTCGAAACACACATTTACATCAGTGAATGGGGGCAGGCAAGATGTTCCTCACTTGGTGTATATGGTGTCATCCAGTCCTTCCACTGATGTTATCACACGACCTCCCAGGAGCATAAATGTTATTCCCATAGGCATAACCCCCCATGCAAATATCCAAGAGCTCAGAAGGATCAGTCAGCCTAATAACCCAATTATCTTGCATAGTTATAGCACACTTATTGAAGAAGCACCTGAATTAGTGCTGCAGTCGTGCTGCTCTCATAAACTTTGGACAGAAATTCCAGGTAAAGTTGGGTGTATTTTCTGTGTAACTTCCTCTTTTCTCTGTCCTGTCTCTTCCGTTTCCCCTTCGCATCACTGAAATTTGAAGGGTTCCCACATCTCATTTGGTATCTTGTTGTCCAAATACCAAGGAAGGACCATTTATCTTCACTGGAAGCTGAGGATGCTGCCCTGGTTGAGCAGCACTGAGCACAGACCTGCAGCCGGTCTTCTGTAGGCTCAGGAGTCCTTGGCTCCACCTGTTAGTAAAGTACAGTAGCTTTCAGATAGGTTGGAGGGTGACAGAAGGAAAAAAATTATTCTCATCTGCCTGCCTCAAGCAGGTTAAAATTTTACTTCCTCTTTCCTCAAGAGACTTCATGGGTTTTTTGGTTGTTGTTTTTTTTGGGGGGATTTGGGTTTTTTGGGGGGGGGGGCAGGCAGTATTTTGTGTTCATTGTTGGGGTTTTGTTGTTGGTTTGGTTTGGGTCTTTTTTTGGTTTGCTATTCTTTTTCTTTTAGTCCCCTGAGAGTAAAATAGCATAGTAGAAAAGCAGGAATTGAAATACCCATGTATCCCACTGAATATGAATCTCAAGGTTTTCATTAAAAGGGCATCCCACTTTCAACTGGCCATTATCCTGCTTTGTTTCCCCTTTCAGCTCCTATCAATAGATCAGCAGGTACTACTTCTAGTTATCCTGTATAAATAACCTCTTTCCCCCCCTCCACTCCACAGGATTGTGCAACAAACCGATGGATGTCATGTTTCTTCTGGATGGAAGTTCCAATATTGGAGCATCAGAGTTTGAGGAAATGAAAAACTTTGTACGGGCATTTATCGAAAGTGCTGAGATCAGTATGTATCTGTCTTTTAACTCAAACACATAAAGATATTTTATGTTCTTTTGCTTATACAGGACAAAACAGCTGCTTAGTATGATTTTTTAATTTTTATTTTCAAATGACTCATTCCAATCCCTCAAAAAAAATTAAGTTTATATGGAAAAATCAGGCTAGTAAAGCTTTTGGTTCAGATGCAGTTCAGTTTCCTCCCAGACCAAGCTGTTCTGGCTCAGGTGAATAGAGGTTTGACATCCAATTCAGGGAACCATGTGATGAGGAATAGTGCAGACAGCAGCTCTGCTGAGCTCTTCCCTTTATACTATACCGGCCATAAGCAATGTGTGTGCCAGAGAGGCGAAGAGGTCCCTGTCACAGGATGGAGGTTTAGCTGAACTGTTACTCTGTGGCAGAAAGGCAAAAATACAAGGTTGGTTTTGGTTCAGTTCTGGATTCGGTTCAACAGACTTGAAAATAATAGTTCAAGTTCAATTCTGGTTCAAGTAAAACCAGATAATTCAGAGGGGTTTTTGTTCAGGTTTGGTCCAACTACAAAGTTTTGGTCTTTGGAAGCGGCATTTCTGGTTCTGACCAGCCTTTTTTGGCTAATCTAGGGTGCTGGAACTGACTTTTTAAGATTTATTTCCTGGCCGGTGTTGGCTGACAGATGCTTTCTGGGAGTGCAAGACTCGCTGAGCTTGCAGAGTAGGTACTGATGGGAGGTGCACCTCTTGTTAGGTCATTCAGCACAGATATTATCCGTGCAGCCAGCCTGGCAGAATGCCGTATATCCTGCGCGTACACGAAGGGACCACGTGGCACAGGTAGTAAGTGAGGACATCATATGCCCTTGTACCAAGTCCGTCCACATGGCAATGGCTGCACAGGAGCCTGTGTTTTCCTAGTAACATTTGTTTTAACAAGCCTGGATTTTTTGGATCAGAATTGTACTTTTTCAATTCAGCATTAAACCATTTCCATGGAGCAACTGCTGTTGCTGCTGGTGTTTCCCACTGGGTGTTGACATGTTTGTATTATACCTGTGCTTCCAGAAGAGGTGATTACCAGCACTTGTACTAATTAGAGAGCTCGTAGAGGAAAATTATAGCATTGCTGTAGGTCTAGAATAACTTAGATTTTTTTTTTTTTTTTTTTTAGAGGTCACACATGGAAGACACTCGGTTTCTGAAAATTGTGTATATGCGCAATATAGAGAAGCAAACCAAGTGAAATAAACACAAACTAAACAACAAAACATCAGACGGTTTATTTTAGCCTAGCCATCTTCCTTATCTTTGAAGCTTGTAATAGCAGAACATTAACAGCAGGACAATAACAATGTAGCTATGAAATGACTCCTTACTACAGCCTTGATTTTAAAATCTTTAAGAAGACTGTGAAAAAATTGTAAAGTGTAGTGAGTAGACAATATTCAGATCAATATACGGCTGTAACATTTGGGTACATGAAATCACAATTATTATTAACTACATTCATAAAATTTTTACAAAGCATTGATAAAGAATAATATGCTATATACGTAACTATCTTCAATATACAGTAGAAGTCCTTCTAAGACCATGGAGAGGTATAGCCAATCATTATAAACAATGTATTGCCCAGTTCAATTCTACAAGTCGGATATTAACTATCTATATCAACCCTCTGTTAATAGTTTTATTCATACTTCTTTCGCAACGTATAAGCAGAACCAGGATGTCAGAGAATAGCAGAACTTGGAATTTCTCTTCATTCCCCTTTGCAGGTCATGCTCCCTGGGTGCACTATGTCCCACGCTGCAGCCTGATGCATGCCACTCCAGTGATGTGTGACAGAGGGAAATTTGCATGAAATGTATTCATACGGGGAGCTTGGCCTGTCAGAGAAATGGGGCATCAAACTACTGTTCTTGCAAAACAACGTGCATGTAAAAAAAAGGGATGTTTAGAGAATTTTAAAATGGAAAAGGAATAATGTTTGGAGATCAATAAAGTGCAATTCTCCAATCATGGTCAAATTGATCTGAGGTAAAATACTGCATGCTGATTCTTGACAGAAAAGCAACTGTTTCCAGCAGTACTTGCATATTTTTTCACCTGGGAATATTTCAGTTTTGATCTTTTGATTGAAAACACAGCTTTCACACTCTGGAAAATCGCTGTCTAGTTGTGCTTAATGTAAAACACAACCATAATGTATCCTTTAGATTTATTTTAAGACATTTGTATGCGCTGCTTAAAATGTTTATTTGCTGCTTTCTGCTTCAGGCAATTCTTCAATTCATGTGTCAGTTCTCCAATATGCCAGGGAAAATAATCTAGAAATTTCATGGAACATGCCTCAAGAGACTGAAAAGCTTGTAGACATGGTGCGCTCAATTCAACAAAGGGAGCAAGGTCCTACCAGACTAGGTGAGTGATGATGTGGATGTCGGTGTTTAAACAAGAGGGAAAAAAAAATCCAGAAATGCTAAATATAGCCTGGCCCCTATCACCAATTTATGTCAGTGCTATTGTGGTAGTGTTCTGCAGTAGGACTCTCAGGGTTTTTTTAGTTCACTCATATCTTTATTTATGTACATTTCCTGGTAAAGATTCAATTTTCTCTATTAAAATGTATCTGTAGGTTACTCGAATTAGGGTTTATCTTAATGTATTTTGGAAAGAAGACGACTGATTTCTTTTTAGCCTTGAAGTGATTCTCCGGATTTGCATTCATTATCTTCCAAGCAAGCAAAACATAATTAAGAGGTAAAGACTTTGATCATTAACCTTTCAGCATCAATTAGTTGATTAGACATTTAGCAGCAGAACTGCTTATGCTGACTTCAGTAGCCGCCCTCGCCAGATGTTTGTTACTCTGTGCTGAGCCAGTGTAACCGACCTGGTTGAAAAATAACTTAGCAAAACAGTAGTTATATTCTGAGCGGTTCGGTTCCCTCGTCCAAGTTGTCATGCTGGTCTCACAAGGACTTGGGCTGGCACGAGGCTGGGGATGGTGCCAGGGAGCAAGGATTGCTTAAGGAGGCACCTTAGCTGAAGAGTTACTTGTGAAACTTCATCTTCTGTTGTGGACAATTGCATCCTGAAAAGCATGTCCACTTCAGTTTTCATGTGCTAAAACATAACACAGATTTCCCACTGGGTCTGTGGAAATTCAGTACACGCACATGTATCAGTTGTAGGGTTCAGCAAAAAAATGATTCTCCTACAGCGTATCTGATCTTTCACCAGATACCCTGAGAATTTCGTTCTTCTGGACTGGAACCACATTTGCTCTGGCAGCCGCCTAGCATTAGGGTCCTATAAGAGTTGAGGAGTACACAGATTTTTAGGGTCTTTGGCCTACTTCAGACTGTAAAGAGTTATTGGTACAGAAAAGTGAGAAATAAAACCTGACTTCCATAGTTCGCAGGAGGATTAGCCATGATTGCTTTCTCAGCCTGGAGAAATAAAAATACCAGATGGCTGATGAGACTTCTATAGGCTCGTTGTGGGATAAATTGTTACGTACAAATAGATAAGTTTCCTGAAGCCTTCCATGTAATGTGTATAGTAAGCTACATTGAACTACAGGATAAACAGAGAAAACATGGCCTTTGGGAAATGAAATGGGAGAGGCAGCCACATGACATCCTCGTTAGCGATTTGTTTATGTCTCATTGGAAAATGCTCAGAGACCACAATGAGGGATGTGGTATAATGAACCAAAATGGAATAGAGTAGAAGTAGTTCCTCCCAAATGAAGTAATGAAAATAAGTCACTGTGGTCCTGTCCTGCACCTTGTAATGTGTGTGAATTCGGCTGACTGTGTAGGAGACTCAGCATCCATGGGAAATGCACGGTCATTCATGTCATTCTGTCTGTGCTTGGGCCTCTGGAAATGCAGAGGCTGCTTAAAAAGTGTAGATGGCTCAATCTGTGTGTTGCAGTTCCCTAGGTAGCTTTGGAAATCTTTTCTAGCCTATGGAGGGCTTGATCAAGATTTACCTATCAAAAATATCATTGCCGTCAGACCGTCGCTATTTCTTCTCATTTATGCTGGCTTCCCTGTGGTAGAAACATGATCCTGTGTAAGCCTTATTCAATCTTTGCTGATCCAAATCATCCTATTTTGGTCAAAAAAGGTATATGTGCAGAGAGTAACTGTAGACTCTGTTGCCATTACTGCAAAAGTCTTACTGCAGACAGTGTTCCCTTTTCTGTTTCAATTAACCATAAGGAAACTCCAGCAGAGAGGTATGTTTTATTAATAAGAAAAAATGAAAAACTACAGAGTATACAAGGGCATAGGCAGAACAAAGAAGAGGAGCCTATACCACAATGCTTTCCCATGCTTATGCAATAAGATAACATCAGGCAAGTTTTGGCTCAAGTAACCTATTGAGAAGAAGCTCTGGGGATATTCAGACACCGCAAAATTGTAGTATAACTTCATATAAAAAATAACTGGGGAAAAAAAAAAAAGAAAACTAGCTGCAAACAAGAGCTGACAATATAAGCCTTCATTCAACTAAAGGAGTGATCTGTGCAAGAGAACTGAGAATCACATAAACATGCCTCTGTTGAGCATTCATGGCTATTTAGGAGAATCACAGGGAGCACATTGAGCAATCCCTACAGCAAATACCACTTAACACTTTATAAAAACATGATTTTGCTTGCTTATATCTTTACTAAAAGTAGCTCATTTAGGCTGATGTTTTCCATGCCCACTGCCTGCCTCACACTCAAAATTTGGAGGGAGTATGATCTATGTGGCTCAGCTGTATTAAAAGCATTGTTAGGGAAAGAAATGTGTGTTCCCCTGCTCCTCGAGGAAAAAAAATCTTAAATATTTTTACTGAAATTTTCTATAGTCATTAACATATTTGAATAGCAGCAAGTATAAATGTTTCCTTTCTAACCCCCCCCGCTGTGGTTTAGGAAGCAGAGGCCCACCGTAGCCCTTTTTTTTCTTCAGCTCTCTGCCCTCAGCGATGCGGTCTGCAGAATTTTCAAAAGCTTGTCCCCCTTCACCCACCCAATGCTCTGGTTTTGCTGGCAGCTGCCCTTACCTAAGGGCTCCCATGCGCTGAAGGACAGAGGTCTTCCTCACTTGCCCCCCCCTCCCTGACTGTTTCTGAACTGATGGTGTCGGCTCCTTTTTGAAGGCAGCTTTGCATGCCTACTGGTCTCTTCCCCGAGCTATTTTAATGCACTATCCTTGCAGGTTTTTTTTGTTTGTTTGTTTTTTCATTTGCTTGCTTATTTTTCCAGTTCATTTCTTATAAGGTTTGTGAGTTGGATGTGCTCCTGGGAGAGCCCGGGATCATCAGAACCCCTTGGTAAGAGAAATGCAGGATTTGTGACCTGTGCAGCCAGGAGAGCGGAGGAGAGGGACAGGGTTTGGGGCCTGGGAGCCCGCTCCTTTCAGTGGTGGTGGGCTGCTGGACTGACAGGTCTGGGCTGCTCATGAAGAGTTCAGCCATTCTGGTAATTGACACATGTTAATGCCAAAATATCAATGTGCTAAGAACTGGCTATTTAAAGCATGGATCTGTGGGATCAGTTTGCAAAGCTGATTTGTTTCAAAATTAAAATAATCTACTATTTTCAGTTAAAAAAAAGGCCCAATTCAATGCCAAGTCAAGACCCTAAATTAAACTATGAAGACCAGCTTCAGGATTATTGTCATGGAGGGGGCTGTTCCTGATTAGACAAATCCTTGGTTAAATAGATGCAATCTGGACTATCCACAGTCCAGATAGTGTCGGCTTTTTCTATACTTCTTCAAGTGCTGGGGAACCATTTCTTTTTCGCTCCTTTCCAGGCAGCTTTCAGTACTTGTGGGTGATTAAGACCTCTTGTAGTACTTTTTCTGGTCGAGATGTTGCAGAAGTGTTAGCGAAACCACTGAGGCCACTTAAGACACTGATTCACAAGTTCCCGGCAGGAACCTCCGCCTAACTGGAATCCCCTGTCTGTCACAACTCCACAGACCCTCGCGGGGCCCTTACATTTTATTCCTCGTTTCAGACAAAATTAAGGAAAATAATTGCAAATGTTGCTTTTAGGAAGTTTCTGCTTTCCCTGAGGCACCCACCAAACCATTAAATGTCTGTGCATTGGTTTATTTTCCTCCAGATTGGCTTATTCTGGGACTAATCTTGGTTTTTATTTCTTGGATGCATTTCAAACGTTTCTAGGGCACCTTGTGCTCTTTCAGTTCATTCCATGATGTTCATAATTGTTCCCAATCTAATATCTGTGATTCAGATTAGCATGCCTTTTTACACATTTTTCCTCCTTTATCCAAATCATTAATGAAATTATTCAATAAGGCAGAATCTAGTGTAATTCCCTGTAGACCCCCAGTAAACACTTCCAACCCTACTCAACAGATTGTCTTTTGTCCTTAAAACTTGTTTATGTCCATTTAATCAGCTTTCACTCCTTGCAGGAACCTCTGCATGAACCATTCTGAATTATTAGTTCAGAATACGAGTCTGGCTTGAATGTACATCAGGTGATTTAAAAAAAAAAAAAAATTATTCAGCTAATTAGCCCTTATTGAATAGTCTTGTTCAAGGCAACCAGAAAAAGGTTCTTACAAAGCTTTTTCTGACTGTCAGAAGCTCTTCATCAAATGTTCATAGTCTTAGCTGAGAGGAGAAGACTGCGCAGTGATGCCATCCTTTCTCCATTTCCACCCCCACTCCTACCCCCCACCCCCGACCTTTGTAGGCTGTCTTCTGGGTTTTTTTGCTTTAATGATCATTCCAAACATAACTTTTGTTTTGTCCTCTGTACTGTAGTCAGGAGTGTATCCACGCTGAAAGATGGGGAGAAGGTGCTGTGCTGTGGTGGCAGCCTTTGGAATGACTGACCCACCCTTTCTAAAGTAGCCCATGTAGATCAATGTGGTTTGGTTTTGGTTTTGTTTTTTAATATTTATTTGTATTTTTTACCGGGACGTGCCCAGTGACTAACGATCATGCCCTAATGACTGAGCTGAAAAGCTGCTGGGAGCTCAGTGCTCCTGCAAGCTAGGTCTTTTTGTGCAGTTATCCAGATAAATGTTTAGATGGTCAAATTTGGGAAGGGGGGGTGTGTGTGTGCATGTGTGAAATTAATTGTGGCCGTTGTGCCTGTCAGGACCAGAATAAGTGTAATGTGTTAGGAGGGAACAGGAGGTCAGAGACAGATGATCAGACATGCACTCCCCATGATGTCCACTGCCTTTGGGAACAGATTTTTTTTTTGTGTGTGTGTCACACTGCTCTCAGCTTTGTTATTCTCCTGTATGTGATGAAGGCTTTTGGCTTTGAGACTTCATTTTGATTTCTCATGGGTTGTATGTCTAGTGCCTGAAATACACATGAGTATAGAAGTCGTTCTGCTTCCAAAGCCCATTTGTTGCCTTTTTTTTTTTTTTTTTTTTTTTGATAGCACATAGTGTATGTGAGAAATGGAAACCATTCGTAACAATAATACATGAGACTAACACAATTTACTCCTATGTTCATTATGTGGGAGCATGTTGGCTGCTAGTCTGGGCTTAGGTTCACATGCACATACAGAGAAAATCCTTAAAGCCCATAGCAAACCTCCCATTCGCTTCACTGGGGCTTATATGATGCCCCTTGTCAATGCTAGCAAATGATGTTTTGGCCACTGTCAGATATTCGTTAAAGACAAAAAAAATTGTTTTGTTGTTTTATGGAGCAGGATTTAGGGTATTTTCTATGAGCATTTCACTTTTCTCTAGGGTCCATCGCTGAAATAAATAGCTGATGGTGTGGTCCCATACAGCTAAGCAGGTTGAAGAGGTAGCTACTGCAGAAGGGCCTGGGCCCCCGCGCTGCGCACTCATCCTGCCTTCTGCACGGAGGGATGTGCGTCAGGCCCTCGGCGAGCTGAGGGGAGGGCCCGGATGGCTCAAAACAATGCACTTTTTTCAGAAAGGTTGCTTTTCAGACGTGGTGAGTTGCCCAAGGCAGCTAGCTGCATGGCTGGGTGGGTAGCCGTGCTGACTGGAGGGGACTGGGAGGAGCGGACCCTTCCTTCTGCCGGCAGCTTGCTACGGCGCTACTGCAGCCAGAGAGGCTTTTACAAAGTGTGGAGATGTGTCGGCTATTTCAGTCTAAACATTTAAAATTTCCTTTATTGGTACGAAAATGGCAGATTACTGTTACGTTGCAATCTAGTAGTAAGAATATGTTCAGGTTGGTTGGTTTATTAGCAGTCAATATTTTTGACAATATGTCAATTTTTGACAATTAGTCAATTATGGCCTCTGAGGAGTTTGGTATTTCCCTCCCTGGTGAGATGTAGAGGCAAACAGCTGAGAAGGGGCAGCTTCCAGCTTGGGATGGTGACTTTCTGAATCCCTCTAGCAGGACAAAAGTGTTCATTTGATCATGTCTTCAGACACCTGGCTCTTTTCTCTAGAGTTGGCTTCAAAATAAGGGGAGAAATCCAAAGAGTTTTTAGAACACTAAACCAAATCTTCCATGCATTAAATAGAGTAATTGTTTTTTGGGAACTTTGAAGTCGTCCCTGGTTCTATTACAATGGATCTTGATTTCTTTATTAGAAATTATAAAAATAATGGGTTTTCCACTTTACAGATACATATGGAAGTTTCTGAAAAATTTCAGAATTAATGGGAGAAAGAAAAATGCAGTTGGAGCACCTGGTGATCACACCAACCACACAAAAGTCAAAGAGTTATTAAAAAAAAGACAAACAGAAATTCCAAGTACTTTTCACAAATGAATGAAAAATCATTTGTGATTCTTTCTGTGCAAAAGTTTAACCTAAAATATTTGAAAGTTAAAACCTGAAATATTTTTTATTAATTATTTATAGGACAAAAGGGAAATGAGTCAATTTTCTGGCACAGTGACCATCCTGGAGCAATCGCAGGGATTGGAATATAGTCATATTAATTTTCTGTATTTTGTTTTGTCCCTTAGTTATTATAGCTAACATGCCATTCTGCATCTAACATCTACCTCTACAGACATATAGAGTAACTACTGGAGAACAAAACCATTTGTAGCAATGATTGAGAGACAGCTGTACAGGTCATGAGTTAATACCTGGGGTTAGTTAATTTTTCTGGTCAGGAATAGTGGTTTGTGAAATGGAATCACCATCGCCCAACTAATAATGATATTTTAAAATACGTTTTGTTGCAAGTAGTAAAACATTCAAAATTTTGAGGTTTTCACTGAACAGAAATTCTAAAGTGCTTTCATTTCATATGTAAAATTTAATTCAGAATTATAGTGGGAATGAAAATCAAATTATAGGAATGAAATGAATCTACACAGTTGGAAGAACTAAATAAAAGATAATCATTGCATAGCAAGAAACAGAAGAGAACCCATTTTGTTCTTAAATTCTGTTAAAAGCTTTCTGTTGATTTGTCTCCTTTTTTTTCTTTTCTTTTTTTTTCTTCTGATCATAATTGACATTTCCAAAAAGCATTTTGATTTAAACAAACATGCATCTTTCTATTTGAAAACTAGTGCTTGGGGAAATACGTGACCCTCTTGTCCTGGTTTCAGCTGGGATAGAGTTAATTGTCTTCCTAGTAGCTGGTAGGGTGCTGCGTTTTGAGTTCAGTAGGAGAAGAATGTTGATAACACCCTGATGTTTTCAGTTGTTGCTCAGTAGTGTTTAGTCTGAAATCAAGGACTTTTCAG
>JAVJGG010000024.1:5760214-5819822 GCA_035590195.1 Aviceda cuculoides
GAGGGGGGGGCGGCGCGGGGGGGGGGGGAAGGGTGATAAGGGGCTAATGGGGAAGAAGAGGTGGCTGGATAAGGTGGGAAGGGGATGCGAGGCTGCCAGTGAGGGACCGCAAGGTGTATGGGACAGCATGAAAGGATGGGGAAAGCAGCGGTAGTGGAGAAGGGAATGTCGTCTCCGAACCAGTGCTGTGGCAAAGGAAACATTTGGGCTTTTTCCAGATACCTGTTCTAGGCTAGATTCTTCCAAGGGGGAAATTCTTCCTCAAATCCTAATGCAAGCCTCGTAGGATTTCCAATTGCTGTTGCCACGTTATCAATAGTCAATGTGCTAAGTGAGCTTCCGAGAGGTTTTCCATGCTTGTAGCAGCTTGGGAAAAGGATCTTTGCTTCTACCAGTGAAAAGGAGTGGGTGATACAGTGAAAGAAGATATGAAGTGCAAAGCGTTGAGGTATGCGAAGGTATTTTGGGGGTGTGCTGGTGACTTATCTATGATCTGACTTCCAGTGTTTTACAAATGTGTTTGATATTTAAAATTGTTCAGCGAATTTCTCCGGCAACCGTATTTCTGTTCCATGGTTACTGCAGATTACTCAGAGGAACGATTCTTTTGAGTATTTGTTACTCACTGTTCACTGTTTGCCCTGAATGTCACAGCAGTCGCACGGTATCATTTCTACTTCCTGACCTGATAACTTCCAAGCCCAAAGGAGCTTTTAAGAAAGCTGCATATCATGATTCCCAGTATAAATATTTGTGCAAATACATATCTAAATACAAGTACTAGCAAAGTGCTCTCTTGCTGAGGTCATGATTTTGAACAAAAATTTGCCTGAGTGTTCACAGATGTTAAATGAAAGTTCAGCAGCTACCCATTTTTGTCAGTTTGTGATTTGGTAGCTAAGGTAGGATTTCTTCGTGTGTTTTCTGGGGTTTGGTGGGTTTTGTTTGTAGTTTTTGTGGTTTTTGCTTTGTTTTTAATATGGATTGCTCAGTTATATTCTGGGTTAGTCTGAATCTTGATTTCAGAGACGTTGCTGGTAGGTTGGAGGCAAGATATGCTTGTCACAGCCATAGAAAAAGTTGACCAAATTGGGGAAGGATTAGATCTCCGGGAGCCGAGCAACTTGCGTGTGCAGTTCAGGATGGTGCGAAGCTGTGGATCAGATAACCACTTGATGTCACTGTTGTTCTGCAATTGGGAAATAAGTACATATTCTACAACATCTTTTTCCTGTTGTGTAATGCAATGGTAGCGTTTCTGGAAAAGGTAACTACTAAAGTGAGGAGCGTAACTTTATCCTCGTGGCTAAGGGAAAGGTAGTAAAATTCCCATCAGTTCAGAGATTGCGGAGCTAAGGAAGGCCCTCCTGTGTTGGGATGTATTAATAGTACTGGTAGGTTCTTAATAGCCAAGATCTTTCACGTAGCAGCAGTAAAGCAGACATTAAAAGTCCTTCAAGAAAAAGTATTTTTCAGTACTCTGTAACCTACTAATACAATGTAAGATTTATTTTTATAGTCTCCTGTGAGTTTTCTGTTGTCTGTCTCATTTATCTCTTCTCTTCTTCTTAGGAAAAGCCATTGATTTTGTAGTTCAGAATGCAATGTCGGAATCCCACGGAGGGAGACCCAGCGCATCAAAGGTTGCGATAGTCATCGTGTCAGGGATATCAGAAGACACCGTGGAGGCTGCTGCACTTTCTGCAAGAATAAACAGTAAATCTCGTTTCGCTGTCACGTTTTTTAAGCAGAGTTGTTGCTTTTTAAGTAATGCAGTAGGACAAAGGTGGAAAAATTAAGGCACTGGTATGTTCATATAAGTTCAGGACTCACTGTGCGTAATGTTCTGGTAAGAAAGAGGCCTGAACAAAACGTGCCTGAGGAAGATGCCTTTGAATTACCAGTAAATTCAGGACCAATCTGCAATTTAAGCTGAACAGCTTCTATAGGTTTCATAAATTAGTAGCATTTCATTTTCCAAGGTCCTGTGGATAGATAGGGATGACAGAAATGTGATCTAATATTATAAATTCAATACTGTTGCAGTACAGTGAATCTTGAAAGGTTCACTGTAATAATAATAATAATAAATAGAGAGAGGATGTGATCAGATTCTGCACTGACCTATACAGGAATATGCTCTTGATATCAATGTGTGCTGCATGATTTTTCTTCAAGTTTTCTGGCTGTTGTCTCTGTACCTCAGATTCCTCAGGTGTTCAGCTGAGGAACCTTGACTTCCTTTGTAGGTTGCTCTGGGAGCTATTGAATAAGGCATGGGCTAAATAACAACTATCAACTATTATGGTTTTTTTTTAATTAAATGGTTTGAAAATAATCCAGTTGCCATGTGACTGAGGAAAGAAAACAACATATTGAGATTTTTTTTTTTACATTTGAAAAAAAGTGAAGGTGGTGTTATTAAGTCTGCAGCTGCATTTTGTTGACTATGCATGATCTTATTATGCTTGGGACTAATACAGCTCATCTTAGCTAACACTGTGATTACAGCATAATCATTTCTGCCCTTAATTGCCTTTAGCCTATGTGGAGGGAGCGATGCAAGTAATACATGAAAATTAACTGTTGTGGGAAAAAAGTTTTCCCAGATCTTTTTTTCTAAAAAGCAAATGAAAAAAATACAACAGCAAAGACCACCTTCTCCTGTGCATTGCTCATGTAAAACCTCTTCTTCCCTTTTCCTAGGGGTATCCCTGTTTCCAATTGGAGTTGGGAACAGATATGATGAAGAGCAACTGAGGACTTTGACTGGGCCATCAGCTGCCAACAGAATTATGAAGCTTCAGAATTTTGAAGACTTATCGACTATGATCACATTGAATAGTGAATTTATCAACAAAGTGTGCATGGGTAAGTCCAATATAGTTGTAGCCTCGTAACTGGAGCAAAACCCGCAAATTGAAATGGCAAGACCAGAGTGCTTTTTCTTGATTTGAGAAGTCAGCCCAATGTTCCTTTGACAGTGTTTCACTGACAGTCATCACGAATGCTAACATAGACCCCCGCCATCACATAGGTGTAACAAAATCTGAGCCCTTTCAGCACGTAGCCAACTCCTATTCTAATCCACCAGCTTTCAGCAAGATTTTTAAAACTGCTTAGGCCTGAACTTTCAAGCTATCATCTTATTAATAATCAGGGCTGGTCGTTAACTGAAGGACGCCAGGAAAGCTCAAGCTGTCACGAATGAATGGGGGCATGCTTCAGAAATGTTACAAGTTAGGTGTGAGTAAAGATTCCAAAGATTCCATACCTATTTTTCTGCACAGACCTAAGCATTGTTATGTGTATGTCTACAAAGAATTCAGCCAAAGGGTTAGAAAAAAAAAAAAGAATAAGAAAGAATTAACTTTTTCTGGAAAACAAATACTCGGGGGAAAAAAGGTGTAAAATATTTTAAACAAACATTCATTTATTTGTAGATAGCCATGCCCCCCATCTAAGGAAACTTGCTTCAACTCTGGCCAGTATTTTACTACTTTTGCGTCCTTGGTCTGTGTGTATATAGATATTCATTACTTGTGGTGGTGGTGTAATTTCTATTACAATAGCATCTACTTGTCCTCTCCACAAACCACTATCTCATCGTGTTAGTCATTGCACAGGTTTTTACCGGCATTACTAGGGCTTAGTTACGTCTCCATTAAAATAAGTGGACTTTTTTGCAGAGCCAAGTACCACTAAGAATGAGGAAGTTGCAGAGTGTGCACAGTCCAGCTTAGAGATATCCGATCAGTCTCCACTGGGATCACTTCTGGCATTTTAAAATCTCTCCAGAGCATCAAACAGCTGCCATTTTCTAGATTTAAACAGCTGCCATTTTCTTTCTTTTCTTTTAAAATAAGCTTTTAAAGATGCATTTCCTCTTCTCACACTGTAAAATATGTGATTTTTCCGTGCCCTAAATTACATTGATTCAAGATATAGGATAGGGAGCAGGAATTTGAAGCTAGCAACTACTTTCTTATTGCAATCTGTGCTATAACCAATCGGTACTAGAGGTGAAAGCTTTGTATTTTTATGAAAGCTTTTCCAACAGCACAAAGTGTATGCTCAAAAACTTGAATGATAGGTATCTTATATTAGACACCTAAATCTGAGAAACTTAGGTCTCCTTTTTGCTGATAGTAAAGCCTTTGCTACGGGGTGGGAAACTGTCATTTTTTTTGTGTGTGTTTGTTTTTTGTGGGTTTTTTTGTTTTTGTTTTATTTAAGTTTCTTACAATCTGTAAAGTGTAATTTTCCCCTCCAGACTCATACAGTTGGATTTCTTGTACAGAGGGAGTCTTACTTTTATGTATGGAAGTGTACCAAAAATAATACTATTAAAAAGGTTTAAAAGATTTCCTAAATGCTTTCAAAATACATTACTTATCCTGGAAAAGACAGAGCATGGAGCGTATATATGCTAGCAAAGTATAGTATTATATAAAGAGCTTGCTAGTCAGTGTTTTAATTTCCTAGACACGTGCTTATCACATTGTCATGCCATAGTACTTTCCATGAAATTACTTTCCGTGTATCTTTTAGGTGTGTTATGAGAGCACATAAACATAGAAACTGCAATTCAGGGGGTGCCTTGTGACCACCTAACTGATTATATAAAAAACTGCTCATCACAGTAATGCCTGAATGTCAGGAAACTGAATTTGAGTATTCTTATTGCAGCTATTTTCATGTTTAGGCTAGTTGCTGACAAATCTTATCTTGGGGTTACTCACTGTATTTATCTTTCTGCATTTAATAAATATGTGTGTGTGCATGAGTGTGTAAATTCTCATTACCTGCTAATTACCGGAAATATTCTCAATTTATCACAAGATTCAGAAGGAAGGCTGGACCCTGCCTCAGAGCTAAAGCCATGATCTTCTTTTATGTACTGTCTGGGCAGAGCTGTATGTCAGTACAAGGAGCTCTGTAGAATTACAGCCTACTTACAGGGTATTTTGGGACCGATGTCATTGCAGAAGTCAGGTAATGCTAGCAGTAACAAAGTTTATGCGTTCTTTGATTTTTGTAGACTTTGGACAAATGCCTGCAGTCTTCAGGTAGGGATTCTTACATTCCAATGCAAAAAACCCCCTTCTTACAGCCTAAGTCACGTATTTAGTAAGCAATCTGTATTTTGGTGACCACCACTTCTAAGGCTGGATAAGGGCGTGAGATGGCTAAAAGATGTCTCTTTCTCTTTCAGACCCTGTCAGAGAATGTATAGATGAGGATGGAAACAGAAAGAAAGTAAGTGTATTGCCTGGGTCATCCATCTGGTTTTCAAGTTACAAAGTTCATGCTGGACCATGAATACCTTCATAGATAATCTGAAACAAAAAGTGTTGGACAATATTAAGAATTATTTTGAGGAGGAAAATTTTAGCTTTTGAACTGATGGGATAACTTTGCACAAAGGAGACTTCCTCTAATGACACCTGGTCTTGCAGTGTGTTGAATACTACTGAAGGCAGTGCAGAGCCAAAACCTGTGGCAGTGGGTGTCTTCCCTGACAAAGAAAAATGTATTTCCATCACCTGGTGAAAGAACTTCTGGGAAAGCTAGACATGGCCAAAATAAAGGTGCATGTACAGGGCAAGGCAATGTCATTGTCCAGAGCCCCTCCTTCTGCTAAAAATACAAGTGCCTTGACCCTATGAAAGAATTATAGGAAGATAATTATTGTGTGATAGTCACCTCTCTAGGGAAAACCATCTCTTATGTAATGAAATCAAAGTTCTTAGTTTTCATTTGCAGAAAAGCTTTTATTAATCCTGAGAAAATGCTCAGAAATGTTAGTAAACCTGTCCGATGTCTCAAAAGTGTTCTGCTCTAAGAAAGGAATGATGTAGATGTTATAAATTGTTCTGTTCCTTCATCTCAGGTGAAATGCCAAGGTTTTTGAGTGCATATGATACTTCATGCATTTAAAAATATTAAAATAAGCTTGTTACATGTTTTCTAGTAGAGGTCAGTTATGAGTTCTACCCTAGGATTTGTCTTGAATTTCCAGTACATTAAAAATATTCCTTTGGTTTTTCCCTTGTGAAGACATGACTGTAAGGAAGGATGTGGCTAATAAAGAAATGCTTATGAATTGTCTAGACACAGAAAATATATCAAAGCTGCCTTACATAGTTGGCCTTGGTCAGCTGGTCAGAACACAGAAAGGCTTTTGCTAGATCAGACGCTAAGTATAACTTGGTGGCTTTGAGGTTGACAACCTAATTAAGAAAAAAACAACAAACCAAAACTAAACTTGAAAAACTTTCTTAATTGAAAACAAAAAACAATCAGATTCTTGTTGTTTATTCATTTGAATTGCATGTGTCCAGGCCTCTGGGCTCCTAGAAGCAGATGCAGGTACATGTAGATAAGTGCTGGGAAGGCTAAACTCGAATTTCTGACATGTCAGGCTTCATTTTTTTGGTGGTAAACTTAAACCACAATTTCCGTTCTGGCTAAAATGTTTTTGGAAGAGAAGAGGCCAGGCTCCACTCCCTATAAAAAAAGAACCACACTTTCAAATGGTAGACTTTAGGGGGATTTTGTGTTACCTTTTCTGTCAGCCAGAAAAAATGGGGTCTAGAAGACCCTGCCAGCATGGTGGCCGTTGCCTTTTGGAGCAGGCTGTGAGCATCCTGTGGTGCCTGCGGGACGCTGTGGAAAATTCTGCCTCCGGTGTTCAGCACCCACGCTCTGAACTCCCCTGCCGCCTCAATGGCAGCGACGTGCCAACGTTGGCCTGTTGCCCTCTTCCAGCACAGTCCACGAATCCATGGGAATGAAGAATCAAGGCTCTTTCCTAAGGCAGAAAAGACAGGCTCTTACATCAGATCCATAATATTTCAGGCGTTACTCAGAGAATTACTGCAGGAGGCTCAGTTCCCCAAGCGGGATGTCTGTCATGCACCTGGAGATTGTGGGAACTGATCTCTTGCAGTTTGCAGGGAAATCGGAGTTCTCAGGATCAAAAATCTCAGCCTAAATCCTATCACTATTGTGAGCGATATGATTTGTTATATTATTTTTGTTATTACTTCTACCCTGGAAATGACTGTGGAAGGAAGATTCATGGCTAAGTTCACTGTTGGTAGCAGAAGGACGGAAGATCAAATGTACTAGGTCAGGCCAAAAATCCATCCAACCCCCTGTATTATGTGGCCTAAAATAGAAGTCAGTGAAGAACGTAAGTAAGTATACATGAAAATTCCCTGAACTATCCTAGCCTTGAACAATTTGTGACCCTGAGCTGTGAGTGGCACCTTTTTGTGTTTGATAGTGCTCAATGGTTTTCTCCTCTATGAATTTGTTCAGTCATTCTTTGAATCCACGTCAGTTTTTAGTACTCATCATGTCCAGTGGCAAGCAGTTCCAATAATGCTAAATACAGGCTGTGGAAAGAACCACTGTTTTAATATTTGAACTTGCCAGCTGACAGAATATGGGAAGGATTGTGATAGATTAAGGTTTTTTTAAATGTAGTTAATTTTCATCAGTAGTCTTGTTTTGATGCTTTTAAGCAGACATAGTGGTGATAGTAGAAGTGTAGGTACTTGTCTTAGAATGGTAGCACTTCATCATGAAGTGATCTGTATAGTGATCTTCTGCATTTCTAGTCTACACGTGGTGGTAAAAACCGCGTTCCTAAACTAGCTGTTTCCGTAACATGACTTTACTAGTGTGTTGTTCAGCGCTTGGTTTAGAGAAGAACAAACAAACAAACAAAAGCCTGACTAAATTAAAAGGTGCCAGCTGATGAAGCCGGTCGAGGCGCGTGGCTCGCTCTCCTGCAGATGCACTGTAAGAGTCCGCGAGTCCGGGTCCGTAGGCTCAGAGCTCCCTGGGAGAGGAAGTCTGAGGCTTCCTCCGGTGTGCTGGCAGGCTCATCGCTTTCGGCAGACTTATCCTTCACGATTGAGAAACCTCTGCTTTTGCTTTCCTTTCTGTCCTATTTTTACTCCTACGATTTCATATCAATTGGGATTTTAGGCTTTCTTTGTCTTCAGAGTCCCTGTGTTTTCCTCTGCACCAAGATTCTTGGCTTTTTTGGATCCTTCAACTGATAGTTTTGTTTTAATGTGCTGTGCTTTGCTTTTCTTGTCCAGCTCTTAGATGTTTTCCAATAGATGTTCTGTTAAGGAGTGAAATAAAAACAATTAAATATGTATGGAAGCCAGAGGGTCCTTTGCCAGACTTGCACAGCTGTATATGTACCCTTCCAGGTGCTCCCCTTTCAATGAGTTGTAGGCGAGACAACTATAATTAAAAACCATTCTATTTCTTCCTATCGAAATATTTTCTCCATACTCAAAGCTCCTCATGTTACTTTTTTCACAGCTTCCTCTAGGCTCATAAGCCTGGAAAGTATTAAGCCACTTTCAGGACAAGTTACCTTTTCAAAGTCCTGAAACATACAAAGCTGGTCTGGTAAATTAACATCTTTAATATGTAAATTTTCATGGCTGCAAATCTGGCAGTTCTCTTTTAGACTTGACGGAATCACATAGCTCAGATACTTTCACATCACTATTCTTGGTTTGCACATTAGTGCCAAGAATAGTCTGCGAATTATGTTGCGGTTAGCAAAGTGATAAAATACTGAGGTATGGGAATGATGGGTAAGCTGGAAAGGAGAGGGTGGGAGATGACCTTGCTCGATAGCAATCAACTTTTTTTTGCCACGTTTCTGCCTGTGAATATCAAGAAACGTTATCCAGTTCAGAGAACCACTGTCTCACTTGTTACTAGTGCTTCTGGACTCACCTGCATAGAGATAGGTCTGGAAAAGGCTGTTTCCCACATTTGGGGATATTCTTGGGAATGCAGACCTCGGGGATGAACACTCTATATTGAAATTCATTGAGCCTATTTATGGACTTTAGAGCTCGGCGGGACTGGGGCCAGAGAGCTCAGCTTTTTGCAGATATGAATCTTGAGATATTCCAGATTGTGTCCACATCTATTTCTCTGTCTTTTGGTAGTATGTAATCCTGGCGCCTTACAATTTAGACTGTCCTTTAAAAGATGAGAATATATTTTATGCTTTGTTTTTAATTTTACAAAACCACCATGCATATCTAATAACATTAATCTGGTAAAGAAGCAATTTCCCTTCAGGAAGGGAGGAACTGTTTTAAAGTTTTGGAGTTGTGGCTAGAATAACTAAGGTATTCCACTAAGCCTTTCTAGCTTGGAACAAATATTGTTAATGCCTGCTGTGCCGTGACCATCTGTGATCAGAGCTCTTTCTAAAATAATTTTATGGCTTATGAAAACTAAAGGCTTTGACATTTAAAGAAAAGCTAAGGGGAATTCTTTGTTGACTGTGCTATCCATGCATGCTGTAGGATGGCTAAGCTAACAATAGATGGAGTACCAGATACTTCATTCTGCTGTAATAAAACATCTCCTGTTCTAGACTATTATCTTGTGCTTGGAATTTCAGAGTCTATTTCTTACAATGTTGCTAATTTAAACTTTCTCATCCTCATGAAGTCCTTAATACACTGCATTCTATTATTTAATTATCCAAGGCTAATTTGAGTAGCACTGCTGTCAGTGTCACTTTACTTGCTAGCTGTAGGATCGTTGCAGCAGCCAAGTTTTGCATTTTTCTCCCCTCCGCCCATGTTCTTCTCAATTATTAAACGTCCATGTCTCCCCATCTAGCCGGGTGACAAATGGACATTACCGGACCAGTGCCACACTGTGACATGCTTTCCAGGAGATTACACAGTTCTGGAGAGTCACCAAATTAACTGCGAGAAGATGCCAAAACCGGTATGTCACAGCAATCTCCCTGCTGTCAAGATTGAAGAAACCTGTGGCTGCCGATGGATGTGTCCATGTGAGTATCTGCCTTTGCATGTAAGCCTCTCCCTCCCCGTCGCTTGAAATGTTTGTCAGAAATGTAATGCTGAATGGAGCTCTTCGGTTGTTGTACGCATCAAAGATGATTGAGGTGGGGGGAACTGGTGCTGTCCACTGGTGGAGAAAACAGCTAGGAGCGCGAGAGCCTTACTGACGTCGGGAATGTGTGATGCTATATGCAAGTTCAGGACCACTGCGAGCTTATTTTTCGCGTTAGCATATCTATAGTGTTTTATCAGAGAATCTCACACTCAGTTTCCAAAGCTGTGTGAACTGGGAAGGAGGATGTATGGAAGAAACCGGAAATTTATCTCACAAGCTGTAAGCAAGTGATGTATTCTTGGTTCGCCTCTAGGCTTGAGGGTTTGGCCTGACCTCAATCAAGCACGTGTATTAAAGAAACAACGTTTAAAAAAAATGCTTCCTCCCTCCATAAAATCTCACGCTGAGCATCTGAGCAGAAACGGTGGCCACTGTGTGATTAGTACCTTGGCTGAGGTGACAGGAACAGAAATTAAGTGCACCCACCCACATTTACAGGGTGGAGGGGTTCAGCCCTGAGGCTGATGATCCGTTTACTAAAAAACAAGACCCTTCAGGAAAATCGAAGGGAAGACTTGAGGGAGGAAGAATGATCATTTCAAGCAAAAAAACCCAAGCTGGAACCTCCAGATCATCACCTCCATGCCCAGAGAGATGCTCTGGCCACGGTGAAAGGGAGGCAGCCGGGGTGAAGGAGGGGGCGACGCCTGGCTGCGCGCAGCCGCGGGGCAGAGCGCTCCGTGGGGAACGGGGAGCAGGCTCAGCCGCCGGAGCTTGCGGTACGCCTCAGCCTGAGCTTGGGGACGGAGCCTTCCCTCCTTTCCGTGGGAAACGCGCTGCAGTCGTATGCTCCGTTTCCATACGAATTAGTCAAGGTGTTTGTTTTGAATTAAATGTCGGAAGGATCAGCTCCAGTAACTCTTGAAGGTTGGAGCTGTACAAAAGAATGCGTTTCTGCAGCCCGATCGTGCATGCTCTTACAGCTGAAATTTGCCGAAATCTCCAAACCAGGAACCTGTAGGTGTTATAGCATTTAAATCCTGTTCAGAGCCTGAATATCTTTGGCTTTAGTGGAGCTTAGGGGACTGTGCTCCCCAACATAATTTTGAAAATTGGGCTTATATCTAAAGTCATGTGATTACTTTTTAAAAGTAAATCAGAACCCAATATATACCTTCTCTTCATAATGTATAATCTCAATTTAAAATGTCCTCTGAACTGGCGGTTTTAAGAACACTTTCTTCAGGGCACTGCTTGAAATACCTAAGCTGGGTAGCTAGATTTTCATCCCTGAACTATTAGACATCCAGAATTTTAACACCGTAAGTTTTAGCGCTTCGTAAAAGCACATTTGATTATCCAAACCCTTTAACATTTCTGGTTTGATATAAGTATTTCAAAAAGGTAAAAAGATTTTTAGTTGAATAATCATAAATATTTTATAATGTTTAAAAGATGCTCATAGTGATATCTACCCATAAAAAGCGCATCTGTAATAATTTTCTTGATCCTAAATACGTTGATAGCAACATGAAAGCATTACTTTTGGCATTCAAAACCTGTCTTCGTGATGAATTTCTGAAAGGATGAAATGAAAATTACCATTTGTACTGTTAGCTGATTATCATGAGAAGACCTATTGTTAACCTGAGATTGCTGCTGTTTAACATGAGCTAACAAATATTTAACTCTTTATGATTTTAATGAGCCATGGTACCCAAAATTTAATTTTTAATTTTTTTTTGGCAGCGCGTGCTTAATTGACTCTCGTGGTTCAGCGAAGCAGTGTTCAGTTATTTAGAGAGCTAAAGCTCTTTTAAAATCACTTCTAAGCGATTGCTTGGCGGTGCAGATGACATGACAAATGCTTTTGCGAAGAGGAAGTACTTGAAAATGTGTTGTTCTTGCATCATATAACTGAGTTCAGAGGGAGTTAAACGGTAAAGGTGCTTGCTTGCTGAACTAGTTACAGATTTTATAGTAACATGATTTGCAAAGTGTGATTCGTGGTTATTGGGTGGTTTTGGACTACACTTAAACAGATTTGCGTTAATACATTTTGTGCTACAGAATACCTGTGAGAAATGTAAAGGGATTCCCATTATCCTCAGATTTTTTATTTTTTTTTTAGATGTTCAGGAATAAAAAAAGTTTAAGAAACATTGTTTTATTGCTAACTTGTTTCATTGTTGTTTATACATGAACTTTGTAAGCAGGTACAGTAAAACATCTGAAGATGCTCCAGTGCTCCAAAGGGATGTATCTCTTGACAGTTCCGTGCCTGACAGTATACAAGATAGGCTTGCTTGCTTGCTTTTTAAAATTAATTAATTAATTAAATTATTTTTTTTAGCACAAGTTGCTGTTTGATGCTTTTCCTGGGAAACTAAGTTTGAAGGTCAATGAATAGGAAACAGATTATTTTCAAATCTCAGTTAGAAGCCCAGTGGCTGAATTGTTGACAAGGAGAATTATCTTCCTGCACGTTTATCTGACATTGCTTTTATTGTCCTTATTATCTTTAGGCAAAAGATTTGAAAATGCATGAGGCAGAAGCATTCTTTTTGCTCAGGTTTTGTTTTGGTACTTGTGAGATTATAATCTTCCTTGTTTTCCAGTTTGTGAAGACAAGGAAGTGTTTATAACCTAATGACCAGGACACTGAGCTGTCAGTTGACCACTGGCTTATCCTCTGCATAATATTTCTCTGCCCTTTATCTGTTTCCCATCTAAAAAAAAAACCACAACAAAAGTCCTCTGGTATTGACTTGTGAGGAGTGTTTGATAAGAATGAAATAGTGTTATTTTCTTTTAAATAGAATACTGTACAGAATACAAAACAATACCATAATAAAAATGCAATGCCAAAATTTAAAAATAAGTATGTTATAGTCTTTCTACAGAGGGGGAAGGGATTTTCCCTGCTCTTATTTTTCATAAAAAATTTAATAAATCACATTGCATGAAATTTATGCACATTAAAAGGGATTTCCTATAAGTTTATCCAAATCTTTTGTAATCGTAATTGCTCCAGACAAAGATACTTAAAAAAACCCCATGCGATGAAGTATTTACTAAAGTTTCTCGTCAATGATTTGCTTCAGCATTTGCAATTCATTACCGTCCTAGCTTTCTCAATTAATTGGTTCCACATGCCCATAACGATTGTGAAGAAATAGTATAATTTGAACAAAAGTGAATGCCAATATGGTTTTTCTTTTTTTCTTTTTTTTTTTTTTCTTCGTTGATTTGCAGGTGTCTGTATAGGAAGTTCATCTCGACATATTGTCACTTTTGATGGGCTGAATTTTAAGCTGGCTGGCAATTGCTCCTACACCTTGTTTCGAGACGTGCAACGTGATGTCGAAGTTCTCCTCCATGAAGGACCATGCAGAGCAACACCAAAGATGAACTGTATGGACTCCATTGAAGTGAAACATCGTGGTGTATCTGTTCAGCTCTTCAGTGACATGGCAGTAAGCTAAATGCAATGAAGTCGTCTGTGCATTTTCTGCTAATGCTGTAGCTTTCAGGTTAAGAGGACAAATTTGTTCCCTTTATCCAGTTTCCGTTCCCCTTGCAGCCTATTCTTAGGCTTCTGAGCAAATGTCTCGTTTCAGTTTCATGATATAATCGATGTCCGCGTAACAAGCCAGACACGTTTCTCCTCTTGTTCTCCCTGTTGTGCTGGTGTGACAATGTCGAGAACGCGGGATTTGGCAACGTCTGCCTGACACTTCTGCCAGAAAGGCAGGGATTATAGACGGGACATACTGCGCTCTGATTCTCCTCTTTTTGGCAGAGGTCCTTTACACAACGTTATCGTTCGGCGCATGGGAGAGCAGTCTGTTCTTCACGAGTCCGTGCGCGACTGCCTGGTCGAAGAGGCAGGGAGTTGGTTCTTACCTGGTGTGCAGATGGACCTCAGCTGTAGACGAGAGGCCAGCTTAGTATGCATTACATCTATTTTGTAGGCAAAGAAGTAGTCAAATTCAATATGACATATTTTTCAGTCTCTGGGTTCCTCAGACATATAGGAGTTGGCTTGCCTGCAAAAGCGATCTCTTCTGACTCGTAGCAGAATAGGATGGACAAAAACACCTGCACCCAGTTCTGCATGGGGATGGACAGCCTTGACTTTCGCTGAGTTTTATTGATAATCAGGGGCTGTAGGCAGCCTTTTAACTTCATGGCGTTAGATTGCTAGTCTAAATACGTGATGCTGAAGGAAGGTATTCACTCATGGGAATATGTTGAAAGAGTTGTTCATACAATACACAGAACGAAGGTCAATTAGTTCTGTACATTTTTACAATCAAGAGAAAGTTTCAGCTTGCAAAATTGTTTCTTATGTCCAGATTCAGCTGGATCTTCAAGTACTTGTAAAGTCAAAATATGTTGCAACTGTAAGATTGGGTTGATTTTAACTGCTTTCTAGAACTGACGTGATGATCTTGCCTTTTTTGAAAACAGGTGGCTGTTAATGGTGAAAAGGTTCATATCCCCTATTCTAGCAGTTTGTTTGAAGTCACTGTCTATGGAGCAATAATGCATGAAATCAAGTTCTCCCATCTTGGACATAATCTCACATTCACTCCAAGAAACAATGAATTTATTCTTAAACTTAATTCAAAGAGCTTTTCTTCAGGAACACAAGGGCTTTGTGGTAAGTCTGAAAGCTAGTAATTTTAACAGCTTCCTACTTGGGCTTGAACTGCTATTTATGTTACTGTAATTTGTGTGGCCCTGAGCCTGTAAACTCTCCAGCTGAACTGATCCCCTGTTGTTGGCACGTTGCTAACCTATGTAGGTTTTTCTACATTGGCCATCAATGTAACAGCTCATTGACTCGCAGTAATACCTTAGAAAGAACAGGCTGGACATCTCTCATGGTTTACTTATTTCACATTATCTTTTCAAGGAGGTTTTTTTTTTTTTTTTGGGGGGGGGAGGTTAATTTTAGGTTCTTGCATATACGTTTCTATTTGCAGTGAAGGTGAATGTTTTGTGAGGGGTACTACTCCCTGGGAGAAATAATTCTATGGTATCCTCAAAGGTATAAGCTATACAATACAGTATACAATAGCTATACAGCTATCCTCTGTGGCATAACCTGTATCTCCTGTAATGAGGAAATGGGAAACAAGACCCAGGGTTTTTATGCCTCTACTGATAACAGCCATGAGGAATATCATTCATTCATTGGCATTCACCAGGTGGCCCCAACCAGCTCCATCTGCCCTGTGTGTGTTTTCTCTAGGTTTATTTTATTGCTGACTGTGTCCAGACTATGTCTTCTCCTTTTACTTGCTCTCCTAGGGGTGTGTGACCAGAACCATGTCAACGACTTCACATTACATGATGGCTCTGTCACTCCTGACAGCACCGTGTTTATCCAAGACTGGACAGTGGAAGAGCCAGGAAAGATCTGTGAAATCCGCAGAGAAGACAGATGCTCTGAGCACGCGACGAGCCACTGCCGCTTTCTGCTTTCCGATCGGTTCGCAGAGTGCCACAGCGTAATCTCCCCCAACATGTTCTACGAGGCCTGTGCAGAGACCAGCTGCTATGAGGATGAAGCCTGCGAGATGATAACTTCCTACGCTCACATCTGCAGGGAAAACGGCGTCTGCGTAGACTGGAGAACACCTGAGTTTTGTCGTAAGGCATTTGGTCTATGTTAAAACCGATACAGAAACTGTCTGTCTTGGTGATGGTGGTGACAGCGACCACCTTGTCAGCGTAATATTAATTTTTGATTGCTGTGTAATGGGGCAGAAGTTCCAGATCAAGCTTGCCATAAAAGTCACATTGCAGATCTAATAACTGGTTTGTCATGCACTAAGTTGCATGTTATGGAAAAAATGTCTCTTTGTAAACTGCTAACTAGTAAAATGCAAGGTAGTTATGTGAGGCTAGAGGGATAACCTATGAAATAAAAATACTGTGAAAGCTGTGTACAGGTAAACGCAGCTGGGTGACAGTACCTGACTCGGCAGCCGCTGAACCATCGTGGGGCCAGGTTTGGACTGAGAGTCTGCTCTGATTCTGCCAGGCAGTTTTAGCTGCAGATATCCTTGCTTTGGTACAGACATTTGAGGATCTGTACAAGGCAGTCAGGGAAGCTCATAATTTGGACTAGTGGAACTGCTTCCCAGCCTGTCACTCTCGTAGCTGTACATAATGGCACAAAATAAGACTTTTCTCTGTAATAGTTTCACAAATTCCCCACATTCCAGTCAAAGCCTAGACCTTTCAGACCATGATGGAAGAGCCAGTGTGATTTTAAGTTTCTGCTGCACTGAAAAATGTGGAAATGGCCGCTCTCTGTGGTGTCTTTTCTTGCTAGCACATGCTAGCTACACTCATCAAACCAGCTGTAGTTTGCTTTGCAAATCTGGTTCTCCTTCTGGTTATGTTCTCACTTGTGTTTTGGAGGTGATGATTTTGTGCTGTGAGAAAGCAGTATAGCAGGATGCGAGGCTTGCAAATTGCCCAGAGCCCAACAGAAGCAGGACAAGCATGCTAGTGCTAAATTCAGATGCTTGTTGCTTTGTATACCTATTCCCCTAAATTTTTACAGACATAAGAATTTCTGCCCTATCTTCCTATTTTTTTTTTTTTTCTCCTGACAGCCTGATTACAAGTCATACCTAAAGATCTGCCAAAAATGCAACATATAGTTAAATACAGATAAGTAACTCTTGGGGTGGTGTATTCTACACCTTCTCCTGTTAGCCTGTCTGCAGCGATGGTTACAGACGTTCAGAAACACTCACAGTGTTTCTGGTTCAGTCAGGTATCTGAGGTGTGTATGTATGTAGGCATTTTCTGTCCCAGCTAGCCTCTTATATAGTGTCTTGATATCCCAGTTGTTTTTTGAATCTCCTGCCTCTCCAGTTTAGTCAGTTCTTGTTGCTTTGCTTTCTTTCCCTCTTGCTGCCCAGATACTATTCTTTTCGGAAGTGGAGCATCCTAAAGGCATGATACCCCAAGAACTCGGTACATGTTTTGGTTTTGTTCATGTTTTAAACTCAGACTAAGGGAATGATGGGATAGCAAGTCAAGAATGTGGATGTGAATTTGGCCTGAGCCTCCAGTTAGTGCCTTAAATATCTTTCCAGGATAGGTTATTGAAGAACATGTTACTGTCGCAGACTGAATCTTTTAAGAGACAACACAGTTTGGAGTACAGTCCTAGAAAACAGAGGGAGAATATTGCCAGCCATTTTCCAAATTTAGTGCTTCAGTCAGGCTTTGAAAATTGTAATGTCCAAGGCTGAATATCAGTGGAGTACCTTAGTAACTCTGCAGTTTTCAAATTCCCATCTTCTAAGACAGCGTGTACAAGGATGGACAAAGAGCTGCCCGTTTTAAAACTAGTTGCATAAAACAGTCATTAGTGTCCTAACAGCAGCAGCATCATCTTCCTTCAAGCAGGTGCATGTGTGCAACTGCCAAAAATAAAATTGTCAGTTACGGGGACATTATACAGGTTACATTAAAGACTAAATAGACAGTGCAGCTTAATCACTCTACCACTACATGTTGAATAACAATGCCATGGTTCTGGACTATCTTGCTTCCCTCCCCCCACTCCAGTGAGTCTCTGTAATTTTTGTAGAGTTTGATTTGAGGTTTTGTCATGCCATATTGGGACATTTCAAGCAGTACAAGTCCTTCCTGACTGCTCTGCCTGGATGGGTGAATATACTCGCTGGATATCTGGTAAAGACAGGGCTTGTTCTGCATCCTGTGCTCATGCAGTTTCACTGCCTGAGCTTTCCTTGGCTCTTTTTGGGAGCGTGGATGTGTTGAGTGCTATCTGGTAGACTCCAGCTTTGTGTCAATGGATGGAAGGAAACTTTACTCCAAGGTGGGAATGCATGTTGAGGAAGATTATGTAGACTTAAGTTGCAGCAACCTCTGGCTTCCGATAGCCGTGTAACCCTGAGGCATAGAATATTCACCTCTTGAGCGGGCTCAGCCTCACAGTGAATGCCTGCCGAATAGGGTTTCCACTTCATGACAGTATGGACTTTATCTCAACGTGAAGATCATAGGGATTTCTAACAAAGCGCTGCATTGCTAATATCGACACATGTTGGGATTCAACTTTGCGTGGAGGGGAAGCTTTATTCACCTGGAAATAGGATTGTTTATATAGTGATTAACGAACGGACTGAGATATATTAATTCTGCAGGTACAAAAGACATAGCAGCTGGTGTGGAGGTGACCAAGTCAGCTTTGAACTGTGTAGCTCAAGTAACAGTAGCGGTCAGCAAACACTCAGAAGATAAATGGCAGCAGCAGCAGTTAATCTTCATATGCTGATGTTTCCATGAGTGCTTCTCAGCAGCTCTTTAAGCTCATTTACATGCAATGTGGACATGCCTTCTAGGTACTTGCCAATACTAGCTTGAAGCTGAATTAAATCGAGATAGGTAGTTGATGCTTGCATGGTGTATGAAACAAACCGCTAGCTGGTACTGCTCAGTAAAGCTGTGATTCTTTGAAGAGGATGCTGGTGGCACTCAGCAGCTGCAGGGATTCCTGGAAACATATTTTGCTTGAAAACAACGTTTTTCATGAGCCATTCTGGCTGTTGGAGGCTTTTGTGTTTTGCCTTTCATTGGGTTGTTTTGCAGGTCCAGGTTAGAAAGCAAATGCACAACAGGCTGTGCTGCTCCACTGAGGGGCAACGCCTGGCAGAGAAGCAAGAATGAGGGCCAGGAGGAGGAGAGAGAAGCCATGGGATACAAGAAACCTTTAAACCACCTCTACACTGAGTGCAGCTACACCGAGATTGTCTACACTGCGATTATTATTTGTTTGCTGTGTAAGCAAGGCATGCTGGTGAGGACCGTATCAGCCGAAGGATTTAAACCGTGGCTTGGAAATCGACAGTATCAGGGTGGCTCTATGACTGCCTTCAGCTGATCTGGGACAGTTTTCCTCTTCTACCTCCAGCCGTGCATTCACGCTCCTTTTGCCGGGCTGGCAGTAGTCCTCACGTGCTGCTTGGGGAGCTGTGAAAACTGGCTGTAAAAGGAAAAAAAAGTCAGCAGGAAAGAGCAGCTGAGGCGGGGAGATTAAGGCAGAGAGGAGACTGCCCCTTTTGATGGCAGCACTGATCTAATTTGGTTTAATGTGGCCTTGAAACCACTCCCAAGAACATTGGAAAAAGCCTTCTAAACAAATTCCTTTGGGAAAAGAAGACTGTTAAGGGAGGTTTAAGAAAACTGTGCCTGAGCAGTGTGGGGAGGTTGACTGGCAGCTGATGAGCTATTGCCCCTGGTGCATTACTCATTCCAGCTCCATGGGCGCTGGAGTTTTAGCTGTCCTTTTGGCTGCACGGGACAGTAAGTCACAGTGGTATGTGACCTCAGGAGCTAGCTAGCTGCTAAATTTATGCTAAATTGTGCTACTGATAAGAAAGGAGTGGCATCGTTCCCTGAAAGGACACCTGCCTTTCTCCTGTATCACAGGCTTGAAAAACAGCCCTCCCCTAAATATCCGTTTAGTACTTTAACCAAAGATGCTCTGTCTTGTCTTTTCTGTTTAAGCCACAAAGTCAGAGTGAATCCCAGTGCAAACTGTCACTAGATATTTCACTCTGAATTTAAGTGGTTTGTTTTATTTTGATGGACTTGCACATTCTGTCGATCCTCATAGAGGCTATTGTCTCCCAACCAGTATCTACTAGGAATAGCTACTCTAATTTAAAGGAAAAATAAGAAGCTGAAGAAATCTCAGTATTTAAATGTACCAGATGACCCTTTGAAATCATAGGTTTACAGGAAACTGTTTGTTTGTTTGTTCCCCCCCCCCCCCCCCAGCTTTTCTTTTACTATTTTCTTCCCTGTTTGAAAGAAAAGACTGCTTTAATGGAGCCAACAAACCAAATACAATATCAATACGTGATCATAGCAGCATCATACATGGTAGTATTTGAGGTAGATTTCTTTTGAAACTAATTTGGCAGAAGATTTACTCTTCTATTCCTTGTTTTCAGCCTTATTTTCACCTTTTGCTAGTACCTGCAGTCTTTTCCTTCTCATTCTGAAACAACAGGCATTTGAGGTGAGCACTGAAATAGCTATCCAGGAGGGCGGCTTGTTGAAATACTTGTTTCTGAGGCTGACTGTTGGGAGTCCTTCACGCCTCCTCACATTCCATACCTCTGGCAGAAGTTTCTATACAACAAGTGGAGTTACCTGTAAGTTATGTAGGACCTGACCAAATCTCTGGAGCGTGAGGGCAGTAATGTGTTTGAGGGGGCTTTCTGTAATCACCTGGTTGTCATTGTGCCAGTAGGATGGAAGGATGCTTGGGATGATTTTCCAGACATTGATGGAGTTTATCCCATCTCTTGACACTGGTTGAGCACAACTCATACCCATGCCCCCCAGGACAGAGGTGACTTCCAAACAGGGGCATTCATGTGAGCTCATTTATATTTCTTTTGCAAAACCTAACCACCTCATTTCTTTGTTCCTTGAAAAAACATTGCTGATTTACACAGGCACGCGGGCTTTTTGATAGTATATCTGGAGTCCGGGGCACGGTTCTTCACTGCGATTTTCACACAGCTGGCTGCTTAATGCCGGCCAAAGAGGAGGAAGGAGAAGGGGCTATGTTACACGAAGTACCTTAAAGGCTTTAGCATTGGTACTCATTCTGCTTGAGAGCCGTCCAGGTTCTATGCTGATGGGCATCTGCACTAAACTCTACAAAAAAATTAATCTAATTTTGTGTAGAGAAGGTTTACTAGATTTGCTTTAGGGCTAGTGGTAGGTGTGCAAGATGAAAGCCAGTGTGCTGAGTGTATTTACTAACACTAGAATGAAAAGTAAATAATGCACTACCTTAATAGGTGCTGTGGATGTATTTTCACACATTCGTTAGAGCTGACATGAGACTGTCGCAGGCCATAAGCACTGGTGCTTACTCTAGGCACCTCGTTTACAGGAGTTTTTCTGGAATGATTTTTTTCTGGATAGTGTAGTCTAGGTAGCTGCTAGTACAAGTCTTTAAGCAGGCGATTTCTCCTATTTTACTTGGATAGACCTTTTTGTGTTTTCAGAATCTAGCCAAAGCATTTCATGGTGGGACTGGACTCCCCATCAAGTTCCTGTGGCTTTTCAAGTTCCTCTGCATCTGCTGAACTATGATGGTTATCTGCACATACAACCATAGACTCCACCACACCAGAAATGATTGGATTTAGCATGGCTTGAAACAGAAAAGGGTTAATGCTAAAGACATTTCTTTTCTGTTTCCTTTGGCTGCTAAGAAGGGTGTGTGTAGACAGTTCAGCTGATGAATGCTTGTTTGGTTGGGATCTCAGGTCTTCATTCAGTAATTTTCTTTCAGTGTTTTTTGTCAGGGGACTGAAAAAAAGTTTTATAAACCTCACAGCAGTCACAAGCTCTGAACTAAGAAACACTTTTCCTAATTGAAGCTGTAGAGAAAAATAAAGTAGGCTTAAGGGAGTACACAGTATGGAAGCTGGGTCCATAGGCTTCTTGAATAGCTGTAGCCTTAGTTTTGTGTTTGCTTTTAGAGACAATACCCTCAGTGTTGTGAACTCATCAGTAAAAATTTTGTGTTGGCTTAGGGGGGGAATGCAACTTTCCTTGATTCAGTTAATTCTGTTAATAAGGTAATTCAGTTAATAAGATGCAGAAATCCAGCAGGTTCAGTTTCGAAGTACCAAAATGTTCTGTTTGTTAGCTTTCCTTAGTTGCTTGGGAACACTGCTGCCTATCAAGTTGTCAAAAAACCCCTTTGTTCAACACTTTAGTCTGTCCTGGATATCTCCTAGCCGTGCACTGTTACCACTGCTTCTCTAAAACACGTAACGGTGGTTCCAAATTCTTATATCTCTTGCCCAGTGTTGAAAACAAAGTTGGGCAAGACATTCAGCTCATGTAAGCCATTGTATGATTATTAGGATAAGTCATACTTTGCTGATTCATGTGGCCTGAAAATGTGGCTTGATAGTTTCTACATGGACTGTAACTTAAGCAAATTCCTTCAATCACTTTCTATTGTGGATTTTGTTAGTTTTAAAAACGTATCTTCAGGGATGTTAGTGGCTGCAGAGGACAAAATATGTTCATCAGATGACAGCTTTCAAAAATCTGAACAGAATTCCAAAGAAAGTGTGAGTGGAAACATTTATCTGCATTTCAGATCTCTTTATCTAAAGAGTTTGGTTTGGTTTTTTTTTTCCTGTCTTCCTCAGCAATGAAATGTCCCACATATTTGACATATGATCACTGCCACAAAGCCTGCATAAACCACTGTGAGAATAGTACCAAACTCAGTGTCTGCAAGGATTATCCCACGGAAGGCTGCTTCTGTCCAGACGGACAGGTGATTTTTAATGACAGCTGCGTTGATGAAGAAGTCTGCACACAATGTGTCGGTGAGGATGGCACGCACCGTCAGGTAACTACGTACTCAGCAGCTTACCTTTGTGAGTGGTTGGGGTTTGTACTTTCGCAAGTAAAGCTGTCTTATAAGTCTAACTATTTTCCCCTTTGGATACTTTATTTTCTAGCTCAGTTCCTCATAACCGGCCGGCGCTCAGCCCCGTGTAGCTCCCCTGGTGTGAAATTGGCTGGGACGGATATAAAATTCACAGCTGGGACTGTGCAGACCCGGAAACGCATGACAAATTTGTGGGGAGGGAGGGCTAGAGGCAAGAGAGGAGGGATGGCACAAGTCAACATTTACCCAGATGAAACACCCCCATTCAGCAGACTTTTACCAGTAATGACAATTTAATCATAAATCTGGAACCTTTACTTCAAATGTATTGCATTGTCTTTGCAAAGCTTACTGAAATATTTTCAGTGGTTGGTGGGGAGCAGTGAGACCGAGACAACGTTATGGCGAATTGTATTAGCCTGCCTCCTTTTCTTGACGAGAAATATGCCTTTGATGAAAATCATCATTTTAGTTTTACTGAAAATCCATTTTCCTCAGCTAAGTCTGACCTCTCTGTGGCAGGATGAGATTGGGAAGAGCTATGGGTGCTGGGTGCCAGACTGCAGTGGAAGAGACTCTTGATTTCCCTTTTGGCATCACACGGCGGGTCTGCAAGCTCCTCCCTGTGTCCTCTCTTCCAAGGAACTGGGGTCGTTCCTCTTCACCCCCAACTACTCAACTCAGGGAGTTTTCACCTAAGTCAGCCAGTCCTCTTAAATCTGCAGATTTGTTATAGGACTTTGAGAAGAAGAAACTATTTCATAGGCTTTAGATTCTTAATGAGATTTTTGGATGGTCTTATCATACTGACCAAACCTGTTGTCAAAGACGTAGTCGTTTTTGTAACGGATCTTATGTAAATAACAGAAGTCTGTGTGTGTGTGTGTGTGTGTATAGTCTATCCTTTATGTAAAAAGGTACATTTAAAAAAGTAAATGAATGTACGTACTCTGAATAGCTTCATTTTACACACTCAAATTTAGACTCGCATTTCATTCAGCAAGAAAGACGTTATAAATATTTAGTTAAGCTGAAAGGAAGCAAAGACTATTTGTGGCTGAAACATCTCTTTTTAAATACTGTTTGCACTGACAAACATAATGACAAAAGCATCAAAGTTAACAGAGCGAACACCTTGCTTTAGGTGATGGGGTACCAGAGAGCGACGCACGTGACTTAGTGAAGCCAGTGTTCCAGGCACCATTTTGCCAGTGGAAGAGTCGTACTGGTTCAGCTGTGCCCTGGGAGCCCCGTGGGTGTCCCCGGCACAGGACGGGTCCGTGCGGCTCCGAGGATGCTGCTTTGCCGTGGCTTGGGCCTGGGTGCTGCTTTCTGGTGCTGCCAAAGCACAGCGTGCTGAAAAAGTATTCCCTAAATAGGATTTTGAGGGTTTCCCCGCTGCTGCGCAAAGGGCTGGGACAGAAGCCTAATAGGATTAAGCTCCCTCCTCAGGTGTACGTACCCTATGGATTTGGCAGCGAGAGGGAAGACACAGGGGAAGTGCGTTCTTTCATTCCACAACTGCATTAGCCAAATGATTTTTTTTCCAAACAAAAGGTTAGAGTTTTCTGAAGGATCGAGTACGTGGACCTTTTATTAGCTTTTATTTTAAGGTTAGAGCGTCTCCATGCATATGGCCATGGCCTTTTCTTTGTGTTCTGTTTTGGATCTTTGTTTTAATTACAGCATCATTGGATTTGTGTAGTGCTTATAGAGTTGGTAAAATGGAAGGAAAAAAAAAAAAAACATAATTTTTGCAGTAAAAAGAATAGAAAAACCCCTTATTTTTCCTCTTGAAGGAAAAAATAGCTTGCAACATATATAATCACTGCCTTAAACACAGATCAATTGTGCATAACTCTCGGTGACCCTGACAACTCTAGTTATGCTGTGATTATGATTCTCTATGAAATGGTTATTGCAAATGCAGATTAAAGTCTAGGATCTGTGCGTCTTAAACCCCTACATCCTCAGGCAATGCAGTGCATTTTCCATTTAAATAATTGTTTCAAGCCCTCGTGGAGAAAAGCTCAGCGCACATCTTGGGAATGACGTCTGCAGTGATACGTACTTGTTTCTGCAGAAGTTTTGAAATTCATGAGTGGTCGCCTGGTCCTTAATGGGGTTTTAACTCTGAAAAGCTCTCGCCTTTACCCCAATGGCAAGGCTTAGATGCAGCTGCTGTGTGGATGGGGAGGTGGAGGGCAGGGGAGGATCAGCTCGCGCAGCCGTTCTGCGTCTCCACCATCGCGGGATTAGCTGTGTGAGCAATACAACAACAGGCAGTGCAACTGGTGGTGGGTTATGATTTCCTTAACCCCCTTCTTTCCCTCTGGTGTTCATTCCTCTGTTCTTTTCTACCCCAGGTTGTGCTTGGGCTTATGGGATTCTCGGTATCAACGCCCATATAGAGCTCTACTAACACCGTGCTACCTCTTGTCATTTCTTCCAGTATTAGAAAGACACTCCTACTTACGTCGAAGCAAACCTGTGTGAAAATCAAGACTGATGAAAATGTTAGAGCAAATGTTGTGATTCTCTTTCTCTGTGCCTTGAAATGCCCACGTGCTTTTCACATCATCACCTGCAAGTGTAGGCATTCTCTGTCGGCTGCCTTCTCAGGACTTTTTAACCCTGAGGCCATCGAAAGCTTTGGCAGAGGGCTCCGAGTTGTATTTCCAAGCCCTGAGATAATGTTCTTTACTAGCAATACATCAATGCGAGCTTTCTTTGACTAAAATAGATTTCCTATGGATTAACTAACCCTATGCGATTTGGTTCCTAAGCTTTGTTAAACCTCTGGTTGGCTTGTTCTAGCATGCCTGGCAGTCTTATCCTTGCCATGCTGTGAACCTTTGAAAGTAAACTGTCTTTTCAGACTCCTGCGATGACTTAAAATACATAGATATCTCTGGAACAGGTGGCACTATGCTTAGATATTTCCTTCCTTCCTTCTTATTACTAAGGGTCTCGGCATACTGTTATTTTTAAACTGCACTCCAGAGTGTTCTGGATGGCACCTTTTCCCTTCGTGGCACCTTAACCTACTCTGATCTTTTCACCCAGAACCTGGACAGGTTGCGCAAATTAACGTTGTTGTCCCATAGTGCATCTTTTCACTCTTACCTCCCTATTCACATGGCTGTTAAATGTAGATAGTTCTTTATAGGTAACTACATCTTTAACATCAATGATTTCCTGCTCTCTGATGAGAAGCAGCAGTGGTTGAATAATGATACACTTTACTGGCAGTTTCTGAATGTGCTTATTACCTCCAGGTAATCACCGCAGTGATGGTTTCAGATTTGGGGTTGCTCTAGTGCTTTTCCAGTCTTCAGTCCACTGGGAAATCAAGTGATGATACCCCACATATTCTTAATAAAAAATAGGCACTGTTTATTTCTCTGTGTTTAAGTACTACTAATTCAGGAAACCAGCCACTTCTATGTATTTCCCCAAAATATTGTCATTTCCCTTATTGCCACTGAACATCCAATCATGGTATGTAGTTGCACGAGTCCACTGTTAATCACAATAGCCTGCAATTGCATTTATAACATCTGAGCATTTTTCATGCTTAAAACAATAGTAATTCCTCATCCCATTCATGCATTCTTTACATCTTTTGCTAAACTGGTGCACTACAGTCATTTCAGAATTATGTGTCTCCTTAGGTTCTTACTGTTAACAGAGCAACCAACCAATCCTGCAGAGTCTTTTGGGTTTCCAAATTAGAGTTACTCACCCTCACCCGCTCCCATTGCTAACGTACCAGTGACCAGAATATTTGATTTCTAACAATCTGGGTTTCTTTTCATGCAGCACATGGAAACATGGATTCCCGCCAATGAGCCTTGCAAGATCTGCACGTGTCTTGATAACAAGAAAGTGAACTGCACGGTCCGACCTTGCCCTACTGCCAAACGTAAATTGGTTTTGCTCTAAGTATGATTGGACCTGAATTGATGTTTTTTGTTACCTAGTTCTCTAGTTCTTATCCAGAAGTGTTTTATGGATGTTTTCTTCTTACTCCAGCAGTTCAATGTGGTCCCTGTGAAGTCCCTCGTCTGCGCAGGGACCCTGGCCAGTGCTGCCCCGAGTATGAGTGTGGTAGGTTCTCATAAACTGTTGGAATTTTCTTGGTCCATGTTTTCGCCAGATGCTTCGAAGGTATACAGTCCCTTTTTTATTTTAATGCAATACTCCGCTTTTGAAACTACTGAATGACTATACAGTCATCTGTGTGGAATAATAAACAGCTCCGGAGGATGCGAGTCTCCATTCACTTCCAAATTGACTTTATCCCTCTTTCTGTAAGAGATGAGGAAGGGAATGGAGCAATTTGGTTTTGTCTAAATGACATTAGAATGGTCTTTTTCCAAGTGACTATTTTTGCCTGGTCTAAATTTGCACATTAAATATAACATTAGAACCTTAATCCTCATAACCCAAGCTTGAACTGTTCCCTAAGCTATTTTGAAAACAAACTCTGACCTGCTGAACTCTAACTTACTTCATATTTTAGGATAGCAATTGAGTGTGGGGAAAGAAAGTTTCATGGGGATGTGCATGCGCGTGTGTGTCTTTTCTTGAGGACTAACTAGTCAGGCAAGGTCTTAAACACTCTCTCAACTTCTCTTCTTAGTCTGTGATCTGGTTTCCTGTGATTTGCCTCCTGCCCCTGTCTGTGAGTTTGGCTTGCAGCTTGCTCTGACCAATCCTGGAGAATGCAGACCAAATTACACATGTGGTAAGATATTTTCTTTTAGCAGGGAGTGACACTGGAACATTGCATTTGAGCAACACCGACAACTTCCTTTAGACATTATTCTTCCCCTCTGAAAGATTTAATTTTGGAGCCAGTGGACATGTAACGATTTCACAGACTTGGAAGAAGGGTATTGTTGGCACTTTCCAAGTACACTTTTGAATTAAGGAAAAGAGAAACGCTTTACCCTTGGACATGTGCGCTCTGACCCTTATGCTTATTTTATAAATCTTTTTGATTATATATGAGACAATAATTTTTTTGGCAGGGTAGGAACTTTTCCTGAACCCGTAGCACAATCTTTGACCTGGATCTTTTATATCTGCATTACTTCTTAGCCTTTAAGTAGATTTATAATAGGTTGCAGTAGCAATTAGTGCCTTGCTGCCAGAGAACTGTCTTGTTCACTTGCAGCGCTCTGAAACGCTGTGTGCTTGACACGGTACCGACCTTTTTTTTTTTTTTTGCTAGCGTGTAACAGAGAAGCTTGCAGCTCAATTCCAAGACCTTCCTGCCCACCGCATCGAGAGCTGACTGTTAAGAAGACCGAGTGCTGTGATAAATACGAGTGTACCTGCAGCTGTACGAACTCAACAGGGAGCTGCCCTCTGGGGTATCTCTCCAGATCTGTCACCAATGACTGCGGCTGCGTGTCTACCACCTGTATTCCGGGCAGGGTAAGGGGAACGAAGTGTCACTTCCACATAAAAAAGTGTCTTTTGCCTATAGAGTGACAGCACTAAAGTAAGTGGGTAGCTAGGTATTAACAACCTCCCAGCGAGACTACCAGATAATGATGCCAGGGCATTTTTAGTTTACGTGTGTCTGAGAGAAATACACTGTTGCATCACGCTGTTGTTTGTTTTGCTGCAGTCATTTATTCTGACATAAGCAATCCATTTTCTGTGACTTTGAGATAAACAGATTATATATAAATATATATATAAACCCCAAACCCATTTGGACATTCAAAGTCACTCAAGCATTAGGAATTTCAGAGGTGATTTTTAAATTTTTGTTTCTGGATAATGAAGGTACGTGCTTTTGGATCAGTACAGTTAATATGTATTCTTTCAATCCCATACTAACTTTATTGAAATATTTGGCTCACCTTGGATCTAACTTCCTTGTGCCCATTGATTACCTTTGCCTCTGCCTGAGGAGGCATTGTATCTTATATGAACTAGATTGCCACTTTTAAATTTTTGCCAAATTAATACCTGACTCTGTTAAAGCTTCGCCAGGATATATTTTTCCTTATTTTGCCAACCTTTTATTAAGTTGTTGCATTATGTTAGCCTTTAGATAAGGTTGCTTAGAGGAGAGGTTGCAGGGCAGTGTAACCTTTTCATTGAAGCAACCTTACCTAACAGCTTAACATAGGGTTACGCTGTCTTGCAGCTCAGGAGATCTAGCCTTTATTTTCTGTTGCTAAGTAGTACATGACCTTGCATAAGTCATTTTATGTCTCTGTGACTTACTTGCTATATCTATAAAAATAAATGATGTTCACCTCTTTAATAACATGCTGTAAAATTTACTAATAGGAAGTGCAATATAAGAGATGGCACTACTTTTGTGGTAGCTGTGGTGGCCTAAGGATAAAGGATACAAGAGAATGAGTGCTTATAACTCAGAGCAGAATCTTTTCACATCAGCTGATTTATCTGGAAGAAGTTTTGCGTGTACGGCTCCTTCTACAGGACTCACTGGTTATTATCTCTAAATATTGGGTCACATTATAACTCCAGGGAAACTGAGTCAGACCCTGGGCAATTCCACCGACTGCAGATAAAATTCTCCAATTTATTCTTTATAAAAAAGCAGCTTTGTTTGCACTTATTTTCCTTTCCTCAACAGAGTGGCCACAATTTTAAGACCTGTAGCATTTCTGCTGGGTTCAAAATATTCAGTAAAATGGATGGTAGGTTTCCCATCTTAAAAAGCAGCCTTTTGGAGCCAGCAGTGTGCCCGTACAGCAGCAGCGTGCTCTTTCATGTATTAATTCTTGCCTTCAACAGGTGTGTGTGCACAACAACATAGTCTACCCCGTTGGGTCAACCTGGGAAGACGGTTGCAGGGAATGCTCTTGCACTAGTACGAAGGATGATGTTACCGGACTGCAGATGATGGAGTGTCACGACAAAGCATGTAACGTGTTCTGCTCTCGGGTGAGTAACATTTAAACCAGTGCATTAGCCAGCAGAGCCCTGGTGGGGATCTGAAATGATTACTTTTAAACCTGCGTGTTTAGAGAAACCGGAGAAAAATAGAAAATAAGTGTTGTAGCAACGAATTATCTTGGGAGCAGAGTCGAAGAGGGCCTGAGCATTACTGACTTTATTTTAGGGTTATTGTTTTAGGATCGTATCCTGCTGCCAAGGAAATCAGTGACATTATATTTCAACAAAAGGAGAACTGTATCCTGAAATGTCTATCATTTACACTGCTTGCACAATAAGTACTCATGATGTCTGAAGTGCAATTTCAAATGACTGTTCTAGCTGAAGTTCACTTTCTGAAGAGAACATTTCAGATCTGTCTATTGCTCAGCTCTGCCCATTATAGCAGTAATAACACCACATGCTGTGGCCTTTATTATGCTCAGACATCTGCTACATGCTATAAAATTGTGGTCTACTTTTGGAAGCCCGCAAAAAAAGTATGAGCTGCTTTGTTTTATTGACGTAGCTGGTCAAGCAGGAGGAGACAGATACTTGGTACAAAAAGTCAATAGAAGAATTCTAGAAGGGTCAAAGGAATTGGTTAAAAGTCAGCAACACTTGCCAGCATTATAGATTAGAAGACTTGGACCATAACATGATTTGTGCAAACAAAAGCTCGAAATGTTTTTTATACTCCCTTTAAACTACTCAGTTTACATCCCTAACATTCTTCACCTTAATGTAGTATGGAGAATAAAGAAGTAAAAAATCACTGTAAAATTAAAAGTGCTGAGAACCCACACCCTTTACCAACTGCTATGTGGCCAGAGAAGTTGTGCTGAAAACATCAGAGGCTACCACAAATACATTTTTTGCCTCTTCGTAAAGCTTTCAGTATATATGTGGATTAATTGCGATTGTTCTTGATGGTATTAGCCAGTTCCATTCAGGAAAAGGCACATCTGACCTGAAGCAGCTCCTCCTTAGGCCGTGGTCTGGTGCGTTCGCAATCTGCAAGTTCTGTGGGGTCCGTGGGGAGCAACTAGATGGGCTGTCTGGGATGCAGAATATTCTCTGCAGGTCTTTTGCTGACCCAGGGTTTTCCCCGTGGGTTTGTTCTTCCCCAAACTGTGAAGTGAAGCCCAGAAGTAGCTGATTTGGTTTCTTCCTCAGTGTAGAAGCAAAGATGAGCTGGTTAATGCTATTCAAATCTCCAAGTTGCTCTTAAAATGTTTGTATTAGGCTATATGTGGCATTAGCCCCCCACAAAATTCAAACAGTCGACCAAGCAGCAAGTGTTTCCAAACGTGTGTTGTAACACCGGTGCTTTCGGTGGTCCGGTAGCTGATAAAAGTCAGCATATTGCTGATTAAGTCTGCATGGTGGCCTGTGACTCAACAGACTGCCCCGGTGTCATTACAGGTGACCAGCTGGAATTGGGCAGTGGGAAATGCAAAGGCCATACTACAGCAATAATTGCAAACCCCTTTAACTAAGAGGGAGAGGTGCTGCTTCTGTGTCTGATTCGCTGTGCTGACTGGGATGCTACTGCAGTGTTCTGGGTTTTCTAGTGCTGCATGTGAGACAAGATTCACTTGCTTTTTTTCTGCTCCAGGAGTAGGTTTTTCTCATCTTGCTGGAAATACAGTGAATCTCCAAACAAATGTCATGCACATCTCCCTCCTCCACCGAGTCTCCAAATCTTCGCAGCCTGTTTCGCACTGTTCTTCCTAAACCTTTTCACTGGCTTTAAGAAGTCTGTCTCTTTTTTTGGAATGACTCCCATTTATGCAGTTGCATTCAGAACAGAGGCTAAGAAAAATCATGCCTGATATCTCTTCTCCCTCCTTGCTTTTGTTCAGTTACATTTGGAAGAAAGGTCTTCATTAGCAAACCTTGTATATACAGCTACGAAAAGTTAAAGGTGTTCTTTTTGCTTTTGGAAAGACATTAGTAATAACGTGTCTGGGAGTCAAAGACTGACCTTGGGCACAGGGCATATATGTGCAGCACCTCACAGCTGAGTTAATGTTGTAGAAATGAGTTAATGTTGCATTGTCTGAGTTAATGTTGCATTGTCTGAGTTGTTTTAAGTTCTCATTTGCATTTACACTAATATGTATTTTAAAAGTTAATCACGTATTGAAATTTGACTATGAATGTTTCAGTTAAGCAAACCAATATCTGAAATGCAATTCTCTTTTCTGAACACTAAGGTAATTGTGCCTTGGTTTTCAAAGAATTTCAAATGCCTTAATACCACTATATTTCAATATCATTTAACTTCCAGCCTCTGTATCAGAACAGGGCTGGACAGCATATATGTATGTGCACTTGAGAAGGTGTGAACAATATATAAGCTTTTTGAATACTGATTTCCTCTGCTGTGTCTTAAACACTGTATAATTCCATAGGACCAGAGCAAAACCCCAATCCATTAAAAAACCAAACCAAACTAGTGCTCTTTCTGCAAGTGTAGAGTTTGGTGAGAAAGCTCGAGAATGCCCAATGCAGTGAAAACCATGAGGGTAGATGTAAGAACTTTCAGCTCTTGCAAGAGAATCCCTTTCATTTCCATTTGTAGAAGAGACTTGTTTCTAGTAAGGCAATTATTACAAATATTAGATCTAAAGTATCTGTGGCTGCGTTTTGGCTCCTAGCCATAACTTTATCAATAATTTGTTATTCTAATAAAGTATCATTAATGCAGAGCTACAGTTTCTTGACAAATCAGCCTTCAGCACTGCAGTGTCAAAAGGCTTTTTTAAAACAAACAAAAAGCCTTGGTGGAAACCATGCCAGTTCTTTTTGGGAATCTGCCATTTCTTCTGCTCCTTTAATGGTTATCAAAGTCATACAACCAAAACTGTAGCTGTTGGAGAATGTGGATAGCTCAGTTTTTCTTTTTGTCCTTTGCTTATTCCTGATTCAGTGGATATACATATCAAGGACTGCAGAAGTTCTGTAATCCAGTTTGAATTGGCCTTAAAGCTTATTTTTCAGTTCTGATTAGATGGCATTGAAAGTTGTACTGACATTAAAGACATACTGTAATCATGGCTGATTACTAAGATGATGTTCAAACTCTCTGCAGCTCATGGTTATTAATTCCATTGCCAGGTCTGAAAGTTGTGCAGTTACCACTGTCGACTGTCATCTGATTTCTGTGAAAACAGCTTACAGGTTTTTTTGTCTAGCTACACAAAAAGAGAAAAAAACCACCACCCTAACACATGTACTATCTCCTTCACCCTGGTGAATGAACGGTGCTACTGTTCTCCTGAGCATGACAAAATCAAACTCAAAACATACCTGTAGTTTTGGAATGTAAAGAAATGCTCTGGAAAAAGAGCGGATGTTCCATGTAAATGAACCAATCCCGCAGTTCTCTGAGGAGGTTAACAGCAAATACAGAATTCTCACTTGCAGAGCAGATGTGGGTTTGCTTCATTATATGCCATAGTCCCCTCATTTTTCCTGTCCTCTTCTATCTTTCTCTTACCAAAGTTTTGAGAAAGCAAGCAGATAATTGCTGCAATTATTGCATGTGCCACAAGGAGGAGTGGTGTCTCCCTCCTGGAGCTTCTTCAGAAATTATTTCTCTGAGAGTATGTCAGACTACATCCCTTTAGAGAATCATGGTGATAAAATGGACAACAGCTTTCAAAACACCTTAAAAAAATTACTAGTACACTAATGTGAAGGGAGCACTTGCTTTGCTTAATTTCTGTCAATGTTCTTAGAGTGAGGTACTTTGTAAGTGATATGACAGAGTGTGGGTTAAAGTATTGGATAATTTGAAGTATTAGATGATGATGAAAAGAATGAAGCATAATTTTCTGGGATAAGTGTTTAAGACAAAACCATTTGGCTAAGTGTGTGTGAGTTAATTAGGTTAGATTTTTCAAGCCTCTTGATTAATTAAATTAAAATAAAGAACATTTGCACCCTATGTGCAAAGGCATAGTGAATGATGGTTGTAATAGATGCTGACTGCAAAAGCTATGGCTTTAATCTCTGATATTTCAAATGGATATTTTTCCTTTGAAGTGACATGAAAAGCATGGTAGTAAATGTCTTAATAGTGCATATTAAGGAGGTCAAAGAAACTAATGTGAAAGGAAGACTGTTGTTTGAATATTAGATGTGCAGGATCTCATTTAAAAACTGTGAAAGTCTTGTTGGGATGTAATTTCAAATATCCTGCTTACATTTTAAAGCATAATATATTATGGAAGTTAGGAAATTATACCTTAATGTAATAGAGAATTGCAAACAGATAATTAATCCTCACCTCGGGTAAATGAGTGCAGCTTCAGGGAAATCTCTAGAATTGTGCTGATTGGTGGCCACTGAAGATTTTGCTTTCAGCATTTCAAGTTGATTTATACGCATCCTAATTTTTTTTTTCAGTCTACTGTTGCCATTTTCATTCTCTTTGGTTCCTCCAACCCTCTCTAGGTACTATCATCTCAATACATAAAAGGCAAATACTGGAGCCTTCTTAAAAATACTATGTTGAGGAATACTCTCTGTTCTTTTTTCTTCTGCTTTGCTGGCCAAAAAGCAACTGACAGAGTTTTCTGACCATAGCACCTGGGGAAAGGCGAACTATGTATCCTGAGCAATGGCCAAATGAAGGAGGGAGCGCACAAATACGCCAAGGCATAGCCCGTGCGGATCCCTCCAGTAGCCTTGGTAGGCAATGAAACCAAAATGTGCATTCTCTGAAAGCTACAGAATTAATCTGCGTCCCTCTTTGGTTTGTTGTGAGCCAAGCTCGGGTTCAAAAGCACCCAAAATTGGCCCCCCCCCCCCCCCCGAATGTCTTAATCTGTATGCTTTCGCCCTCAGCTTTATCTCTGCATTTGTGTTTGATAAAAGAGCTTGATCTGGCAGCATAACTGAGCACTTGTCGGGTTCTGCGTCGCAGCTGCTGATTGCGACTCCCAAGTCAGCCACGTGCACCTGTTCAAAAGCGAGGGGTGCCTTGTGTTGCCTTATTCCTTACCTCCTGGGGCATGGGGATTTTTGTTTTGGGTTTTGGTTGTTTTTTTTTTGTTTTTTTTTTTAGTTGTGTACACTGTGATCTGCCTCTGTCATGGACAGCCAGACACTTACCAAGGGCTTCTTCTGAATTTTAATTCCCTGTTTTTTGAAGTTCGAACTCTGGGTTTTAAAAAAAAAAAAAAAGGCAAGATGTGGAGGAGGAATAAAGCAGTGGATCCAGTCCAGAAAAAGCAGGGGACAAGCAGAATATTGGGTCTAAGTGGATCCTTGAACAAACCATGGCAAATACTGGCATCCCTATACGCTAATGTCTATGCACTAGAAAATGAAAAAATAATGGAGGAAGAGATATTTCTGCTTACTCTGCCTAGTTCAGTCTAACATTAACCTTCAACAGCACAGCGTCTGACACTTGTCAGATGTTCACATTCGTAGTTTGTGCAGCTCAGGAATAATTCTGGCAGCGTATACTTTTTGTACATAAGTCATCTAACTAGAGAAGAAGAAACCAACCCCACAATAAAACCACCTCAAAATGTACAATACATTTTCCTTGCCTTAGGTGTAACCTTAAACATTACCACCTTTAGAAGTAAACACCAAATAAAGCTCGCTTTCTTCCTGTGGGCACGAATTTCCATGCTGTGAGGTACAAAAGGTGGGGTTTGCTGATGGCGAAATATTTCCCATGGTGTGGAGGATCGGTGACAGCAGGGAATCCCTGTCCACCTTACCCCTCCAGTACAGATGGCTGCTCTGCTTTTTGAGGAGCTCGTCGACCGCTGCAGTCTGCAGGTTTGTCTTCTGGACAGGTTTGAGGTCTGTGGTAGTTCGGGGGCTGCGTTAGGAGAAGCTCAGCAGGAGCTGAGGTTGGGAGCTGTCATCGCCTACGTTGCTTCCCCTTAGGAGTCAGCCCCCCCCCCTCCCGATTTTGAACGCACCGTGCACCAAAGTGTTTGCACTTTCGAGGGCTCTGTTCAAACCAACTTGGTGAAATTTGGGTCCTGCAGCTGGATTTTGCTTTATCCTGGGCACAAAGAGCTCATGGATTTTTACTTCTCTGAGTTTGCCGCATCGAAAGTTGTATCCGATACTTCAGATGCTTCAGACACGTTTTCAGCAGGTAAAAGTCACATAAAATGAAATGCTCAACAGCACAACTTTTTCCACAAAGCTAGGTCAGCCTGCGGTATTACATTTTATAACATTATACAAATTGCACTTCCATGTGAAAGTCTGTTGATTATCGAGGTTTGCTAATGTGCTTCGTATTGCAAATCAAGGACAGTTCATGAAGGGAGGGAGCAGTTGGGAATACTTCAGCGATTCAGTTCAAAGGGATTGACCAAAATAAAACGATGCTTATTTTCGTTGACATTTTTCACAAGAACTATATTTTCTTTGACAGAACATCTTTCCTTCAACTCCGTATTGAAATCAGAGTTATGTTTTTGCCCCTTAGAGACTGCTGAGCTATTAAATGTAGAATATATTATTTCTAATTAGATTCAAGCTCCTTGCTTTCTTTCACTTAGATACTCCAATGTTTGAATATTTGGCTAGTTGCTTCAGGAGATGAAAAGATTAAATGATCAGCCCAAACTGGTCCCTGGGCTCCGTGTCCGACTGAGCCCTTCCCTCCGCTTCAGCACAGGGCAGTCAGATGTCTGTGCTCAGGCTGAACCTTAACCTTGAATTCTCAGGGGTGGGAAGGGGAGTTGTGAGTGCTGACGAATGTCCAAGATGCCACTAGAACAACTTTTAACTTTTATTTTCTTTTGTAAAATAGTATAATATGTACAAAATATTCTTTAAATACCAAATATAAATTCTCATAATTATATATGACTTGTATGTAAAAACAGAGGTGATTTAATGTAGTGATTTTTTTAAAAAACTGGGTTCTTCACATATAGTTTTCTCTCTCAATCTACCAAATAGCATGGCAATTCTGACAATCACCCTTAGAAGTGGACTGACTTCTTCCTTTTGCACTCCTCTGTAAGGCCATATTGTTGGAAAGACTTGCTCTTTACAGTTTGCTAATGCATAAAGGAAACTGCTTACGTACAATAAACTAACATTTGGAAATGACTGCTGCTTAATGCTGTTGAAATAGCTGAGAGTCCTCTGAAAGCATTTTTCTTCTACCTCTTCCCTTTCCCTTTCTGCCAGTTTATGTCATTGTTCTTTTCAGTCTTGTGGCAAATCTTTGTGCTATTACTTATTTGAGCAGCTGTTCCCCAAAGGAAGATGCTTCTGGGTGATTTCAGATTTTCTTTGTCTTTCTGTCTGTCTGTCTTGCGTTAGACACCATCAACATTTTCTGCGCTCCGAGAAGGGGTGCTCCGTACCGCACTAGAGACGCTGATCTACTCACAAGGCCCATCAGTTGATGGGCATGACCTGAGCAAGGATGGTACCTAGCTGTCCGTGTGGCTGAAGTGAATATGTCTTCAAAATATATATTAAGCAGGAGCTAATGAAATAAGAATTTCTGCTCTTGATGTTGTGTGTGTTTACCTGTCAGAAAAAAAAAATAAATTCAGTGTTAACCATTTAAGAAGATGCTGAACTGGGTGGACCTCTTGTTTGTTTTGTAATAGCAGCGTGCGGCCTTACAGTTCTGTTTTCAAACTCCCCTTTCCATAAAAAGCTGCTAGCATGAAACATTTACCCAGTGTTTTCTTTTAGGAGTAATCTTCTCGTTTGTCTCCTATTCCTGGATCAGTCCCTCCTTTTCTCTCCTCCTGCAGGGTTACAAGTATGTCGTCCAAGAAGGGGAGTGTTGCGGGAGATGCCAGAAGACGGCCTGTGAGGAGCAGCTATCCCGGTCTCGGGGTGACGCAGATCCTCCTTTGCATGAGGTGAGGCGGTGCTGGTGTGGACACTTCTTCTAGCAGAAATGCCCTGGAATTATTTTTTGTGCCATGGAAGAAGGTGAAGAAGTTATGAGTTATTTCTTCTATACATCAAGCAGCGCTGGAAAAGAATCTTTTTGGGGGCATGTGACTTACTTGGTTCTAACAAGCAAACCCTGCCCGCCTTTTTCAGGCTCTAAGGAAGCAATATTTTTGTGTAAAATTAGTAATTTCACAAATGGTAGCTCAAAAGAATATTAACAGGACATGATGCTTCTCTGGCTGTAGGTTATTTGTTTAAATTACCCCAATTAATTTGTATTACTCTGTGGATAGCAGGCAGATGGGGTAGTGGATTGCTTGAATTTCATAGCCCTATTCAATAGGATATCGTGTTTGGTACGCACTGAACTATCAGGAAGTAAATGAGGATAGAAACATGAATTATTCTCTGGTTGCTAAAGACGACTGCATATCAGATCAGACCGCGGTGGTCCAGGCCACATTTGTTTTCTGCTCAAAATAACAGTTTATTCTCAGCAGTGTGTCTCTTTCCTTAGGATTCAATGACCCATTAGGAAGTAAGTGCATGCAACAGCCATTTAAAATGCACTGCAGATGCCCTACCATCGTGGAAAACTATGTGGATATTTGTTTCTTTTCTTGCCTACATTTTTAATTCTTTCAGGTTATTCAGTTTGTTCTGCTCCTAACCCAGCCACCCTTGGCAAGCCTTTGCCTGCCCCTGTAGCATTACATTGCTTAATCCTATGCAGAGCTTTGGATTCAATGAAGGCAGGAACAGTAAGTTAAATATGTGTAAAATAATAGACCTTCAACCCATTTTTCTTCCCTAAGTGTTGTTCTGTATAATGTGTCTGCATTTTCATCTACATCTCATGTTCACATATTTAATATTAACTTTTTAATTGCTTCTTTTACAAAGGCAGTCTGCTGTCTTTTAAAAAAATTTTAATGTATCATTTTGCAGCCTGCCTCTTCCCTGATTTTACCAAGGGCATTTCTTAATGTGGATCAATATTCTTCTCTGCTTCATAAAACAAGCCTTCAGAAGGCTATTTTAGTGTTCCACTGTGTCTTACTGACTTCTGTTGTCCTAACGGAGTAATAGATCCTTATGCTCTGCTGTCTCTTGCTGTGTCCTCTTTCAACTTTTGTCATTAACAAAGAACTAAGTATTTAACACGTGAGAGAAAAGCCTTCTCTAACTTTCTGAGCAAAGATGTTTGAATTTACTGGAGTTGGGGATCTGTTTTTCACTTTCACTGTTCTTGAAGTGTATTCAAAGAGTGTTGACATTGGAGGCACAGGGCTTCAAAGCGGTGATCAGCTCCTCCCAGCGTTGAACTCTAACAGCGTCTTCTTTCTGGCCTGTGGTGATGTCTCTTCCCATAACAGCCCTTGAAGTTCCCACCTTTTCTGACCCATGGGTGCTTATAATCAGTAGGACTGTGACCAGGGTCTGGTCTCTTCTCCATTTGCAAGTATTTTCAGGTCTAGAGGCTATTGCCAAAGCTTCCTTTGGGTTTAGTAGGGCTGATTTGCAGCAGGTTCCAGCAGAAAAAGGGCCAACTTGGCTACAGTACAATGCAGTGCAGCCAGCTACTGGGTAGTAAATGCAGATTTAAAACTAGCTGAGTGCTTTTTCTTCTTCACATGTTATTTTGCCTGCCCCTTTCTTTTTCACCTTAAGGATACTGCTGTAACTCCTGTACTCTACAAACCAAGCAGCAGACTATTCTATAAACTGATTGTCGTGGTAAGGATTTGTGGAGAACTGTTGAGTGACAGACTATTCCTCATGGGGTAAATGTGCTTTTTGCAAACCAGCATGTTGGCTGTGGTGGTCTTCCCTCTATCCAGTGGCACAAATACTGCTGCCTATATTTAATCCTTTTACAATTTCCCATCAGGTTGGCACAGAGTGGCGATCCCCCTTCAACCATTGCATTATCAATGAGTGTGTCCGGGTGAACAATGAGGTTTTTGTGCAGCAGAAGAATCTTTCTTGCTCTCAAATGGCTGTGCCTGACTGTCCCGAGGGAACTGAACTACGTTGTGACAAAATAATAGACTGCTGTCCTTCCTGCAGATGTGGTAAGCTTTTGTGTATGACAGACGGAATCACTGGAGAATGAATCACCTTATGCGTTGATCTGTTTCTCAACAGCAATTTCAAAAGTGCATGTTATGCAAGTATAGCACTGCTTTGACCCTGTTCTGTGTAATTTAGACATTGAGTGCAATAGCACCTGCTGCCATTTCTTTCTCTTTCCAACTGATGTTCTCCGTCTCCTCTTGAACTACTTACTGTTGAAGCTATTTTGCATTGCTTCAGAGAGGCATACCGGGCTATGTTTCTACAGCTCTAGCCTGCATTTTTAAGCATTTAAAAGAGATCTTGAGATGCTTTTGGCCTAGGAAGATTCAACACTCTCCCCAGTGCCTGCTATGAACAGGGAGTTTGCATGCAGCGTGTTGGCTTCTGTGTGCCTCAGTATTGTGGCTGTGGCCATTTCCTAGCATAGACTTAGGTCAAAAGTCCAAATCAGAAGATCTGGCTAATTGTCCTCAATCTGGGAAGACTCCTAGTCATGTTTAATTGACAAATATATATGCAAGCACAGGGTGAGGAGCTAGCAGTGGGAGGACGGGGGGAAATACGCACAGTAACTTGCAGAAAACCTCTCATCTTCTGGGAGCGTGAGGCTTGAACTGGAGGGGAGAACTTATACTGTGCCATGTACTTGTCAAAAAACAGCTCAGCAAGAGGTATTTGGAGGTGGAATTCAGGATAACTCTGACAAATTGTTACCTTTCAAGGTATAATGTAAGAGGGCTCAAATATGCCTCTTTTCACTGAAACTGGATCTAAATGTCCTCAGCTGGAGCTCTAGTAAGTCAAAAAACCATACCTGTGGTTTATAAATCTTGGTAATGTTGTGATAATGGTAATGCTAAATGGAATATTATCTTCTTTTTCAGTCCCCCTGAATGGTTGTCTATTGAATGGCACTGTTATTGGGGTAAGACACGGTTCCTTTTATTTGGTATGATGGTAAGATATTTAGCTACATGAATGAGCTTTTGAAGAACACAAACTCGCCAGAACACACAGAAGTGTACAGGGCAGCTTTGTTCAGACGGAATCTCTGCAAGTGAGACTTTGGGGTAAAAGCCACGGTGAGGGGCTCAGCACGTGTATGTCCAGCTCATGACACTGCCATAGTCTTCCTACATGACAATGAGTATCTCTGCAGAACGGGGACAGTAACGTTTCCTTATCTTGAAAGGACGCTTGAGAAAAGTGCTTAGAAACTGTGGTAATCTGCATTGTGTAATGACTTGCAGGCTACCAAACACACAGGAAACTATCTGTGAGGGATAATCTCAAAAATGATCCTTGCCCACTTCAGGGAAGCAAAAACTTCCCGTATTCTACCTAGAGGATAAGGCAGATTAAAAAAGGATGGAGACTCTTGCTCCACCTGTGTGGAAGGAGGGGTATCCCTCCTTGGCTATTAGCAGGAACAGGAAAACTGAGCTTCCTCACTGTTTGACCTCTGTCCCCTTTCAAGATCCCTGCTGATATGCCCTCAGAGGAAATTTTGTCTCAACTGCATATTTAATGGATAGATTAAGACATGCTTAACCCAGCCCATGACAGTGGGAATGATAGGACTTAAGCATCTGATCTCATTTATGCCGAATTTATCTTTGGAGAGCTCTGTCAATTGTCCATTGTTTCCCTAAATCCATATTCTGGCAGCACCTCTGGTGTCAAAGAGCTCTAAATATTCTCATCATCCCCCAGGGAATCAGGTCCTCTTTAGTCTTTTAACCTAACTTCTAACCTACGTATTCCTGCATTGGCAATGCATGTCTGTCTTTTTCATGTATTTAAAAGGTAAGTTTACCCAAATCTCTTTGAACTTTTGCGGTATGGCAGAGAGTACCTTTCTCCATCTATTTCTTCTGGTTTTGATTTTTTTTTTCATAGTCGATAGGCATAAGTTTATCAGTTTGTTAGAGCTAAAGCCTTGTCATCAAGCATCCATCATTCTGTGTGGGGATTACTTCCCTGTAGAATTAAATCCAAGGAATAACTCTGTCTTTCTTGTCAGAGCACTGGGAGAAGAGTTTTAAAGTGGTAAAATCTGAAATAATCTGCTTTCTCTTTGATTCCTCTATTTGTCTCCTCTATAGTATGTTGTCAAAACAAGTTGTGGCATTTTATAAAGACCATACTTGTAGAGAATGTCATGTAGTATAGTAATTGCTAGCTCCTGCCACCTTCTGTTATACAGGATATGCATATATATGTGTACACACTGTGTTGCAAAAGAAGGTGTCTTTCCAGATGCATGCTGTTCTTCCATGAACAACTGATTTTTTTTTTTCCTCTTCCAACAGAATGCTTACCTGATCTGTCGAGTAAAGTCTTTGTTCTATTTTCAAGTGTTTTAAAATATTTTAAAATACTTTAAAATGAAGCATAAGCAAATTTTGAAACAAAATGTCATGTTGAAGGCAAAATGAGAAGTATCTGTATTCTGAAGACTTAAAATTAAAATACTTCAGCTTCTACTATATTGAAAAAAAAAATCCTATCTTAATAAAATTTTCCCAATTTGGAATGAATTCATAAAGTGTTTCAGCTGACACAAACCTACATTTTTGACTCGTTCTTCTTTGTTATCTGGCTATATATAAAAGTTGTCTTTAAAATGGTTTTGGTTTTTTGTTGGTGTGTCCCCCCACCCCCCTTTTCAATACAGTTTTTAAAATGTGTTATTGTTCTTCCTGACAATTGGTCATTTTATCAAATACTGCCTGTGCAAGCGTTTGAGGGTGTAGGTAGGCCCCAGCTGTTACGTTGCTTCTGTGCTCTTGCTGTTGCAAATGTCAAGCATTACTGAAGTTAGCATCTGACAACGCAGTTACCAAGATATTTTCTCAGGATGGAGAGTGTGAAATCTGAGTTGAGATATAATCTTGGAAGATTTCTAAACATAGTGGCCATTTTGATTAAAAAAAAAAAAAATAGAGAGCTTATATTAGAACTTGTCTTAAATTAATGAACTTTTCAATTAAACTAGCATCACTAATGATTTATTGTGAGCTAATTAGCTATATGTCTGAAAGCTTTTGAGCAGCTGGCGTTGCTACAGCTTTGTCTTAAACTCTTCTCAACTTCAATGACTGTTCCAGAGTTCTGGTCAGGAAGGAAGATGTGGTGTCCACAGAAGTTTATACTTCCTGGATTTCAAAACCTTTATTCTGTGTCCTTTAAGAATAGGATTCAAGTTTCATTTTATATCAAGGGAAAACTTTGCTCCATTAACTCATTCACTGAATAGTTCCAAGTTTTGAGTCTTTTACTGCAGTTCTGTTAACTGACTGTGTCCTTAATCCCTTTACATTTTTGTCTTGTATCTGGTTACCAATATTATATTCCAGTAATTTGGTGTATTGCACTCACTCTGCTGTTCTTAACAATGCTGTGGGCTTTAACTGCAGACTTCCAAGCAGGTGGCTGTATTTACCAAAAGGATTATCTATATCACTCATCTGTTTTCCCAGGCTTTTACTGAGTGGTGTTTTTGAAGGAGATCGGAGTAGATTTGGGCTTTATGCAGGTTATTTTGGTTCCACTGACTAACCCTGGGTTAGCAGATGTTGACGTTTCATTCTAAGTTAGCCAAGAAAACACACGATAGGTGTATTATATAAAGGGAAAAAGATGTATTAATCCATTGTTTCACTCCTTTCTGTAATGCTAAGCTATGTTTGTTCACAGAAAGCCATTGTTAAAGCCATTTGCATACTGATCCCTAAATACATTAAATACATACCATAGAACTAAGGTGTGATGCAAACTTTGGATCAAGGTAAGACCTACCCCCAAAAGTTCAAGGCACTTGTGTGTGAGGATTTCGTTTCAACATGTCTCTAGTAAGCCCTACATTCCTGCCTGTAACACTGGTTTTATTATGCACTCAACTTTATCTTTTTGGTCTTTAATTGGACTGTTGGAACAATTAGAAGGTCCAGTGAGGATTTCAACTGTAATATCGATTGTGGCTTTATAGACCCTTTCTTCGTTAGGTGAAAGCCTAGAGCTACTGAAGCATTCTGTGATAAGCATTTACTTTTAGAGGGCCCGAATTCAGCATGGTTATGATAGAAAACAGAACAAACCCAAACATACTTTGAAACAGGTCAACATGATGAGGACATGTCCTAGATTTGCAAAGCTTTTGTGCGTACATGCACGTGCATGGTAGAGCAATACCAGTGTCAGTGGACTGAATGCCCTGTAAGGCCATGTAGTCTGTGCTAGAACTATGGCTCCGGTGTCCGAACGCTCTCCAGTGTTGAGAGTAAACAAGGAGTCTGGAGTTTCATAGGACATTTGCTATCTGTCCCTCTCCCATCGGAAAATGTCATGCCTGCATCCATCGAGGTCTTTTAATCCTCCAGATTAATGACCTGATATTCACTATAAAAGGTTAAACCGAGAAAGAAGAAAAGTCCTATGTTGAGGTCTCAGCCTGAGTTATTAAAAGCCAGGGATCTCCCCGTTGGTATTACCACCTCCATCATGTTGTATGCGGAGGATCTTTTTTCTAGACCTCCACAAAACTAGAAAAAAGTCGTTGTTATTACTGGTGCTTTATAGAAAACCACTGAGGCCTGAGGACCTCTGTTGTGCTGGGGTGGAGAGTAAGAATGTAGTTAAAATTCTTTAATCAGAACATTTGTCCTTCAGTGTATATGCTGGAGTATTGGCTCTGAACTACCCGTAAACACATTCATTACCTTTACACTGTTACTCTGGCCAGCTTCTTGGTTTTGCTTCATTTGTTCCATGAGTGTTTACTACTGCGGAACAAGAAAAAAAGGAATTTGAAGATATGCATAGTATGTACCGTGGGAAATTCCTGTTCCAAATGAAGTCAACAGTGACATTCCATTGACTTTTGAAGCACAGCTCAAAGCTTTTATAATCTAGCAATACTTAGTGTCTGTTTACCGTATTTATTAGGTTTTAAAAGTTCTTTGTGAAAATCTTGAGTACACTCCTCCCATTTTGTCCCTTCAACCATAGTGGTTTGTTATTTTGGGGTTGAAATGAAAGGCTGTGGACTTGGGAGGCAGAAAGACTCTATATTTAGAATTCCTTTAAGTGCCAGGAATTAAATTACTAATTCCACATCCTTTTGGTTCCCATTTAATAGTTTGGCATTTTTGCTCTACGTTTTAAATGCCATTTTTGCTAGCTTTGAAAAGGTGGTGGGATCCAGCAAACAAGGTGCTGGTAAAGAGCTCAGGGAATTTGAATCTTGTGCCAGCTCAGCCACTGATTTGCTTGAACTATGGACAAGTCCAGTTCTTCACTCAGTAATTCTGTTTCTGGTTTTGTTTTTCTTTCTTCTTTCTCAACTTTAAGCTTTTAGGCCTCTTGAGATTCTAAGCAGTATTATTACAATAACAATAACATGTAACTTCTGCCCATGATCTGTGGGTTGCAATGGCTCAAGAATAAAAACTTGTTGGCAAACCAATTCACTACACTCAGGAAAAATAAACTGGTGGCAACCACCTAATGCATAGCTCATGACAAAATCTTTCAAGGATTCACTTTCAAGGATTCCTTTCTTGCTTGCTAGCTTTGTAAGCAACTAAGTAAGAAATGCCAATGCCATTTTGCAGATTAAGGAATTCTAAAGGGCTTACTGGAAAAATAGCCTCATGCTATGCTGCTTGTTGTGGAATTACAGATGCAAAAATTTGGGTCTCTGGAAAGTGGGGGCATTGGTTTTCTGTTTTCTCTTGCAAAGAATTGCAATGCAAGATTGAACGTAAGAGATTTGACTGAGATAAAATTGCTCATTTACTTGAGTTTTGCTGAAGAGATAGTCACTGACTTACAAACTGCTTCTCATGTTTCAGCCATGGAGACGCCTGATGGTGGATCAATGCACAACATGTCTCTGCTCCCTCCAGTCACTGTCTTCTCAGAGATATACTCTGACGTGTACAAAATTAAGCTGTGAACCATGTCCAATAGTAAGTGCAAGTGGTCTGGATGTTCTGGTTAAGAATGTGTCTGAGAAGGTCATGTTCTTCATTGTGTACACTAGTTCATGTTCTGTACAGCTCTGGGACCTTTTGAAAGCCTCTGTTGCCTTTCTTGAAGTTTTTCTGAGAAGTCATGGCCCTGTGTTCTCCTTTCCCTGAATTAGAAGAAATATACCAAATATGATCTAAATCCACAGTGTAGGAAACGTAACTTTTCTTAGTGCTCAGGTCCACAGGCACATTTTATTGTGTATTTTAGACTACTTACCTTTAGGGCAAAATAAGGTTTGGCAAATCATTTGCAACAGGAACTGCTGTGTCTCCTTTCCTACAGTATTATCTGTCCCCCCCAGGGACCGACGGCTCAGCCAGATCTCCATGCTTCAGGGCTTTCCTATGACTGTTCCAAATTGCCTAATAGCCGGCCTCAATAATATTTATTTCTGTCTGGTTCCCAGCCATGCCTTAGGTGATTTGAGGTGATTGTCTCCATCAGTTCCACTGGCCTTTTTGAAGTCTTTGCTGCTGCTTTGCTGCCATCATCTGCAAGGAATGAGCTTGGCTGGGAAAGCCAGAGACAAATAGCTCCCATTTTCACTCCACTGACCAACAGTGTGACTGGAGTGCCTGACTAGTTCTGCTCAATCGTGTAGTTTTTCTCTCTTAGCACCAATACCTCAAGAAGAAGGAGACCTAAGCAAGTTGCAGAGCCTGGCTTAACCTCCCCCTGTCTGAGGAGCACAGACCAGCAGCTAAGTTTTACGGAAAAAGGCTTAAGTGCCCCTTCCTCTTCTGCCTTTCCTTGGATAACGGATGGAGCTCCGTGGGCCTGACCAAACCCAGAGCCTGTGCAAGCAGTGGCCATTGCACCAAAAGCCACATCTCTAACATGATTATATAGGATGTCCAGCCGGTATTGAGGAGAGGCATACATTGATATGGTCTGTGCAAAAGAGAGAGGCAGAGTTTTGGATGAGTCCAGTTTTCAATCCCCAAGTAGAACTGGAAAGGACGATGTAGTCAGTCAAGTTTCTGTGGTTTCATCTGTACTGATAAACTAAACAGAGCGAGACTGCAGGCTCAAATTCTGTCCTGCAACCTCTTATCTTCAAGAATTGTCAGCAGTGTCCCAGCTGGCCTCTTCTAACTAGCAAACTTCCAAATAGTGCCCGGCCACAGGTCAGTGGTTAGGATGACCCAAGGCCAGCCTGTTTTGTGGTGAGAATGCAGTTTAGACATACATACATGTTCCACTTGTCCGCAGGGCCAGAAAACTGGCCTAGACCCCCTTTATTTGCTGGTGTGGATGTAGCCTGTGACAAAAGAGAGAATCTTGGAATACTTTCTGTGGTTCTGGACCCTAAGATCACCCCTCCTGTAAGGTATGATTATAGACACAGGCTTCTCAAAGGAAAAGAAATGGTCAAGCTCAGTGCTGAGCATCTTCCTCACTTCCACAAAATATAACCTGGCATGTCGATGAAAAAAAACCCCAGACACACTAGAATGAATCTGTGGCCAGAAACATGTGTGCATATGTATGTTCCCCCACAAAAATACACAAACATCAATTCTTGCTTTTCAATGTAAGAAGCCAGCTGTAGAAATTAAAGGTAGAGGAACCTATAAAATACGTGGTAAAAAAATGGGGAAACATTCCCCTCCTCCTTCTTTCACCACCCACACAATTCCCAAACGGTTCCTTTCCCCCACCTGACCCAAAGGTACAGACTGAACAAAAAAAAGCCCTGGAGAAAGGGCAATTTCTAGTTGGGCTTATTAAGCACTATGAACTTGTGTTTAGGAGATATGCAGCTACCCAAGGGAGGTTGCAGGTCTAGGTGTATATATCCCTTTTTAGCCCTTGTAATGAATCTGTGGAGCTTGAGGGGGAAAAAAATATCAAATAAGATACAGAATGTCTTCATTCCCCTAAGGCTACTGGGATTCACACACATACTTGGGATCTTTCCTGTCTCAGAGTCATTGATTTCATGGTATAGCCAGGTTAAAAGCAATTCCTTCATAATGGATGAAATCATGGGTTAAGAGTATATACTCTCTCAGGAGCACCTGCTTTCTACTGGATGCTGAAGCCGCGAAAGTAAATGCACTGATAATTGAAGTGCAGCCAACTGCAGCATATTCTGCTCATCAGGGTACTTTTTTTTGGTCATTTTATGACCTACTTTAGGTGCTTACATTTTTGCTAGTAGAGCAAGTTCACCGAAATAACAATGAATTATGTTTTCTTTCAATTATTTAATAGTAACCCCCCACCCTCCCCAAATTCTTTTTCTATAAAAAACATATGGATAACATGCATGCCTTCATTCAACCAGAAAGTGTTTGTTGTCTTAAAAATGTTCAGCTCATCATAAGCAGCTGTTGGTTATGTGCAGCAGCTGGAGACATTACTGTGGGACACTTCATGTGTTAACCCAGTTCCTCTCTGTGTTTTTTTTTTTTTTTTTTTCATTTTCCATTATTCACTCTATACCTTTCTTCCTCTCCATGCAGTGTTGCTCATTCTCCATGGTCCTTTCCCTGTCACTGTTTTTTTTCCTTCCTGTGCCATTTGTGGGGCTCCATTATTCCTCTTTTCTTTCTCTCCTTTTTTCATTTTATTATGTCATACCCTTCCTGATGCTCTTTTTACTTTCTTGTTTTATCAGGCCATTTTCTTTTTCTTTCCATAGTCCAAATTTTCCACCTTAGCCTTATTCTCCCCTTTCCCTGCCCACTGCTTACTGGTTATCTTGCCCTTTTCTCCTAGTTTAAGCACTTCAAACTACTTTTCCAAGTTGCACTGTGTAGTATTCATTAGCTTTACAGAGAAGCTCCTGCACACCACCGATACGACCTATATGTCACTCAAAACATTTGAATAAGTTTATTACCCTCTCCGACTGTCATGTGTTGTTTAGTGGACCTGACCTTACAACCGTTATAGTCAAAGAATATTGAATTTAGTTGATGCAGGAGGCTTTGTACTTGGAAATAAACTTCTTTCCCTATTGTATAATAAATCAGTACAAGGATTAATGCCAGCCTTTAAAAAACAAAAATCAAAAGTATGCAACTAATTAAATTAGCTAGTCTAGTCCTACTGTTTAAAAAAACATTCTGCTGGCTATCACGTTGTCCAGTGATTTTATCCCCTGCCTCCAAAAAACCCCACCCCTCTACAAATAAGTGTAGGAAACATGCTTAAAACAAAATAAACCCAGAAAAATGTCCTCTACCTTCTAGAATTACAGAAGGCAAGAAGTCTCTGGCTCTTGCTGTGGAAAATGTGTGCCAACTTCATGTGGCGTCAGGCTGAGAGATGGAAGGCTTAAGTACCTTCAGGTAAGTTTTAAGCACTCTTTTAGTTGTGTGTAAATATAAAAGTAGCATAGACTTCTGGTGAACCCAAGAAAAGTGCATTTTTTTTTTCCTTCTTTTTGGTTAGGCAGCATGGTATTACTAGTGCCTTTTCTTTTATGCCTCAGAATGGTTTCTCAAGGAAGCTTTTTTGTTGTTGTTGTTGTTCGCAAATGAAAAAAGGTGACTTCATACCACAGTGCCAAATTCTAGAGGGACATTCTAGATGTGCCTGCAAGCATGAATATTATCAAGGAACTTTAGCTGGAATATGAGCTCAAACACTACTTAGAGGGAGTTAAAAACCTAATTTTAAATGAGAAATTCAACTTAAATTTCAATAATTTACGTTGAAAATGTGAATTTTGAAAACTTCCTCCAGCACAATAGGTTCTTAAACAGGAGTGGATATTTTTCTGGTTAAGACACATTGGCTTATCACAAGAAACAGCATATAACATTTTGTTTTGTTCCATTCCTGAGCTAAGTTTTAGAAGGGGAGAATATGGGAAGAGCAACCAAGCTGGTGAGGGGCCTGGAGCACCAGTCTGATGGGGAGCGGCTGAGGGAGCTGGGGCTGGTTAGTCTGGAGAGGAGGAGGCTGAGGGGAGACCTCATCACTCTGTACAGCTACCTGAAGGGGGGGTGTAGTGAGGTGGGTGCTGGTCTCTTCTGTCGGGTGGCTGGAGATAGGACGAGAGTAAATGGCCTCAATTTGAGGCAAGGGAGATTTAGGTTGGATATTAGGAAAAATTTCTATAAGGAAAGGGTTGTCAGGTATTGGAACAGGCTGCCCAGGGAAGGGGTTCAGTCACCATCCCTGGAGGTATTTAAAAGACGTGTACACGTGGTGCTTAGGGACATGGTTTAGTGGTGGGCTTGGCAGTGGTAGGTTAGCGGTTGGACTTGATCTTAAGGGTCTTTTCCAACCTATATGGTTCTATGATTCTATGTGGGGGTGAGGTTTTGGTTTTATGTATTTTTTTTAAGAACCTCCCAACTCAGCCAAGTTAAATATTCATATATATATCTCTAAAAAACAATTCATAGGCCAAACTCCCACGTTTCTCACTTAGACAAGTTTCTCTTTTAAGTTAATGGAAACTTCTTCCCTGTTAAGAGCTGAAAAAGGTCAGGTTTTGGCAATCTCGACTGAGCTGTAATCAATATAGCTATGGAAGTAAACAGAAGATGATGACTTTGTTGATAAACAATTCTGTTTACATTTCCATGTTTTATAAACTTCACCACCATGGTACTTTAACTGAAATATCAGTAGAGGAACAGTCAGATTGTGTAGTATCCTGAAAATTTACTGTCCCGTGTTGTTTCCATGTAGAGCTAACAGCCCTTCAATCTTTACAGCCAAATGAATCGCTTCAGGATGGCTGCGATAATCACTCCTGCAAAGTAAATGAGAAAGGGGAATTTATCTGGGAAAGGAGAATCACTAGCTGTCCTCCATTTGATTCCAGAAGATGTCTGGCTGAAGGAGTAAGTACTGAAACGGGTCCTGTTTCCACATTTCCTAATAGACTCTGTCATGGTTATGTGTATTAGGGTGGGAAACCCCGACCCTCTCCCAGCACCTTGGCTAAACTGAATTTGAACTTTCTTTGAAATTCAGAAAAATGTAAGTTTTCTTTATTTTAAAATGTATGCTGGTTTTATGTGGGACTGTACTGGAGGGGAGATGCTGAGCTTGCAGTAATTCTGTTCCGTATGAAGCAGCAAACGTAAGAAAATGGTTGTTCTAACAATGTTTTTAGTTTAGTATCCAGAGCTAAACGGCATGGATAATTACACAACCTGAGAAAACAGTCGGATAAGCCCCCCTTTTTTTCCCTATGAATATGCATATGAAATGCTAAGACATTTTTTTCTCTACCCTCACATGAGTTTAGGGAAAGGAATTTTCACAATGCTGTAGGAAGAGCTCAAACTTCCAAATCACTATAGCACACACAGTTTTGTTACACAAACAAAGATTTAGAAAAATGCTGGATTATATTACAGGCTTGGAGTGTTATCATGTTCTAAAGGTCTTAATTGAAAACTCAGCGAGGAGTAGTTTACTTTTAATCAGAACTTCCCAAACTGCATTTATTCTCCTTCCATCAAAAAAAATTGAACTTTCAGCTATAAAACTAGTGGTTTTCTTCTAGTTACAGATGCAAAGTTTAGTTTTTTTAATTAAAAAACCCTCTAAACTTCTGCATGTATGTTCAGGTTTTTAGTGCAACAATGGCATCACCCTGCAGTATAAATGTTTCTCCATTTTCCTTTCACTGTGGGTTGTCAGTAATTTCCCACCATACATATATTTCTGAGAATTATTTTCATGGTTGTAATGAAACAAGAAAAATAAAATTTTTGGCTGCTAAAACTTATTTGACAGATGTGATATTTTATGATGATTTGCCTGTACGTTTTCAGCTGTTGTGGAATAGGCATGCTTTCATCTATATTGCTAAAAAAAAAATAATCAAGAGGGACTGTTTAACTTCCTTTCTTAAACAGACATAAGACTTGAATGCTATTGATTTTATCACCGTGGTTCCCAGGAATTTATTTGTGTTCAGTGTCTTTACTTTAGAAAGCTCCTACTATAAGGTGAAAGCAGTATTTTCAGCTGTTGAGCTTGCTAATATAGTCAATTATTTCCAACCAGCTATCAACAAATACAAGCACAAGTTCAAAACCTTAAAATGGATAGAGAGATGATTACTAACGTAGATTTATATTTTTGTACAATATAGGAATGCAATTTGCTTGCCTAATAACCTGTTTTAAACATACCTTTGTATTCTTCCAGCAGAATAAATGTGTATTACTTGCGCCAAAATATAAGGTTGGCTTTTTGTTTTTTGTTTTTTTTAATTTTTTTAGGGCAGAATTGCAAAAATTGGCAATACCTGCTGTGACACATGTAAGTAAATAAGCCAAAAGTCTTGTATGGAAATTGCAGAGAGTGTAAGGTACTGGGTAAGGAGCTATGTTTTGCATAAGATGCAGTTTAATGAAACAGAGCTAAGCAATGTGGTTAATATAAACCATCAAACAAGTCCGCTCTCTGGTTGGGATACTGCTGTCATGTTTTGTCCACTAGAACACGTGTTTTGACAGTATTCACAAGTGCTTTGAAAGAAATAGATACTCTCCATGTTTTATACAGATGTTAATTATGAATATTTTATTTTATCGTTCATCTAAAGATGACAGGAACAGTATTGCTTGCACAGGTTGACAAGTCATATAACCTGATACTGAATACGTGAGGCAACTGCTTCATGAATAATCAATCAACTTAAAACGAATTTAGCAAAAAAAACCCCTGGTGGCAGTAATGTAGTTTTGTTTGGTTTTCAATAATGTAATAACCAAAAAATGGGAGGGGAAATGCTTGTGGTTGCAATTGGTTCAATAGGTTGCATTCCTATTGAACAGCCTGACTGCATCTTAAATTTGGCAGTTTATGACTCAGTCCTGCAACTCTTAATTTCATGCATTGTTGTGTAGATAATCCAAATGTCAGTCAGGCTGTGAGCATAGGAAGGGTTTGCTTACATGAGGGAAAGGTCGCAGGGTTGGGTTCTCATTTCTAAAATGCTCTGATTCTTCTCTGATGCTTTTGTGAACAGACAACCTCTCAGTTTTCTCCTTTGTAAGTAAAAAAATTAATAGTACTGTAGCTCATTTAAAATAATAATTTAAAAAGTAAGAAAAAAATGATATTATCTTTTAAGGTCAGAATATCAACATCTTGCCTGTATTCTGTTATGTCTTTTTTTTTTTCTTTTCTTTTCTTTCCCCTCTGTGCATGTGCTAATAAATAAAAGATGGCCTGCATAGCAGCCCATCACCACACTGGCACAGCGACTGCTGTAATAATACCCCTGATGAAGGATATTAACTCCTAGAGAGTTTGTACCCATTACCTGTCTGTATAATTACTGAGTTCTAGCTTGAGAAGTACAAGTTAGAAAGCTATTGAGATAGATTGTCATCAAATAGCTGAAACAGGTAATTTAGTTAAGAGAGCATTAATCTGCCAGGCTTCAAGTAAGGAATACTGAGAATTATTTATTAACAAAAACAGTTTTTAAGATTTAGAAGACAGTGTGGTGGTCATGGCTAATTGAGAATACCTATCACTGCAATTGAGGAGAGGAGAAACCCAGTTCCAAATGAGCACAAATCACTATAACTGTTAAATATAGGTATTGAGCTAAAAGTGATACCTCCCTGCAGCAGCAAAAGCACAGTGATGTAAGTGAAATACCATGTGCCTAAAAATGCCTATATTGTATGGGCCTTCAAATCCTTATTCCCATGGATGTTTGCTTGGATATAGCTCAAAACTGAAAAGTCATGTATTACAGCGCAGTTGTATTCCTGGTCACTTCTCTATTCAGGGCCCTTCTTAAGGAAAAAGCCAACATACTGCATCCAGCCAATTAACCATGGGTTATCAATTGAAGGATGGTCATTAACACGTAGCTTTGAATCAGATACTTCTAGATGCCAAACTCTCTTTCTCTCTCCTCTGTATTTATGTCTTTCCACCAGGGCACTCAGTAGCAACATGCAGTCTGTTACATACTCTACAGGGAGCACCGAGGCTTGGCAAAGCTACTGTAAAACCAGAGTAATTTAGTTGTTCTTAAAAGTCAGATAAGAGAATAATCAGTTTCTCATGGACACAGAGACTTCGATGTAGGTTACATTGCTTTCCCAGGTCTTGAGAGAGTTTGTCTTTTGGACACCTCAGTACCACAAAGAGTTGGGCAAAGAACTTGTTCTCTCAAGTTCAAAGCACAGGTGAGGGTGATGCTTTTGGTTCAGTAGAGTCTTACGTGGCTTTGAGTAAAGGTTGTGTAAGAAGCCAGTTTCCCTTTCTATGTTATACCTTGGCAACTGGAGTTCGTTAGTGTGTCTGAGGGCATTGTTCCAGGTTTTAAGTATGAAGGAGCACATAAGTGAACAGGCTTATTTTCTCATTAGATTTTTGTGGTACTAGCAAAGGACTTGATTATTTGCAAAGGACATTCCTTATTTTCCCACTTAACAAAGAATTTGCATCTCCGCTTCTTACCTCTCTTCCCTGTTGATCTTAGTTATATATGTCTTGTGAAGTTACAAGCGCTTGTCTTTGGAAAGGAGGCACAGTCTACAAAAAAAAGTAAATGAGAGTAATAAAGTAACTTGAGAACAAGTCAATAAATCAGGATCAAAAAGGTGATAAAGCTCTGTTGAGTCTGATGGCAATTATTTTGTTTGGGGTTTTCAGTTGTGTGGACGCAATTGTGTATTCCTTCCAGGTGGACAAGTTCTGTTAAATGAATTGGTGAAATCATTAAAAGAGAACTGGCAGTTCCAGCCCTGTAGCCAGAAACACTTTTCAAGCCTTTTTTTTTTTTTTTTTTTTTAATGAAATGTAAAGCCTTAGCAAGGCACAGAGCCAATTTGATACTAAGATTCCCATGCAAAAGGTATTGAAAGCTACGTTTGCTGCTAGGAAGGTGGATACATTTCTCTTCAATTTATGTATCTACTTAGTTGTGCAGTTGGCCAGCTGAATTCCTTCAGCTCTCTGAAATGCTGCTGTGTAGTACGTAAAAAATAGTCCAGTATTCTGTTAAATACAGAAATTCCATTGGTGAGCTAGAAATGAGTAAAAGTAGGAGTCTGTCTTTACACAGAGGCATAGCACTATATTAACACTACAAAGAACTGCTGTTTGCAGTGCATAAAATATCCACTTTAAAAAGCATTAGCTCCTTCATAAGTCTTTAGATGTGGACCAAAACAGACAAGAGTGTTCAGAACAAAATATTCTGGATTAGTCTGTATTTGAGCATGTTAATGGCAAGGTTCCCTTTGAATGTAGAGGAGCAGAGTCACTGTCAAGTACCACAATTAAGAGATCGCAGCAAACCAACCTCACTTCACAAAGAGATCAGCAGATTCCCTGAGCTTGCACCCTCCACACATAACAAATCCAGGCCTACTGCCTCCTGAGTGGATTTCTTGTTAGATGGAAAAAAACCAGGGAGAATTTACCTAACACTAAGAGCAAAAGGTATTGAAAAACAAGTGTGAGAGTATTTAATGACATACTGAAGACAGGGGAAAAGTTCCCATTGACCCAAAGTTAGATTTTTGCAGAACTATTTTTCTGATTTTATTTTTTTTTCCTAGGTTTTTTTTTTTTTTTTGCCACGTTAGTTTTCTGCAAAATCCACCACATATGCAAGGACTGTTAGGAGTTGTCGAATGTAGGAGCCTGACAGAGGTGAGGCTGCCACAGCTCCGTGTCCCCAGGTCCAGGCAAGAGGCTGACGTGTATCCCAAGAAGCACACAGGCAAACACACGTATACAACATGCACGCACACATTTTTTACATGCACACAGAGAAACGCTCGGTACTCTGGCAGACACTAACAGCACCCACATTCTCATCCTGATGTCCCCTCCGGCTGATCAGGATGAAGGTCGTTAGTGGTCTTAGGCACCCACTCTGTCCAGTAACTGGTCCCGCATCCCTGCTAACCTAGACTTACGGGTCCTATGGTCTGTGGTCCAATTCCAGTTGCTGGCACTTATGCCTCCATGCACACACATCCAGAGAACAGAGAGTCACCCAGTACAAGTGGTTAGAAATAGAATTTAATAAGAAGAAAAGACAGACTGCAGTGATCAAACATAGGGCAAGGTCAGACAAAAGTATGAACCGGCAGCTGTTTAACATGCAATCAGCCCCCTTTATGCCTTTATCCATCCATTTTCCCACGCTTGTTCCTCACCAAACCACCTTAATCCCTGTCTTCCCTCTTGGTTCATCCCCTAAAAATCCCATGGTAAGTCAGTCTTGCAGAATCCCAAAATGTTCTTCCCTAGCATAGCATAAGGAGTCCCCCAGAGTCTTGATGGCAGTGACCACCTCAGTCTGTAAAGTGATCTGGAGAGCTGATTCATCCCAAAAGGCATCATCCCAAGACAATGGGATCTCCTGTGACAGCCCCAGGAGTAGCCAGGTCAGGGTGCTCTGTTTTTCCGATTAGGTTATTGGGGTTCCCACGTGTGTCAGTTTTTCTGGTGCACCTGCTTGCCCAATGTACTGTTGAACTGTCTTTAAAAGGAGTTATTCAACACAGAAGCCAACAGGTAAAAGATGGACATTAGGTGGCAAGGTGACTTTAAAACAAAGCAGTCGATTGAAAAGAAACATGAGGGGAACCCTGCTCTCCAGTGGAAATTTAGGGCTGTAGTGTGATATAGTCGCACAGCTCTACGTTAATTACTCTAAGGAGACACACCTAAGTCTCATGCTAGGGATCTTACCAGTAATGATGTCTCAATAACAGCAATTTCAGTAATAAGGGGAAGGGAGTTAAAAAAACCAATTGTCAGCACTGTCAAACACTTTTTTTTAATTTGGTAGGTGTGGAAGTGGAATGTCGACCAGTGAGTACCAGACTGCAGTATATGAATATCAATGGCTGTGTGGCTGAAAAGGAAGTGCCTGTTTCTCACTGTGAGGTAAATAACAAAAGCAACCCCCCTGCCCCATGAGCTGCCATTGCCCCCTTTCTCTCTTCCATAAGGGAAACCTTTGCCTCCACTATGGCTTCCCGTCAGTAAGTGGTGCATCAGTTTCTGTCCTTCTCATTAATTCACTCAGACAGTGTAAATCTCATTGGCACTTATTTTCTGAAGTAATTTGGTGATCCTGAATTTTCCCTATTCAAGCAGCATGCAAACAGGCATGTACACTAAGGTATAAAGGCTTTGTTTATACCCCTCTCCTTTGCTTCCATCAGAAGCCTATCCCTCTTCAGGCTCTGAAGTTGATTTATGAAAGTGTAAATAGTTATTTAGATGCGTGCTCCTTTAACAGACATTTAAACTTGAGCGCTATGATTGGACTCTGTGTTCTATAAACTCTATGACTTCTCCATTAGTCTGAGCACTAAGCTTGTGCATTTCTTCCATAACCAGATTAAAAGTTTAATTTCCTGGCCATCACTGCTTACACCTTATAGAGCAACTTCCATTTGAAACAAGAGCATGGCTTCCCCTCTGGACATTCCCGTCTCTCTGAGATTGGGAACGGAAGGTGACATTCTCTTCCCAGACTGGGTTGTAGCAGGACAACTGCTCAATCTGAGATAACCATGATCCACGCAAGGATCGTATACAACCCTTGTACACAGTCCAGATTATGGCATGCAAGGATGTCAAGTCAAGAAGGTGGCTTGCACCCAGCCCCTTGAGTATTCCCTTTGGTTAAGGCAGTAGGCAAAATGAGTCTCCATCTTTCTCATGGCTGCTGGGAAAAGAACGAGAACAAGTGGGAGCAATATTAAGAGCATACATGCCCAGGCTTTTCACATAGCTACCTGGCAAAGGGCCTTCATTTGCTACACGAGTCTTAATAAGAGTAGGAGTTTTAACAACAACAAAACCACCTACCTTTCAAAAAAAAAAAAAAAATAAAAAAAAAAAATTCTTGGCCTCTTGTCCTGTTCACAAAGTCAGTGGTAATCAGGTCTTTAGCCATAAAGTTATATGTGTTGAAGTTTCCCCTGCAAAAGTACAGATTTTATTTTGTGAATCTGGCCATATATTGAGTAAACTAAATACTCCTGCTATAGCTGGTATTGAGTACAGTTTTTTCTGAAGTTCCCTCTGATAATGCTATGCAATTTTTTTGCATTAATCTCAGAAATAAGAGCGCAGAGCCACAAAAAACCCCTGGACTCCGACAGAGTTTGATGTGGGGCCATTTGTTTTTACATCATGTAAGCATATAGCTACAGGCATTGACAGCTTGGTCTGAATTAGTAAAGTGGACAGACAAGTAGAACGAGGAAAAATAACAACCAGCAGGACAACAATGGATGTGTAGCTTGCAAAATTTGGGCTAAAGCACTTTCTGAACACGCGATCTCATACCGCTGAGAGGATAACCATATGTGCTTAGAAGCCAACGCAATAGCCCTGGACATCACCTATGCTATTTTAAATTATAGGCTTTATTTGGGTGACTGGTTCATTCACCTCTCCTTTGCTTTGCTTGTGCTCCTGAGACATTAGTCTTTGACCAGCACCCCACACCGGAATCAGATACCCGAGTCTGTGGTTTACCGCGGAGCACTGAACTCCAGGCGAAGTCATCCGCGGATGTTTTGAAGGGAAGAACCTGGATTCTGGTTGCGCTGTCGTCTGGCACTGTTCAAACTCGGTCTCTCTTTTTCCCATTTAGGGCAAGTGCAGAAGCAACACCAGATACTCTGAGACAGGGAAATGGGAAGACCTCTGCAGCTGCTGTACAGCCGCTCAAACCACCACAGTCACGGTCCCCCTCCGCTGTGCCAACGGGACAGTGGTGCAGCATTACATCCCTTCTGCCTCTCAGTGCGAATGCTATTCTCGGAATTGTACAGACTGAAGATTTCCCAGAAGCCCTGTTGTTTAATCTCAAGTTTTATGATGAAGGAACTTTACAGTGCAAGCCTCATTTTCTCTCTGTAGACCGTTTTACCCAGTAGAATCCTGACTAACAAATTCTATCAGCATAGCAAACAATAAAACTTACTAGCACAACGGAGCATTTTCTGATGATTCTTGGAGTGGTTTATAGAAGAGATATTGCAGATTGTATTGTTCCCCTTCAACTTCACCATGGAAAACAACCCACATTATAAAAAAACCAACGAAAAAAGGCAAACCGCAACACAGTAACAGAAACAGTTGCTTCCACTTAAAGAACATATCCCAAAGCATTTGGCATTGTCTTCAGAGACGTTACACTTGTATTCCCCACTTCAGACCTTAGTGACACACTGCAGACTTTTAGGTTTTTGGTCTTTTTTTCCCCTCCAGCCAGGGAGTACAGTAATTATGGCATAAGACTTCATAGTAAGAGGGTGATGTTCTTGGTACTCAAACAATGCTGGTTATGGCTCAGGCAACCAAATATCTTTCTGCAATGCATATACCCGTTCCTCCTGAAGCTGAATGCAAAGAAACCGTGCGCTGAGGACAGGCTGTGTAACTTCTGCAAGTCCTCAGTACTTGTGAAGGGGCTGAGGGACAGCTCTTACCTATTTACTTCAGCACTTCCACAGACCAGCTTGAAGATAAACCTCATCAGTAATCTCCCTTATTTACAGACACCAGAACTTCATCTGTTGCATTAGTGGCAAAAATTAGATTTCTTTCAAATGCAGAATTGTCAGTGGCAGGTTTAATTTAGTTACTGCTGCCATGGATACATTTAGCAGGATTTAAATTCAACTTGGTCTTGTCAGGCCACGGATGACAAAAGATTCTTCCAGAGGGTTGTTGATCCTGGTGGAATCTAGTGCCAGTCAAGCAGTTTCACTGGGAAGTACTAATTTCTCAAAAATATGAGAGGGAAAACTGTTCATTCCATTTGCATTTTTGAAAGACAAGAGCTATTTAAACTTGTTATTGAATTTACTTTTTTTTTTTTAATAATATATATAAATCAGATATAGGAGGTGTAGTTAAAAAAAAAAAAAAGCAACCCCAAACTTTCCATATGTTTGTGACAGAATCACTAAGGCTTAGGAGTAGGTTATGGGTGAAAAAGGAAAGCTCTAGCAGAAATGTTCTTGAACTAGTGAAAAGCATATGTAGAAGTCCTGAAGGGCAAGAGTGCTCCTGAGAAGCCTAGCAGAAAAGGTCAGGAAATCAGGTTATCCTTGTGCAGTTTTTAGGTTGTGTGCTGGTTTGGGCTGGGACAGAGTTAATTTTCTTCATAGTAGCTGGTTTGGGGCTGTGTTTTGGATTTGTGCTGAAAACAGAGTTGATAACCCAGGGCTGTTTTGGTTCCTGCTGAGCAGGGCTCACCCAGAGCCAAGGGCTTTTCTGCTTCTC
>JAVJGG010000024.1:5820023-5840615 GCA_035590195.1 Aviceda cuculoides
ACAGCTGACCCCGAATGACCCGAGGGGTATTCCAGACCATTCCATATGATGTTATGCTCAGCATATAAAACTGGGGGAAGGAGGAGGAAGGGGGGGACGTTCAGTGATGGCGTTGGTCTTCCCAAGTCCCTGTCACGCGTGACAGAGCCCGGCTGTCCTGGAGATGGCTGAGCACCTGCCTGCTCGTGGGAAGTGGGGAATGGATTCCTCCTTCTGCTTTGCTTATGTGTGTGGCTTTTTCTTTACCTGTTCAACTGTCTTTACCTCAGACCATAAGTTTTCTCACTTTTACCCTTCTGATTCTCTCCCCCATCCCACTGGGGGGGAGTGAGTGAGCGGCTGCGTGGTGCTTAGTTGCCGGCTGGGGTTAAACCATGACGGGTTGGCATCTGTAGAAATGGAGCAGACAAAAACTCCCTCTGTGCTTTCAACTAAAAAGGCAAGTTGTATTCCTTTTTGAGAAGAACCAGGCAGATCCCTGCTTCTTGTCTTTTGCCATTCAGCTGTGGAATCAACACATATTGAATTGAATTGTAAGCCCTTTCTTCCCTTATTATTCATTCAAGACATCCTCTATTGCTGGACAGTGCTAGGAGAAGTGCAGGCCTTCTGTGCATCGCTGTTTCTTCTGCTGTGGGACCACAATAACCCCAGGGAGAGAAACCAAGTTTTAATTGGCACCAGCCCCACTTACTGCAGTAGATCTCTGTCACCAGTTTCCCTCTGTCCTCACCCTAGTTCCTCGATGTAGCTGGCTCCAGATATTAAGCTCCATGACAGCTGGATTTGGGTCATCCAGGTAATCAACTGCACAGCAGCTCCTCTGAAGCTACAGATAAGCAACTACTGGGACAGCAGCCTGCAACATCAGAGAAGACCAGAAAAAAGGAGTGGATCGGGGTAAAAGGCGATGTCTTGCTCTTCCCCTTGCTGTCGCTGGACTGCCCCTTTGTTTCCATCGCTGCCCTCACCCAGACTGACCTTTCTTAGCTCATGAAAGTGACAGGATTGCAGCCCACGGCTTCATGGCTGCAGACAGGTCTTCTAATCAGATAATTGTACGAGTCGGGCACCAGCTTATCGGCATGGGGAGGACTCAAAGGAGCATCCACAGGGGCAGAAACAGAGCCAGAGCGTTCTGGAAGTTCTGAAAGGCTTCATGAAAGACATGCACAGCTAGTACTTTCCACCAGCAACAAAGTGGGCGGACAGATCTGTCCAACAAACAGGCAAGTATTCCTTCTTTCATCACTTCTACCTCAATTAACAAGAAAAATCTTCTGGATCTTAGTGTCTCAGGAGAGAAACAGACTAAAATAAATAAATAAATACTAGCTTTCAGACTAGTGCAATTAGTATTTTTTCCTAAGGAGTTCCAGATTATTTATTGAAAACTGCTTGGTTATAGGATCAAACTTGTAGCAGAGGTAGCTCAGTGTAACTGGATAAACAGAACTGTATTAAGACCAGTATAAACCGGCTCAAGAATATGTCCTGTACTATGTGGCTTTTCTTCACCTTCCTTGGTTGCAATTTTGGTTTCAGGCATCCATGCCAGTGCATGGACTAAAGTGGATGCGTAATACATCCCATGAGAACTTATTGTTTTTTCTTACAGAATAGACTTCTGTGGGCTTCTGTATGGTCTATATGTATTATTCAGGCCTGACTAGTACCTATATATTCCAAGCAAAGACAAGGCCCTGTTGCACTCAAGGACAGAACGAGCTGCTTCATTGAAAATCCCGTCACAGAAACAGGCAAGCGGGAAAGAGCAAGAGGAATGGAATATTATAACATCTCCCTTAATAGACCGAGAAGGTACATAAATTCTTGGCCTTGACCTGCTGGCATGAGCACCAGACTCTTTCAGGCAGCCTGTCCCCAAAGAGCTGTCTTTCATCTAAGGCTTTAGTGGTGCCAGTAAGGCAATGGGCTCGGACTTCCTCCGTGCAGGTTTCGATTGGTTTTCATACAGCCCAGTTTCATTTAGTGCAACTCTGCTATTTTCAGAAGCATTCTTTGCTGGCAGAAGTGAAGAACATAATCAAGTCTATAACCAAGTAGCTGCTTAGTAGAGAGCTGTGTACTCTCAGAGTAGTAGTGTTGCCTCCAGACAGCTCCACTGACATTCACCAGTAGAATCCAGGCTTTGAGGGACATTGTTTTTCAACTTCTACATACTGCTTGTGAATCTCGATGGTTTCGAGCTATCTTAGTCGTTGCCTTTCCACCAGTGATTCAGAACGTGTCCTACCACTTCAGAAGACTGGCTGGGTTGTTGAGTGTGCTACAGGATAATTTACAGGAAAGTTAAATGGATTTGGGAAGGAGTCTTATATAACTTAATTATTAAAAGCATCTAATCTCTCTGCTAACTTTTACAGACTTGCAAGCACCACTCCTCTACAGCAGGTGAAACACAATCTGGTATATTGGTATTATTTGTCGCAGCTTTGTATTCTCAACTAACACCATATCTAGGTACTTCAGGAAACACAGTGATGCCAAGATATGATTTTCTCCATTGGAAAGTGTTCTTAAAAACAGACTACAGACCCATGTTCCATTTTAACCAGCTGGATATTGCTTCCTATCATATTGCCTCCTGTGTATATTATTTATTACCTGAGCTAACTGTATTACCTGTAATGGACCCATCCTTATAGCTTATAGGAGCTAGTAATTTGAACCCATGCAGGCAGAGCTTTATGTCCACAGGGATCCCAGCAGGACCTGGCTCTACATTGCTACACTATTCCAAAATTAGTGGGTATGCCTTTCTGTTTTAGCATTTAGTTGGTGCAGCATGTAATGTGGATATAAAATAGCATAATTTTCAGCAAGTTTTCATTCCCCGCCCCCAGATATAAGTGTATACAAAGCAGTAGGTTTGCTCTCTATCCAGGGAGCAGATTAATTGGTTATAAAACATCAAGGCAAAAGCAGTTCAACAGCTGCTTCCCTTGGAGTATTCTCTGATACCATTTTGTAAGCAAAAAGTTGACAGGAGCTCCATGTGATTGCACTATTGCCCTGTACCAAGTAAGCATAAATTACATTGAGATCTGTAACTGTGGATGTTTCAGCACAGTGATCAAGCAAAGAGCAATCCATTTGTTCAAATGGATGGGGTGCTTATGCAATCAAAAAAGAAAAATTACAGGCACACCACCTCAAAACTTGTATACATAGGCTAGTGTGCAAACCAAAGCCTGTATGAAGTAGCATCCCCCTGCTACAGAGCTTAGACACAGCATCTGAGAACAACTTCGTTTTTAATATTTTTTTTTTCTGTGATCTAACAGTTTTTAGATTAGTCAGTCTAGAAGCTACGGCATTCAGGTTGTTCCCTGCTTTGTAACTAAAGGCAGTTTCTAAATGAAGTTCTGAGATTAACAAAAGATACTAGCAGGGTCAGAAGAACAAGTATTTGATACCTGTTGATACATTACTTAGAAGTTAGGAAATGCCTTTCCAAAGGAGGGACTAAGAAAAGCAGGGCGATTCAACTTTTCCTATCTGAAGACATTATTCTGTATGAATACTAAAGCAAGTGTTTAAAAAAGTATTCTGTAACATTTAGTGTAATCATCTTCCCTGTATGCACAAAGAAAGATCCTAATCATTACTTTTCCCCTTTTATCAGGAGTAAATTATAGTGCAGAAAAGTTTGACTAAGCTGTATAAAGCTGTTCAGGATGGAGTCAGGGGTCCTGACCCCTCTCCCTTTTAAGTAAAATAAGGCATATATCATGAGTATAGTTTACAGATAAAATTCCTTGCGCGGCACTTCAGTTGAGTCGAAGTAAACAGATGAACACAGTCATCTAATTTAATCTGATTCTTTTTGGTCTGCCTATAGCTGTTTCATTAAAAAGGCAGCTACCTAGTGACAATTTGTCCAGAGTTGAAAGCAGCATGTGTATTTCTTAGCCTTGCTAGGAAAATTTTACAGCACCCAGCCCAAGTTTAGGGACACAACAGCCACACTGCTCCCTGTATAAACTCAGTATCTGTGGTAGCTTAGCTACAGTGCACCAGTACATCTCAGTGATACAGACAACTCCTGTTCTTGCCGGTCACGGCACAGTGCGCAGTCTTAATTCACAAGCTAGTAGAAGCACTGTACTTTATTCAGTCATTGAATAAATCTATTTCCTCCTCTCACACTAGAGAATCTGTTTTAGTGTCATAAACAGGCCAAAAGAAGAAAAAGATTTGAACTCCAAATAGCTACACCTCCCTTCAATTATTATTAGCAAATAAAAGTCCTTTCTTGGATGGTATTAGTCATTGACAACTTTTCTTCCCAATACACTGCTTAAATTGTAAGGTCGAAGGCTAAGCAGGAGCCATCACCTCTTCTGATTAGACAGTTGATTACAAGATAATCCTCTGAATATTTCATGCAGGAATGACAGTGCTGCATCCAGGCAGTAAAGTAACTTGAGTAGTTGAGGTAGAGCCTTATAAAAAGGTTTCTGCACTTACCTCCTATCTGGAAGCACTATAAAGTTTTGAAGATATAAAGACACTCTTCCCCACAGAAACCACCTGCAGGATAGTCTAACCCTTGAATAACATTTTTTTTTGGACAGAGAGGGCTCTGTTGTAGAGCCCTGGTTTTGCATTAGCTTTTCTTCTTCCTTTCCCCAGCTCCCTCTCCTCTCTCTGCCTTCTGGGGAGTTAGGACAAAATATGCCTGTTGTTACATTGCTTTTTGAGGCATTATGGAGCACGGAGACAAGATGCTGAAGTTCCAGCAGAGAATTGCCGTGGCCTCTCAGGTCATGGGAGTTTTGCCTTTTTCCCTCTCTTTCCTCCGTGATGGTTAATCACCAAAACAGAAGGTCTTGCTAATTAGCTTCAGTTTGTGGTTTGCTTAAAGCAGGATCAAGCCAGGATGGAAATAGCTGCTAGTGCTGTTCACTACTTAAGCCAGTGCAGAAGCAGATTGTGAACACGATCAGCATAGCCACATCCTATTAGCACTGATGCAACTTCCAGCCAGACCTCCGGGCAACATGGAAACACACACACACGGTAAGTTTATTCTCTGCTTCGTTGTTAATTGCTGCCTATGAAGTTGAATAAGTGGAAAGGGGATGGGGAACAGAGAAAGGAATACTTTGGAAGGACTTCCGTGTCTTCTTTCAGGATAGTTTTAAAAAAAACCAACAACCCAAATAAAAGAAAAATCTGTGGCCCAGGTTGCATACAGACAGCTCAGAGATAAAACATGGAGAGTTCACCTCTGAAGCCTTGGGAGTACAGCTGTGGGTCAGTGTCGTGATCCATGTGGAAAAGACAATCACTAAGTAAATGCCTTGTGCTGGACTTCTGCTGTTTCCATCTGTATTTGCCTTATTGCAATGCAACTGGGGGGAGCGAGCAATATCCTTTTTCAGAAGACAATGTGCAGCAGTGAGCTTTCAGTTCCCATACGCAAGGAACAAATCTGCTCAGTGCATAAAACCTTTGTGTTTGAGTTCCCGGCGTGTAAGTTCAGAGTAACATTCAGTGCTGATATTGTGTCAGTATTACTTTACTGCTACAGTCAAAAGCTCTGTGGTTGTTTCCACATTATCTCATTGTTTCTGGGGCCGTAGCTCTGCTGTGAGCCCGAACTATCACGCAGCTTACCCAGTCTGTCTATTTTTGCACTCTCCCATCCAGTCCCCTTCCTAAAATTACTTGTATAGCAGACCACGGTGTGCAAAGAGCCATTAGATTTAACGTCTGCTGCTCACCTTTGTTCAGTTATTCCAATGTCCTTTTTCTATCTTGGGTCCTTCACTGTTGGAGTTAGTCCTGATATATACTTTATGGCAGAAAAATCAGGTATTTTCTGTAATTTTTACATGTAGAGGAGAATTAAAAAAAACAGGAGTGGAGCCTGTAAAGTTATACACATGGTTGTATTATGTAGATGTAGCTTTATTAAGCCTTCGGGTAATGCAAACATTCATAAGGTAGCCCAGGCTTTTCTTTTATACCATGTGGTTCCCCCATCTATCTCCACAGCTCTACTCTGTTTCCTTCATTCCTGAGCATTCAGGCTCATAGTCTTCTACCTTTTAAGAGATTCCCTGGCTCATGGCATGTGCCAGAGGCGAATGAGCATCTCGCGTAACTCAGGTGCATTCTTCCTAAGGCTGGAGGTGAGGCCTCCTGTGTACAAGGGGCTACCAAAAGAGCACAACCACAGGTTTTTACATTTGTGTCTGTGACCGTAGCTGTTGAGGCCAGTCAAAGGCAGCAAGGGGCCACGCTCCCCTTGCCTGGTCCTGTCTGTTTGAGGTGCTGCAACGCTGTTCTTTCTGGCAGCAGTTCAGGGGCAGAATGTCAGGGCCCGAGGTGCATCCCCCTTCTAGGCGTTTAGTTGGCCATCTTAAAGAATTTAGAAGGCCAGCTCCTTCACCAGCCAGAGCTGCTATGAAGAAAGCTGGAAGTGAGGGTCTGCCCTCCTTTCCCTTGGGGACTCCTTTAAAGCCGAGGCTTTACCACTTGCCCCTGCCGCTGCCTTGCTGGGGGGGCACTGAGCCGTGTCCGACCCTGATCGCTCTCTCCAGCCCCGAATCTCACCTGGACTTGCTGCTCTGCGTCTGGGCTCCCTGTCAGCGGGGTCACTCACTGCTCTGCTCTATCATGCTCTGCTCCAGGCTCACCTTTCTCCATGGAGCAGATGGCCGTAGGCCTCCTTTTCCCTAAAATGACTGTACGAAGATTGTTATTATCCTTTGTGCCAGTAACTCTTACTTTATAGAATGTGCATTCACACAAAGGGCCAGGCAAGTTGCTCTGTTCACTGCGTATTAATGGCTTCCTGAATCATTATAATCTCAAAGTGCATGGTGATATGGGAAGAAGCTCGCCTTGTGCCAGAATTACTTCTTCTGCACAGCTCCGCCAAGCTCAACACAGCTACAGCAGAGTGTGATTTCCTCCACTGTGTCTTCAAGACTACCATTAGTGCCTTTTAAGAATCATGGGAATTAAAGACAGACAAGGCTTTTTGGATTGTCTCTAATGCTCCCTAATGCAGCATGGAAGAAATTAAAGCAAATTTCAGATTATGGTAGGGTATTCAGAGGGTATGAAGAGGAAGATCTTAGAGGAAGCTTCTGGGAAGTAGAAGTATAGATGTGGCTTGGAGGAAGTAACAAGGGTTAAGACAAGATCAGAGATGGAACAGTATTGCTAAGGCTTAAGGTGGGCAACACAGCCCCACACAATTCCCTGTCTACTTTCTGTCTTCGTCACATTGTCCCAGCCATATGCCCTGGGTTAGCAGACCTCCTGGGGAACGAAATTGGGGATGCAACCAAAGGGAGGAAGAAGTGGAGCTAGAAGCAGAAAACATCCTTTTTCAGGTTTGCCGCTTCCTCTCTGTTATCCCACAGCTGCGTTTCCACCAAGAGACCAGAGATCCAAACTTGCAGCCTGCGGTTTGAGTGCTCGTACAGCACCTCTCAGACTGCAGATGAAGGGCAAAACCACCCATGAGAAGTCCTGGGTAACGCCTTTGACAGTCTGGGTGCATCTGCCTGTCTGGACCCTGTTCCAGCGTTCGGTGTGAACCGCCACATCCTGAGCCTCCGGGACCAGGAGAATCTCTTGGGCAGGACTCAGTATCTCGGTTGTGTCCCTTTACATTCATCTGTACATAACACGGTTTCCCCTTTCCTTCCCAGCCTCCCAAATATGATCAGAGAAGAAATACTCTTTGTAGAGAGGACTGTCTAATGCTGAGTTTAGTTATGGGACTGATTCTGGTAGAAGCATTTAAGTAGTAGGGGACTAAACATCTAAATAGTTCTTAAACCATCCTGAAGAAAGAAATATCAGATCTGAAATTTAATGGTCAAACTTTATCTTTCTTTTCTTCAAATAAGGAGTTTGAGAACACTGCACTAATCTAAATTATCTTTAATGAAACCTACTGGACCTTTTCCTTCAAGCAATATTGAATAAAGAATGGATTTCCTACGTAAAAATTTATTCCTAGACATTTCCTCTGGTGGCCTGTTTCCTTTAAGCTTGACCAAGGCTTATTTAATTAACATACATTTCCTTGTGTCTGAAACTCTTTAATTGAAATATTAAATAATAAGCCATATTTTGAGGAGACAAGAGGTGGCAGCTTAAAAAAAAGAAAACTGCAGTGCAATGAAAATACTTGCATACTTATACAGGTGTGACTGGCTGTATTGAAATCAGAAACTCTAGATATGCATGTTCAGAACTAACAAGTCATTAGCTTCATGGGGAACCTAAAGAACATGTGTATAACCATGGTACCTCTTTATATATATCTCCTTTAAAGAAGTTATGTTTAAGCCAAGCTATATAGAAACATTAAATTCTCGTAGTCCTTTTTCATACGTACTTTGGGGGTGGAAGGAATAACAAGTTTGCCAAACAATGCTCCTAAGTTGCAGATGTTTTGAAGAGCCTTGCGGAGGAGTCTGTGTGAGTATAGGTACACTTCTGACTGTGGTGCCTTTCAGACATGCAGCCCATTTCTGATACTTAACTGGAAACAGAGGAAGATAAATTAAAGCAGGCCAGCGTGTGTGCCCTGGGTGGCCAAACCATTTACAGTGTATTCTGCAAGTAGTTGTGCCTATGATAATCTGACCATCTGGACCACTCAGATTGGATAATAGGCTGTTACTCAGGATTTAATACGGAGCTCCTAATTAGGTAGACTCCCTTAATGCATATTTCACAGGCAGTATGGTCCTTTAATATACCCTCTCAGTCCTTCCACTTTTGGCAGTATGTGCAACTTCTTCATCATTGCACTTGAGACAAGGAATTGGAAACTCAAATGGTGAGGTCAATTGGTGCACACGCAGCCAACCCTTAAGTTTACAAAAAAGCAAAGCAAAGGAGCGTGGAGAGACTGAGCGAACAAGTAGATGATTACTGGCTGTGAATTGGTGCTGGAACTAGAGCTGGTCACTGATCTCTGTGCTGGAGGTACCTTGTCCTTGGAAGCCATTTACAACTTAAAGAAGTTTGACTGGAGGGATGGCTCCCAGGCTATTTTTCTAGAATAAGTGTAGTTCTTGAACATTTGCTTTCCAGGCTGAATTCAAGATTCTCTCTATTGCTGTTCTCTGGGGATATATATACGTACCAAAGCTATGCATGTGTGCATGTATAAAAATTTATATGTATATGCACATACATACACATACAGCTTGTTTCTATCGATACTAATTCCTGTAGAATATTTACAGAATGAGAACATGTAAGGCCAGATGTCGTAAAGGCTTACAGGGTAGAATGAGGTCAGGCAGCAGCTGAAGCAGAAGCCCCTGAAGCACTGCAGTACCACAGGCAAGCACTGTCACATGTGGAACTCATTCAGAGCAAAACGTTTTGGTTCAGTCGGTTTGATTTGGGAAGATGAAAAGCTTTTGGGAGAACAGGAGTCTTCCAAATTCGGACATGGAAACTGCATTCCCATCAAAAAACTTATTCTGACTGGAAGCCTCTGACTGCCTCACCTTCTTACCAGTGTTAACCTCAGGTTCGTGACACAGTTTCTGAAGGTTGGGAAGCATAATGGAAATGAAATCATTTATTATAAATGAACTGCAGATTTTTTTTCCTAGGCTCAGTTAAAAAGACTGGGAAGAAAAAAAGGTCTTTAGCTGTGCAAAGGTCTTGTGAGATATCCCAGCCTTAGTCTGAAAACACTGGAGAAACACTGTGTGTAGCCTTTGGGAATGAAACCTTCACTTATTAATTATTTTCCTTGGAGTTTCCCTTGTGGCATCATTATGTGCTTCATTAAAGTAAACCAAGCGCAAGTCTCCTTGAGAGATCAGAAAAGGAAGACTGGTGAGTCAATCTACTGTACTGTTCAAGCGCTGCAGGACCCTAATCTATTATTGATAGGAAACATAAGAATAATCATAACATTTAGGGGCAAGGTCTGCACATTTCCCTCTTTAGCATTTTACTGACTCCTCTATCAGCACATAATTGTGGGTGAGTAGATTCAGGCTGTGCAGAGGGCATAGAAGATGAGCGGTAGGGCACAATGTCTGCGTTAGACTCTTGAAAAAAAATAAAGAAGCATTCCATTAAATAAGGAGGAAATATGACTTGCAGATTTTAGCAATGCACCCTCCACAGAAAAAAAAAAAAAAAAAAGAAAAAAAAAAGAAAAAGAGAGAGACAAAGTTTTCCTATCACTGTCTATAAGAATGGATCCTTTTAGATTTTCCTTTAATTATTTGGAGATGATGATCACTGCACAACTCTATAGGTTTTCTGCATACAGCCACCTCCTTCAATGCTCTGTTTTTTGAGATGCAACGCAAGGTATTTCTGCCACCAGTTGGCTGTTTCAGCAATGTGGGAGAAACACGCTTTAGACACTGTTCCTGCCTTCCCTCTTCTCCTGTCTCCATCACCATGAGGAAGTTGTAGAGGAAACTGCTCAAATTTGCCAGTGCTTTATTGTGGCAGAGGAAGATGAAATCACTTTCTCATAATACAGTGCATCAACTCTCAAAGGGCAGTTCCTCCCAGTCTGGAAAGTAACTACACTGTGCTCTTGAAGCTTCTTGTTTCCTTAGACAGAAGGTGAAGGTGAGAGAACTGAAGCATTACCAGGATTGCCTAGTAAGAAGGCAAGAAGAGATACTATGGATGTAGTGTCTCCCTGGATATATGGGAGCTGATGAATGTTCCAGTTATTTCTTCTTCCTGAGAAGAGAAAAATCCTGACTGGAGAGGCATGGTGCTTTGTCTCTTTAGTGGTAGCAGGGCTAACTATGTGGGCAGATGGGTCTCCTACACCTCTGTCTTCTCTCTGGTAGAAACCACTAATGCTTGAAGGACCAAGCCATAATTTTTCACCCCAATAAGCTTCTCAGAGTAACTGTGGGTAAAGATCAGTCAACCCCATTTCAGTCACGGCACCACTAGAGGGGGAAAGAGTATGAAACATTTGTATGTCAAAAGAGTTTATGTACCCATTACTTTTTATCATCATTTTTTCACTGTGCTACTGCCTGCATGGGATTGACTTTCTGCATTTCCTACCCATGACCAAGCATTCTTGTCCTATTCTGTTGTTGCTGTACCCTGCTCTATGGGAGAGATATAGCTTACTGGTGGTGGTGGAACAGGGAGTGACATGTAGCTCCCCACCCCCTCCAGACCCTCCGTTATTCTGCATTGCGACTGTGTAATTTGTCAGTACAAGAGATGGGGAACACATCTAAAACTAGAGGGTTCAAGACATTAGTACCTCAACCCAAAACATGTAGGCGTAAACTTAGATGCACTTTATGAGAATTTCACACCATTACGTGTCCAAAAGTTCTCAGCGGAGAATGACCGTTAGCTAAAAGTTTGTATCTGTACCTGATCTGTACCACTAGATTTGTTCACATCCCACTACGGGGTAGTGCTGAGCTGAGCACAGTCTTGTATCATCGGTGCCCCTTCCCCAGCAGTTCACGCAGGTAAGTACCTGTTGTTCCTCTGCAGTTGTGTGCACCCTTCTCTATTTACTGAAGCACAGCATCTGAAGTTGAGTAGTGCCTATTAACTGCAGTATTTCCCATTCCTTTAGGAAACTACCTGCGCAAAACCTGCTTTATATAACAATACTCATCTCTTATTCTCAGACTTTCCTCTAGCCTCCTCACACCCAACTCTGAATGGACAGAAGACAGCAAAATCAGCAAGGGACTCTTTTTCAGCCTACAAGAGCAAATATCTGACAGTTCCTCAAAACCGGACTTCCTTGCACAGCAGCAGGATCAATGGAGCTTTTGAAGCACCAAGCTGCATGGAGTCCTTCAGCAGTTCTGTAAGTAGGGTTTTATGTTCGTTGACTTACTTCTAATGACTTTGAGATGAGGAAAAGGCTTGAAGCAGGGTGAGCAGAGCATGGTGCACTCTTCCTGTGTGTTAGGCAAATCCACACTGTATTGGGAAAAGTAACTATGCAAGTAGACTGATACTACAGCTTAAGTAGTTCAGTAGGCTCACTTAGTGCACAGCAAGAACTAATTACCACTGTAATAGTCTCACCAAGCTTTCTTAATTATTTACCCAAAATCCTTCAGAGCAGGAATAGGGTGTTGGTTTTACCCCTAGTGTAGGAAAAAATCTGCAAGCTGATGACTAAATTGGCTATCCCTGGGCAAACCCTGGGCCAGCACATTCCCAGATGTTAGTGTGGGCTGGATTGGAAGGTGGAAGTGTAGTGTGGCTGCAGTCTTCAGAGCAGAATTGTTAGAGGAGATGCATCTTGGGCTATGTTTGTAGTGATATGTTGGCTATGAGAGGACTAGAATAAAATCATCATGAAATGCTGATCCTCCCTTCCCATTTTCTTATTGCTTGGTGTGCTGGCTACTTGTCTTGGAAATGTCAAGAAGTGATGAATGTGGGACTGAAGATGGCAATTTAATTCACTGATTCTGACTTTTACAATGGCTGTGAGAGGGGAGGAAAGATCTTGATAGTTCCTTCAGTGACATTTTGGGAATTGCAACTTATTTGTGTTCCTCCTTAGTAAGGTCTTGTTGTGCCAGAATGTCACATGGTGAGGAAAGCAGTGCAAATTTAGGGCCAGAAAATGTCCTTACTGAAATCTGTGGGAATTTCGATTTGTCTTCTGTGCAATAGGCACCCATAATAATGGGGATGGCACTTAGCTGCCAAGAGTGAGGAAAAGAGTCAGCAGAGAGGGAACGAGAGAGAAACATCGTTGTATCTCTTCACCCTATGCTGTGTAACTCCAGCAACACCAAATGTTGCTATGGTGCTCTCTCAGGTGGCTGGGATGTGGCAGCTGGCTATGCACGGTAATAAACAGGAAAACCTCTTAGTGACTTTTCATGTTCTCCAACCTCCGTATTCCCTCTCTAGCATTTTGTTTGTGCTTGTAATTTCTGCCCACACTCGCCAGTAAGGGAGGAGAGGATGCTTAGAACTCACCTTCTCTAGAGTCGGCTAATGCATTCCATTGTGCCAGTGGCCTGGTGGTGGTGACATCATTACTTCTGCGCTGTATAGCGTGAAAGTCTCTGGAAAGGAGACAGAAATCTGCAACGGGTTTTTCTTCACCATGGCAGAGATGGATGCAGGAGGTTTGCATGGACTGCCTGTGAGTACTACATGAAAATGTATCTAACTAGGAAATGGGGAATTGCAATAAAATGCTGTCTCCCAAGCAGTTTTATACTCTGCCAGAATGCAGTGCTGAGTGTAAGTTTATATATGCCTAAAGGGACTATATACATGCTTTACACATAAAGTGTGTGATAAGTGTAATGTGCAGAACAGATTATTTAGTGATAATTTCCTGAAAGAATGAAGGATGTAGTATGCATATAAACACAAGATTTATTTAGTGATATGGTGACTGAAAGCTACTTTGTGGGAAACTAAGTGAAGAAAAGCAATGAAAAACACGAATTCGGGAGATATTGGGGTATATAATAATATGCACATTTATTTAATACATTCAAAAATTTGTGCCGTGTTAACAAATGAGAAAATTGCCATACAGCATGCTTGGTTAACTTTGCATTCAGGGCTACCAGTGCATGTAATGGAAGGGTAGGTAGGGAGAGAAAGAAATCTGTATTTGGTACCTGTCAAAATTTTGCATGTATAGCCACCTATGGGAATCATAAATGTCTGGAATTAGGTTATGGGCTGATTGCTCTGGATCAGGTTGACCCTATTTGTTTGCTTGTATCTCGTTCCCCGGTCACTGGAGGGCTGGTGTCACTCTAATGAATGACACTGTCGACAGCTCTGTGACGGGTTTTAAGCTACAGCATTGAGCTGGAAATGGTGGTCAGTAACAGTTTTGGAAAATGTATGGGCTATCTTAGTGAACGAGAAGTGAAAATGAATGCCTTACATTTGGTATCAGAGTTCTACACGGGTGCTGCAGGATTGCCATCCAGGCTGGGGTGCGATGGTGGGGGTTAGTACTGGAGCAGCTTCACCCCAGAAGGGTTTGGAGAGTGGAGACGATGAGGCAGGGATAGTCTGAGGGGGCAACCGAGCCCAAGACAGGCAATTTGAATTATTTTAGTCATTGATTTCCTTTTGCAGTGTTACTGGTCAGTCACATAGTCTTTTCATAATATGTTAAAATACAGGTCAGCTAGCATTGTTAGCCATCCACAGGGCACATCCTCTCTAATTCCTGGTATTTTCCAAAGTGTTTCTGTCCAGCCGTACGCTTCTTTGCCTTATACTACATTGAGGATATTTCTCCCCTTCTATCTCAGATCAGTTTCTTCCCTTTCTTCCTGCACAGAGTTTTTTTGCTTCCCTCCCTGCCCAGCCTTGCTCTCCACAGCATATCCTTTCTCATATCCCAATCTGTAATGTGATCCTTATTCTCACTTCTCCATCCCATTTCAAAATGCGGGAGTCTTCTCCTGTATGGTCCGTGTACATGCAGGACAGAGAGACAGAATTCTCATGTGCCTTCGTACCTGCCCGTCAGGTAGGTATCCCATGTGTTGGGATAAGGCCACTATCTTTAGCCACTCTCATTTTTTTACGGTCGGAGGAGGTCAGCGTGACTTAATCGGGTCTGCGGAGTGTGTGTTTGTAGGCCATGCTTAACCCTGGCTGACCTCCAATTTTGATTCTGCACAGCTTTCCGTCCTTGTGTGGAGACAGACCCCGGGCCTGCTTCTTCTTGGGCTTTTTGGCTTTCTTGTCTATGAGACTCGTGTGTTTCTCTCCCAGATTATAAACAATTACCTGGACGGGACGCAAGGAGGGGCCGTGGACAAGGTGTCTTCGGATGGCATGCATTTCAGCGACAGCAAGAGGAAGGTCGACTACGTCTTGGCCTACCACTACCGAAACCGCCTTGCTCGGCACCCGCCCGGCGCGGGCTCACCGGAGCCGAGGCGCGGATCTGTCTCCTCGGCCCTGGTATTGAACGGAGGGATGGGGAAGGGTCGTGCTGAGCTGCGGCGGCAGGACGGTGGCCGGCGTGCCCTGCAAGAGCGGCCGGGGCTGGAGGTGATCGAGCTCGGTCCCCTGGACGCCCTGGAGGAGGAGAAGCGGCTGCAGCGGGAGGAGTATGAACGCAACCTGGTGGAAGCGGGGCTGGAGATAGAGAAAGACCCTGAGGTAAGATGGGGAGACTTGCTCCTCATGCGCAGCACCGGCCGCCCCGATGGGTAATGGCCGCTTTGGTGTCGGAGGTGGCTACTTGCAGGACGTAACCACGGCCGGGCCGTGCTGGCGGGGCAGCCCGGCGGTGACTGGGTGCCCAGAGGGGAGGCCAGGAGCCCGGCCGTGGCCACGCGTTGGGGTCCGGCCCAGCCTGCCTTCGTTCCTGCCCTGCATTAATGTTAACTGAGAGGTGGATCACATTCCTGCCATCTCTTGAAAATAAGAATGTGTGCTGCTTTTCTTCTGACATAGCCTTGCTGACTCCCCCACTGTCACTGCTGCAGCCACAGCAAGGGTAGGGTGTCCTGGAGGTATGTCCCACGGCCAGTTTGAGGAGCTAATCCTGAAGACAGCTTGTTACCGCTGAACAGTAGTTTGGTACTGAACATCCCTGGGTCAAATGCTGCCGCCACGGCAACCCCCAATTAGGGATCTGCGGAAATATGCTGTACAAGCTATTTTATGCATGCCTAAAATACGGTGTGAAGCCAAGAAGAAGATGGCGGGGGTGTTGCTGTGTTGCTTGGTTCTTACTGCCTGGGAAATACGTGGTTGTTATTGTTGTTTAATGCACTATTGAGTAGCAATTTCAATCTTACTTCAGTAGAAAACATATTTCTTTACCTAAATGTTCTTTTGCCATGCAGTGAACACACTTTTCTTGCTGGGGGGGGAAGTGTTTACATTTTAATATTGTTAAAATGAAGAAAGGGTCTCTTAAGTAATTTGCTGGAATAAAAAGCGTTCTTAAGACATTTCATATTTCCTCATAATAACTTGGTGATTTTCAGGGTGACTTTTAGCTTTCTTCCCAGCCATACGTAAGTTTTGTGTCATTTCTTCATTCCACCCACAAAAAGAACAGCTCCTATGCTGCAATAGGAGAACCTCCCAGCCTTTAATGTATTTATTCTCACCACATGTGCGTGATGTTGAATAGTGCTATGGTCATATCAGCTGGGAGCTGTGGTTAGGTTACTTGACTGCAGCCAGTCAGTTGAGCACAGGTCTTCCAAATCCCATGTCGATGCTCTGAGCGCTGTGCTATCCCTCTGGACCTCTTTGAAAGCCACAGATATTTATATCCATTAAAGGGAAGTCCCCACTGGGTTCTAGTTTGAGGTGCTCTGTTGTTTTTGACACCAAATTTAAGAAACTTGGGGCTTCTTCTTAGAGGTGCTGAGAACTTACAGCTCATATTGCTTTCAGTGCAACCAGTCAACACTTCCAAAACGTGGACCAAATCACAGATTGCATCTGAAAATTTGAGTCCAGCTGACTTGGCATAGCATATGCATGTTAAATCTCTGGCAGGAATAGAAAGAAATAGAAAGGCCTTTTGACTCTGAACTTTTTCCTTGCCCAGTTTGCTGAGTTGCAGGTGGCTACGGGTTGCATTTCACTGTACAGCCTGGCTGAGCCACCCTTGTGCTGAACAGAAAGTAGTGATCTCAGATCCTGAGATCCTGATCCAGTGCTAAGCATTGGCGTTAAGGTTCAATACTGCTGACACATGACTATCTGACTGTTATGATTTTTATAACTAAGTTGCATAAATCTCATGAGAACAGCTCTTTTTGGAGGCTTCTTTCAGTTCTGAATTTCATCAGAACCTGAAAAGTCTAGCAGGAGATTTGGATTTGATTATTCGACTCATTACTTACCCGAAGTCCAGCTGGATTCAAATTCTGGTTCGGACCCCTTCCAAGTGGTGATGTGTGCTCTTAAATAATATAAAAAGTAATAAATGATGTCATAGAGAGCTGATCAAGAAAAAACTTTTTGTCAAGCTTTTTGTTCTGAAGAGGAAAAGGCTTTTTGTAAATGAACTGGAGAGTTCTGAGGAAATTATTTGGTGACCAGTTCTTTTGTGGGAAAAATGAATTGATTTTGAAAATCACAAAAAATATGATTCCATCAATTCTCTATCTGGATACGTGTCTGTACGTAGTCACTCATGCCCTTGCAACACACAAGCTGTCTAGTCAAAAGGGGAAAGTGTTTTTCCCTCCAGAATCTCCTGAGAAACTGGAAGGGACTATGCATTATCCTTTTTCTTCCCTGCCCAAGACATGTGGCTTTTACTTCCTTTTCTTTTTCTCACTTCACTGTTTTTTTTCTCTTCTGTTAGTTAACTCCTGTTAAATCATGCTGAAGCTGATGTCTGTTATCTTGCTGTGAATTTCATAGAACATGCTGATCAGGCACATGTGAAGGGTACAGCTGGCCTTATACGTTGATTACAATTGTATGTTGAGCTGATATGAGAACAACTGATTTTAGTCCCGGGAAAAATATGTGTCTATAGGTTCATTAAACTCAGAACAGTCTTAATCACAGCATGCTGTATTTTTGGTGTATAAAACAGCGGACATTCAAATGCGACATTTCTAATGGTTTACGTGGAACATGCGTGTTTGGTTTTTTTTTGTTTCAGTGCTAGTATAACAAGTGGATCTTTTTCTTATAGTATTATCGGAAGTTGAGACGTATTCTCTAATACATATCTCTTGCCATATGTTCTGGATCAGGTCCTAAGATGACTCTGATCTCCTGCTCAGAGGGCTGGCTGCAAAGGTAACTCAAACCAGTCTTCTGCGGCTGCAGCCCCTGCATGAGGGATTCCAATTTTGGACCCTTGGTTAGAGCACGCCTTCGTTTCTCTTCCTTGTGTCTTCTGCATACTGTCTTGCAAAGAAAAATATTCATTTAAGAACAATAAGATACCCTGAACACAATCTCTTTCCTGAAACAGGATCAGTTTTCACTTGAAGCAGTAGCAGTAAACAGAAAGAGGGCAAAAGGGTATCTGCTATGTCTGTGGTCTTTAATGAACATCTCTGCACTCTTCTTTCTAGGTGGCCTGTAATAGCTATACAGCTAAAAAAAAATACCTTTGATAGGGCTGATGTAGTTCTGGTTCTTGTTAACCTCATTGAACAACAACAACAAAACCCACCCAAAAAAGGGATCAAGCCATTATCCTCTTTTTAGTGATATTGTGGGAGTCACAAAGGTTGTATTCACTGAGTAATACAGCTGATTCAGCATTTAATGACTTCTACAAGCATCTGTCTTGTGGCTGGAAAGTTGCTTAATCTGTGATCTCAGTTAAGCCTAATTTGTAAAGACTGTAAAGCTTACCTAAATTACCTAAATGAACTAAGCACAATATCATTTGCATCAGGCTACTCAGTCGACTGATATCAGATGGTGTTGGAGTTCCTCTCAAGATGCTTTTGTAGGCTAAAATTGTTTAGAAATTAGGAAGTTTGTCTCTAGGAACACAGGATAGCATTATGACAATTTAAAAATCTTTATTTCTACAACTAGCTTTTGAAAAAGTGGGAATTTCCATGATGTTATATGTTTGTTAACATATGATGTTAATACAGTTGTTATATGCTGAATAACTAGGGACAAACACCTTTCTCATTTGTATTGTCAATTCATTGTGTAAAAGAATAGAGACAAGAAAATAAATGAAGATACATAATTTGTACATGGAGAGGGGAGTATTAGTCTTTTTTGAATATGTGGAAAATAGGCAAGATTATGGTCTATCTCCATAGTCACTCAGTTTTTATTTGTCAGTTAAGGAATTTTTGACTAGTTTTCAACTTCCTTATAACTTTCTATCCCTTGTTATTGCTGTCATCCAGAGAAACTTTGTTCTCTCTTAATATAACTTTCTTGGGTTTTTTGTTTGTTTGTTTTCCTTTTTTTAAACTGAGATATTATTTTTCATGTCCAAGACGAAGTGCACAATGAAGGCAATGGGCATGAAGTTGAACGTTACAACTTTTTCCTCTAATGTGACATTGAGTACCCATAATAATGGGTGGTTGTAATGAGATTTGACAGCCTTCTTACCACGCTCCCTGGTAACGTCATAGATGGTCCATAGCATGTATTCATGTGTTATAACAAATACTGCCACCGTCAACTTTTGGTCTTGATGTTCTGTATGTCAGAGACCACAAGTGGCAGATCAAGTTTAAGGAGCTCTTCGGCTGGTTATCTTCTCTTCAGATCAAAACTTCTGGGTGGTCCAGTGTAGCCTGCGTCCATGAAAACAAATGACTTAGCATAATTTAGGGTTATGTGGAAGTGATATTTAGTGGAAAGAATAGGACAGAAGAGGAAACTCCCTATTTGTGTCTGATGACAGTAGCATAGCAAAACAGAACTACTGTTTTGCATAGTTTGTTATGAGTAAAGATGTTTGCATCTGTGACTGGCCTGTTTGACCAGTCTACGGAGTTAGATAAAATAAGCCTGGTGTTGACTCTTGCATGCATGTATAGAATTAACTACCTTGTATTTTACAATATTACATAGTGACTAATATAGACCCCGCTAACACAGATCCTGCAAACACTTGTGCTAATCTGCATAGTGTTAAGTATTTGCAGGATTTGCTTCCTTTGCTTCAAAGTAACACAATTAAAAGTACAGTAAACTCTTTTTCCCAGATGTACATGGCAGAACCCAGATTCTTTGGCATGTCTTTGTAAACTGTGAAGGAATACCAGCAGGTCACATTTACCCTTGTGAGGTAGCTGCCAAATCCATGACAGTCATCTCAGATAAACCCTATTTAACACTGGTGGCGCAAGTCAAATTTCGCTTTGAATAAACAAAGAATTGCCTGAGATTGGGCCACCTTAAGAGTACCCTCAAATATTCCACCTTGATTCTCAGGAAGGGCAATAAATACTATTAACATTGCAGGCAGTTCTTGGGGTTGAGTTTTTTTTTTTGTTTGGTTGGGGTTTTTTTGTTCCTGGAGAAAGCGATTGTTGTGTTTCATCTAATGTGGAGCACCAGTAGTTCACTTAAGTTTGAGTCGTACTGCTGCTTTAATGACTGCAAATGCAACTTGTACTGTATTCAATTAGTATTATGTATGGCAAAGCATAATAGGAATAGAATAAGAAGACACTGGAGATGCACCTTGGCATTCTGACAAAGCAGGATCATTTTCAAGCACATTGGAAATGAAATGTACTTTGCTAAATACCATTTAGGAGATGAAAATATCTTTTAAGGGGAAGATGATGACGATTTTAAAGCCAAGTGTAAATTACTCTCCAAGAAGCTCATCTAACTTGGATTTTAGAGCTGGCATAGTTTTAAGGATGTCTCATTAAACTGTTGTCCGCATTACGCTTTGAGGCAAGGAAGTCCTTAAAGTCCTCAACGTATCAGCTTAAGCAGTACTGTTGATAACAACACTACTGATGATGGTGGTTGGGAGTGGATTTTTCTGCTTGATATTCTAAGGCATGTTTTTGAATTTTTGTGGGGAACCCCCCCCCCAAACCCCCCAAAACCCCAACCAAAAAAACCAGCACCCCCCCCACTCGAAAACAAAACTCAGACCCGCCAACC
>JAVJGG010000024.1:5849728-5864959 GCA_035590195.1 Aviceda cuculoides
GTCATTTTATTAGTGTTATCATTATTGTTATTAGTTTCTTCTTTTCTGTTCTATTAAACTGTTCTTATCTCAACCCATGAGTTTTACCTCTTTTCCTGATTTCCTCCCCCATCCCACTGAGGGGGGGAGTGAGTGAGCGGCTGCGTGGGGCTTAGTTGCTGGCTGGGGTGACACCACGACAGAAGGTATCAGTGGGGACAGGACCTCCTGTCCCTGTGTTCCCTGGCATCCTGTCTGGGTTCCTTATAGTTCTGGTTTCCAGTTTTCATGTCTTTTATTTTTGAACAGAAAAGTGGAGGTGAGAATTAGGTGAATGTTAACTCTTTTCACTGGCAAATGGGTTTAAAAATGTATGAAAGCATTCATGTGAAGGGGAATGAGAATGAAAAATGGGAAGTTGTCTCTTAGCAGCATAATCTTTATAGTTAATTCCCACAACTGAAAATGTGCTTCCCACAGCTTCTGTTCTTAACAGGATTTTTTTTCCTGCACACACCCTGTATACTTCTTCAGCTTTTCTTCCTCTCAATGAGTTTGTGTCTTTATTCCACCACTTGCCTGTAACAGTAATAGCTGTATTTATTATAGACTGCTTTTTATTAACTATAAAACTTGAGTTAATAATAAAATAAATACAAATTAAATTATTTGTAGTTTTATAGTTATTAAATGTTGCTTACCAATCTCTTGTTCAGTTGATGGCAAAAGGTGCACTAATTCCATAAATTTAATACTACTTTTCTCTAAAAAGCTGGGTTTGGGAAATACATAGTGATTAGAAGTAGATGTATGCCTGTTAAATACAGGCAGGCAAACTATACTGGAGTGAGATTTTAATGGAAAATACATTTATGGTTGATCAAAAGTATTTGGGGATTCATACCAATTCAATGATTAATTTGAGGGAGAAAACCCTGAAGTTTTGGAAAAACACACTGTTTGATTTATCTTTTTTTATAAAATGCATTTCTGGGCTGTTTCGACATGCATTTCAAAAGATTTGCCTAATGTTATTCAAACCCAGATATTTAAAAATTAAAAGACAAAGAAAAAAAAAGTCGGACATTAAATTTGAGTCACACAAAAGTTTTTCTTCTTGCTGTTTGCATTTTTGCAAGCATCCTGAAAGCACAGGGCAGGCTGATCCACGTTAGGGATTCTGTGAATCCGCCCTCTTCTTACCTGCCTCGAGCAATGTGTCTTGCACAGTCCTCTCTCTTGCAGCACTGCCAGGAGTTGATCACTCAAAGTGTGCATCCAGTTGAAAATTAATTGCTCTTTAAAACTAGGATTTAGTTTTCAGGGAACTGATCTAGCTAAAGAAACTCGCTATCCAGTTATATAAATGTGACTATTGGCTCAAGGCAGGGGGGGAGTAGCCACATGGCTAGGGGCAGGGAGGAATTTGGGACCACGACCTCTGTAACTCACACCAGCCCGAATTAACGTGAAATAGCAACCTACCAACTGCCTGGGTGAGTTGGGAGTTTGCTGGATGAGGTACTGGGACGGCTCGCGGGGAGGGGACCAGCAGAGGCTGCCTTGGAGGGTGACAAAACGTGATGCTCCTGCTCAGGACTCGCTCTCCGTGCTCCCCTCTGCCTTCACATGCGGCTCTGTGGGAAGCCCAAATGCTGCTTTTTCCTTTGGTGGGGGCAGGGGGAGAAGGTTTGAACACCAAGGCAGTCTCCCCGGAGGGTCAAAGTTCAAGCGGGGGGTTCTAAGTTGGATGTATATATATAAAACTGTGCATATGTATACTGTGCATGTGTGTATATCTCTCTCTCTATACTAACGTGTCAACTTCAGGGGAATTAAGGCACTTTTTAGACTTTCAGAATTATATAAACTTGTGTATGTGTGTTTGTGCTTTTAGTCAAAAGGAAGCGTTGCAATTAGTTGTATTTTTTTTTTGTAAACCATCTCTCTAAATATTTGAAAAGAGCTAACATGTGTTGCAAATATTTAGTTAATGGTCTTTGTTGAAACAAAATTTAAGAAAGCTCTAAAATCATAATATCCTACCAGTATTAAGAGGTCATTTTGCGTATGTGTGAATGTCCCAGTTGAAGCCTGTTTCAGACAAAACATCTGTTCGGTTATCTGTGATTGATGTGTGAATTTTTTGGCAAAAGCCGCACTCAATATTTTTAATAGTGAATGATAAACTTATATTTTTAATGTTTTAACATCATGTACAAAAGTTATATAACCAGATCTGGATCTATGTTGTTACTCCTATTTATACTACTGTTGGGGCATATGACAGATGAGAATCCAGTGTGTAAATAGACACAGAAGAAAAAGGTAGATCCTGCATTATCAAGATCATAATTTGAGTGTAAGGAAATAGAACAGAGCAGCCAAGATAAACTGCAGTGGGAGTGCAAAGAATCAGTAATATGTGCTATCCTCTCAAAATTGTGTAAATGAGATCTCGATCTGACCAAAGCACTTTATGGTTGAAGGAATTACAATGCATTTAAATTGTCCTTGATCACAAATACAATATTGTGTAATATAAATGCCATTAAGGATATGTAGTAATGGAAGGCAGACACAATTTTCTGTATTGTTTCTTTAGTAAACCAAAATATGCAGTTAATTTATTGCCATTCCTTAGTCTGCTCATTTCTTATTGTTTGCCAATTACTGCTTAAATGTGCTAAATTTTTTTTCCTTGTTTTTCTTGCTCCCAGTTTTGCAGAATAACTCTGAATCTCTCATCCCAGAATACTCTCCCTATTGCATGCCAAGAGCAAAAAGCATCTTGTAATCAGTATTAAACAGATTCTGATACCCCTGCAAACGCACCAGAGTTTTGCTTAAGACAACTGTTTACTAAAGACTGCCAAAACAAGTAAAAAAAAAAGAAAAGGCAAAACACCCTCCCCCCCTTTTTTTTTCTTTTGATCTCAATCCTGATATATCCTTTCTGATAACCTTAATGATATCACTTGACGTGTGATCGCCTCCGGACTGTTCATGTATGTTAACACGGTGCCAGGCGTGTGAGGCCAGCGGGTGCTGGAGCAGTTTCTCCTGTGAGACCAAGTCCTGAGGCTCCTTCCCAAGCCAGCAGTCCCTGAGGTCCTTGGGAGCACACCCTGCTGAGGCCCTCAAAACTTACATAATAGGAGTTTTAGCTACAGAAGTGACTTTCTGTATGTTCAGTATGTGAATGCTCTTAAAGTACCCACTTAAGTGCAAGCTTAAGTGCGTGAGTCTACCAAGGCCTTAAAAATGATGCCCTAGTAACACTAGTACAAAGAGATTTTTTTTTTTTTTCCCCATTGATTTCAGCAAGCTTTGACTTAGCGCTCATGAGTAGCTATCATGATGTATAGAAGGAAATAGGTTAGAGAGTAAGTGCATTACAGGACGTGTCTAAGGATTCCTAACCTACAGGGAAGATTTGGCTTGAGCATCCTTAGCTCTGAGCAACAGGCAGACCCCGCAGAACTCTCAGCAGAGCAGCTTGCTTTTGCTGTGCAAGATTTGGGGATTCTGTTGCTGAACATATCTTCTCATCATTAAGTCACAGCCTGGCATAGTATTTATGTGGCTTTGTTACACAGCATCCCTTTTCTGAACTTTTAATGTTTATCAGAAAATAATAGTACTTGCTAATACTGTTCAGTATGGCAGAAATATAGGAAAAATATGGCAGAAACATGCCAAAGCAAAGGTACAATAGTGTTCAATGTGATGTGAGATATATATATACACATATTTTAAGAAGGCTGTCTAGACAGAGGTACCATGGATTTTCTTTGAGTATCCTTATGTAAAACAAGCAAAAAAACTTATGAAAATGTCATAATGAGGAGTACTTCTAATGAGTCATAACATGGATTTTAAGATGTGGATGAAGGTACTTACTGCGATCAGTGTATAGCACCATAATTATTACAGAAATCTGGTAGTGATTTCCTGTAAATTTAAATTTGTGTGATACCACCAGATTTGGAATAACAAATCTTATGTTTTTACTTTGCTAATTCGTTTCCCATAAGGCACAAAATCTTTGGCATTGTATCAGATTAATATTCATATTCTACATTCTATCTGCTAAATATCTTTTTCATAGTTGAAAGTTAATGGCCCACCTGACCCTTACATCTCTAGAAGTGATTTGTTCAGCTTTCTACATAAATCTTCATATTTCAAAGTCAACCCAAAAATAAAATCTTACTAAAAAGTTTTTGTTGAATGCTATTGTGAAATGTATTGGAGAACCTACAACTTTATGTGTCAAGCTTTACCAAACATTGTTATAGTAACAACATTTACTGACAGTTTATTCTTAGAGTTGTAATAGAAATTGAAACTCACATTGCAGTTACAATGATTTGGCAACTGATTTTTTTTTATTATTATTTATTTTTTTTACCTGACAGATGGCTGGTCAAATAAGCAATATAGCTGATGGCTAATCCTTCTTTAATATTTGTATTAGAGGAGAGCTAATTGGCACTTGTAAATCCTGACTGGCTGCCTTTTTCTTTTTTTCTGCGGAGTGACTCCAAATTTATGGTGATGGAGATGAGAGTTAAATCTGGCCAACACAGGTTGTGGCATGTAGAAAGCAGTATTGCTAGGAAGGATGAATGCAGTATGTGTTCCAACAGGTTTTCTTCTGATATCTACTGAGTGATTGTCTTCTGCACCATAATTTTTGGGGAGCTGACACTAGCAGTATAGGTGAGAGAGACACCTGATGTGGTGATAGAGTGTATTGAGGGCTGATTTTCAAAACCGTTGATAATTCAGCATGTTCTACAGAGATCACTAGAAAGTGCTGGCTGATTAACATTTCTGAAAATGTAATATTGTCTGTTTACTGGCTGATTTCAGTAGTAATCATCATGCCCCTGTGGGAAGATATTACTTCCAGCCCAGGTACCACATTAGCTGAGAAAGCTGGGTCTCCAGGAGCTCCAGAAATAGTGTAATACTGCACTTTCCATCTATGAACGAGGTATTTCTTGGACACCGATTCCCAGCCTGTTTGCCAAGCTTCTCATGTTAGGCTCAGCTGCGATGTTTCAAGCAATTATTTTTCTTTGCTTGATGATTTGCTCAGATTGCAAGGCTGCTGCTGCTGTTGCTGCCTTCTAACCATCTGCAGAGCCTGCAAGCAACCAGCAGAGCTTATCAGCTTGGCCTCCACACTTCATCTGAAGCACGCTTGTGCCTCACCGGCAGGGAACCGTTTCTCTGGGAAGTCCTTGGAAACAAGGAAGGAGTCCCAGAGTCAGTATGGCTCTTTTATAGCCCTGTGGATGCTAGGCAGTTGGAAACGGAGTCTGGTTCCTTGCACTATGTGTGTTTTAGTCAAAGAAGAAGAGATGTTCCTACCTGAATTTAGTTGTCTCGTTTGCTGAAGATGTACAAGAAATGCCATTGTACTGTTCTGCAATCTGTCCTTGCTCTTCCCCATACCTGGCTGTACAACCTAAAATGAATAGAACCAGGATTGTAAATATAACCTAACAATAATAAAAAATGTATCACCGTTGCAAATAACCACAGTCATGTACTATAGTCTGGAGGTGGGATGAACTCCCTTAAAAAACACATTCTTTGAAGAAGTTTAAATTATAACATTGTCAACATAGGAAATGTTATTTTTTATACTCAGTGTTGTGGTTTTTTAGTGCCAAAATGTAGGAAATGGAGATACACCGATAGTGACCTTTTCCAGCACCCACTTTCCCTATCTAAAGTTAAATCCCGTGTTTTCTAATCCCACCTAACAGACAACAGCTCACTAGTCTTTGTAGCCTTCAGATCAGTTTTTGAGCGTTGATGTATCTTGACTCATCTGGTCTGACATCTTTTGGTTTGAAAGAGAAATGACTTTCTGAAGCACGCATGGAGTATGCTGTACTTCAGTCTTTCTCCTGCTTATTCTTGTTGACAGCTACCGAGAACAGAAAAATTTCCCTTGTACTATGCAAGAAGAGAAGTGTTTTTTTCTCAGATAACCAGAGTATTGGAACACATAACTAAACAGCATCATTAGCTTTCCTTTGGTTGATCGGTGAAGATGAAAGTATTTCTGGCCCTTAACTCTCAACAATAAAATATATTTAAATTCTTTTCCTTGTGTTAAGTTTTGTCTGGATTTGTTCTTCCTTCAGTCAGTGCTTGCAGATTCCAAATTAACTTTGGTCTTTTCCCCTTGCTGATAAAACCTACATGATTCCAGACTCGAGTGTGTTCAATTTTCAGGTCATAACCTTTACTGATGCCCACCTAAATAGCCCTGTCAACTTGGTGAGGCTGTGCCAATTTACATCATCTGACAGTCTAGCCTGGTAGTCTCATTAAAACATCAGAAGGAAAGCAATTGTACCATAATCTGTATTATTTATTATAAACTAATCACCAGATTGTAGCATGACCCGAAGATAGAGGAGCTGCTCAGTGGTGAGATTCTGAACTAGCGGCAGCTCTTGAGTCCCCGTTACTCTCTGGAGTTGAGGCATTGCAGAGTGTGATACGGTAGGGAACCCCAGCACGGTGTTAGCACCTACCGCGACACCTTCCTCAGTCAGGTTCTGCTCCACCACCGAACAGAGAGCTGTTAATGGGGGTGACAATAGAGTCATAGCAGCCTACAGTCTGTCCAAGGGTGAGGCAGCCGGATTGCTTTTTTGGCTATGCAGTTGATCGAAGAAGAGATGATAGTGGGAAGTAGGAGGTCAGATACTGGGGAGAAAGAAAGGCCTAAAGTCCCTCCTGTTAGGTTTGGCATAATTACTATAAAATGAGCCTATCGTTTGAGACAGCCTATCAACACAGTACTGTGTATCTAACAGTTGCAATGGTAAAATGTTTAGGAAAAAATAAGAACGGTACAAACTTCTAGGACACTTTTGCTCTAATGTTCTCCTGATGACAGCTACTTTCAGTTCAGGTAATTTCCCCCACTTGATGTAGTTTGTCTACCTAGTAACCTTCCACGGAGGTTTCCTCTTTTCCAAGAGAGGTCCACTCTTTTCCAAAGTCTGGTATAGTTTCTTCTTGAAACATCGTACAGTTTTTGCACCCACAAAGTCTTTTGGCAAGACAGAGGTACTACCCACTACATTGATATCTGTGTCCTTTTATTTATTTTGAGTCTGGTTCCCAATAGCTTAATCTGTCTTTGTCTGAGGCCCTTTGATTCTTCCCTGAAAGAGACAGTAGGCAGTCCGCCCCCAGCCCTCCTTATCACGCATGATTTTATAGCCTTCTACAAAGTCTTCCTTAAGATTGCTCTTCTCCAGAACGAAGGGTCTCAGCCTGCTCAGTGATTCCTATATAGCTGTCATAGTAAGGCTTTTATGGTGGTTGTTGCCCTCCTCTGAACCCATTGTGGTCTAATTTATCTCTCTGGGGGTGAGGAGATGGGGACTGCACATTGAGTTCAGGATGTGGATACAGCATGGATCACTATGTTTACATAATATTTTTTTCTTAGTCTCTATTACTTTCCTAATGGAATGTAATCTTTGCTTTACTTATTGGCTTTTACAAAACACTGAGCTGATACTTTCAACAAACTTTCTGTTGTCACCCCAAGATGTCATTACTGACTGGTATAGGTCAATTCAGAGCCCAGAATGTTATATGTGAAACTGGTTTTAACCCATGGATATTGCTTTATATTTATTTACACTGAAAGCCATTTGCCATTGTTCAGGCTCTTACTCGTATAAAGCTTTTCCACAATTTTTCGCAGTCTGCCCTTATCCTTGCTACCCTGAAAAACTTCATTGACGCAGTTTGTCTTCTCACTGCTTATCTCTTTTTCCAGGCCCCTTATGATGATGCTGTACAGTACTGACTCTGCAAAACCTCTTTGGTGACTTTTCTTTCAGCAGTGCAGGATCTCCTCCTATCCCGTTTCCTGTCGTTTAACCAATTATTTATCCACCCCAGGACCTGTTGCCTTATCCAAAATGTGTCACATGATGTTACCGTGCGATTGCCAGTGCTTCTTCCCCTTCGCTCCCTGTTTACACTGAGGCTGTAACCGTCCAGGGAGGTTTTGAATTCCCCGTCAGCAAACAAGGCAACCAGAACACTTTGATTATCTTCATCTCAATCCGCTCCCAATCAGGCTGCTGCAAACACAGCCATCCTTCCTTTTACTGCTCCCGATCTTTGGTGAGAGACCTCAAAGGGAGACACCATCCTGGAAAGGCTTGCAGCATGTGATTAGGAGAACACACTTAAACGAGATACATTTGTACCATCTGTTAACACTTTTAAATTAAAGAAAAGTAAACCCTTTAAAATATTTTTCCTAAGAATGCATTGAAATTTTAAATCTTTCAACACAAAATTGAATCATTCCTTTATATGCTTGTTTGTTAATATCCGAGATCAAGTATTGAGTGATGAAGCAATATTTTAAGGTGCCTTTCCTCTGGTTTTCAGTTTGGTATCCTAACCAGTCTTTTTTTTTTTTTTCTTCCCCCCTTCAAATTTTTTTTTTTGAGGTTGAGTCTGCTAGAGTAGGGGTTCAGTCTCTATTTCATTAATCCCCCTACTGGTAAGATGCCTGATATCTGGTCTAAAGATTGACTTCCATGATCTTGCTGCTTCATCTGGAAAATTGTTTAGGGTATAAATCTCTGCACAGATTAGTGTGTCTCATTCCCTCAAGAGGAATTACATTTTGCCCTTTTTAATGTTAACTATTTGGCCTCAAGAAGTTTGTTGATTTTATTATTGATAATCAAGTTTGATATGATGTATTTTACAGAATATTGGCTTATTTGCTAGCTAATTTGGCACTGAATGTAGCCAGGCCAGCTGATTACGTGTTTTTCCATTGACACTGCCAAAATACAGGAGGTGGTAAAGTAGACATACTCCTTCCTTCCTCTTTGAGGAAGTCTGATTTGGGTAGCTTTTTTTCAATTTTGCATTTTATTATTATTTCTGGTATTCTTCAGTCTCAGAAGATGTACTGTAATTGTGATATGCTTTTGTAGCAAGAAATTTGTGTCAGTGACATAGGAGAAATTTGCTGATAAAGTTATTCTAAACAAATAGGGAAGATTTTGCTTTACATTTGAAAGCCACGTTTTTCATGCTGTAGTAATTAGTGGCCATAGAAAAATATTTAGAAAATAACCAGGAAAATGCACTAATTTTTAAATCCAAAATGTACATTCAGAAAGAATTAAAAATGAATGACAATCCTGACGTATTTGTTACTCACTTCCATATAGGTTCTGCATTGAGTATTGTAGTAATGCAGAGGTCTCTGCCTTTTTATATTTGGCAGACTTAACAATCTATTCTACATTTGTGCTTGAGTTTCTAACAGCTCATTTTCATTCTGTTGTGTGCCATTAAATATTTCCATCTTCTGCAGGGGAAGCATGCCTGTGTTTTTAGGCTTCCTGTATCATCTTCCATTCAGAGACACTTTCTGTCTATAGATGGGTGGGAAGATTTTGGTTGGGAAGGCAGCAATGCCATGAAGAAACATTGCAAAGGATGTGCAGAGTCAACTGTTTCATACCACAGTGCTTTATCTAAGGAATTAAGGTTATATAGTTTCCTTTAAAGTGTTTTGACCATATCTTTCATTCTAAGGTGTTCTGTTCCTTGCTTATACGCACTAGTATATTCTTTAACTGTTTATGTTCAGAGGTGGGAGTAAGAGAGTAAAATACACAGAACATTAACACCATTGCTGTTCGTAGAAATGAAGAAAAAGGCAAACTGTCTAAATGTGTAAATTATTGCAACTTTGCTTAAGGTCTGAAGCTCGGACTTGAGCATGTCTGCTTCGTATATTGTTGAGCAGCTAAAAATAACATAACTGTGAACTAGATGGAGTTTACCTCTGCCATCAGTGAACAAGCCTGTGCTTTGCATCTTTACATTGTGCTTTGTGTGACTGGCTGTCTGTCAGGAGTGGGACAACTTCTTGGAGCTGTTGGGGATTGCTGCTAATTATTTGTAATACCTTTGCAAGAGAATCTGCAGTCATTAATGAGGATCTCATTATGCTATACACTATACAGCCATACAGTAAGGTAGATCTGTGTCCCAGAGAAATAATGAAAATAGAAAAGGTGAAGTTTGGCAAAAAGTAAAAGGACTACAGTTTTTGAAGGAAAATGTGGAAATTATAAGATGTATAGTGCGGCTACTGTCTGGAGCTGTAGAGTTTTATTTGTTCACTGTATTATTTGAGCACTTCTCAATCTGTAACATATTTATCTTCACAAATGTCTCTTGATAGAGGAAAGTTCCATTACCTTCATTTAATCAGAGACAGAGAGAATTAAATTACTTGCCTACAATTATATAGATAACATGAGTAGGGAATTGCTCTGGACTGACATCTCTATGTCAAGACATTCTGGGTCTTGACGTCTCACCCGGACTAGTGCACAGCCCTTCCTTTTTATAATGTAACCGACGCACACTCTGATATGCACGCTTTGCGATAAATTGATTTTGTCTCTTGGATACAAAACATTAAGATCAGCAAAACACCAATCCCTGTACGGATAGAGATTCAATACATTTGGCACAAAACATAGACGCTTTCGCAGTCGCTGTCTGAATCTGGCAATGCTGTGTCATCCCGTCACGTGCTACCCATGCAGGGGGCCAACAGCTCGGTATTTGGCTCAGCTTTCGTAAAACGTATGTGACCAGAGTTCTGCGATAGTAACAAGAAATTGCGTTTTATTTGCGCTATCGCATCACATTGTTATTTGCCTCAATTTCCAGGGCTGGTGTCAGGAGAGTAGACGTTAATTTTGAACAATTGCATTTGCAGACGTGACTGATCCATTTGGTGACGGAATAAATGGGAAGATGATTACTTTTACTGAGCTACTAGGACCTGTCTTTTTTTTTTTCCCTCTCTAAAAACTGTCTCATTGTTGCTTTCCTAGTGTGGCTGGTATTACCAATGTCAGCAAAAGAAGTCTGATTATATTAACTGAAGCCATTAGAAACTTGCTGTCTGTATGTGTCTGGTATTTTTCTGTCTATTTAACAATCACAGAAGGATAAAATGTTTAAGGTCTAGATAGTTTGTCTTTTTAAGAAGGAAGTTTACATGCTTCAGGTTTTATAATTTATGTCTTTCTATATCCTATGTATATTTTTTTAAAATCATAAGAAAGCTTAGCAGTTCCCTTGGACTGCCTTAGACAGTAGTTAATCACTTTTGTTCAGCTTCTGTCTACCCTTCAGTGTTCCTCTTTTCTTCCTATTAAGATACTCAGCAGAAATCTATTTCTTTGAACAAGTATTTTAAAATAACTTATTTCCTTTAATATATAAATTATATATAACTATATTCCTTTAATATAGGATGAGTGATTTCATGATGAGGCAATAATGAGAAAGACGTACTAAAATGTAGCATTCAGCAATGAATTTTGTATTAGCAGAGTTGCTAGGAGCAATGTGCTAACCACAAAAAAGTCTGAGGCTCTCCCAGAGTATAATTACTGGTTTTGGCCTTTTTGTTGTCTTGACTGTGACTGACAAATATGATGCTTTTAGCATCATATACTTTAGCTCATATAAGAGGTGTCTAAATAAACTGTTGAGAAGACTTCATCTCGAGGTGACATGGCTGACACATGGCAAATGGGTTTTCTGAATGAAGTAAGGTGGGAGTCAAACTGGCCTGACAAAATAATGAGACTATGAGAAATGTTTGAGCTGGACACGCAGTGCTCCGCCTTTTACATGCCGTGCTTTCATGGAGCAACAGGACTTCTCCACAAACTCCTGTTGCACTACGGAATGCTTCACAGGGCATCTCCTCAGTCTGCGGCCTGTCCCTGCAGGGGCTGGAATTGAGAAACTGTGAACTGGAAGAGATTAATAAAAGCACCCTAATTGTGTTATAGTGGTTCAAAAATATTCCACGTTACGGCTGGACGACTGTAACTGTCAAAGTGGGTGAGAAATATGGATATGCCACTAACTTTACAATGACAAAATCCTCACTTGATATCTGACTTTTGTAGAAACTTAAGTTCAGTGACAAATCTAAATTTTCAGGCAGAGAGTGCTTTTCTACTTAGTCTAGCTATTATGCTTGCCTAGCCATGTTTCAGAACATTCAGCTTTTAGTTAAAAAGAATAATCATTTTTTGAGTTTTCACTAGTCAAATTATAATCTATAGGAATGCATTATTTATATACATCTATATGAGAGCTTTCATAGTTATCATACATCTTTTTCTGCTATGGCCTCGATGATGATAAGTTTGCAATAAATCTTAGACTTGCAGTTGATGCAGGTGCTAATGTATTTTACTGTTAAGGCATGAAAGATAGAAAAAGTCTCCTTGGAGAAATTTGAATTTTATTCAGCCTATACATTTCCATTATAAGACAGAAAAAATGCAATGTAGACTGCTGTTAAAGTCCTGCTTTAAACTACTAGGAATACATGATAGACTGAAAGAAATATCTGATATATTTTTCTTCATGTGCTGATTGAAAAACAAACCAGACCTTCCAGATTTTCTTCCGTTTGACTTGAATGCTGAGTTTTCCTATTGAAATGGGAAGGCCCAATTCAACTTTACAAAACAGAAAGGAAGCCAAGATATAAATATATCTTGAATAATTCAGAACCGACTTCCACTCCTGAAACTTATTGGAAGAGGTCTGTAATATGGAATACAGATTTGATGAAAAAAAGATCATGAGAGCAACAAATCTGTTTGTCATCTGCATAGCAATACTTAGTCATTTGAGTAATATAATCAGGGAGTGCAATGATATAGACATAGAACAATGCAGGGCCAAGAATAAAGTCCTGTGGGACATCAGCTGTAAGTGAAAAAGGACTTGATTAAGGATAGCTGTATTAAATAACAAGTGAATGGTCAGGCAAAAATAATGTTAGCCAGCATAACATGTTAGCTTTAGTGACACATCTAGAGTTCAATGAATAAGCAATGGTGATTGTGAGTATTCAAAATAGAAGACTGACAGCATTTCATTAGAGCAAATAATAAATTGGATCCACAAACACAGGTACCTTGACCATTTCAGGTGACTAAACAGATGACACCATTTAGTGGATGTCTCCAGTAGACCGTTATATATCCACTCTGGCAATGAGAAAAACAAGTTCTAACTTTTGGTAACGTTTGCAATACAATAATCACTCTGGGTATAAGTTAGATGAACAGACCTTCGTTAGTCATCATAACAATAATGACAAAAAGGACGTGCAAACAGACAACTGGAACTACTGCAGACTTGCAAAGTGGGGAAAGGAGCCTTACCAGAGGAATAGCTGGTATAGGTTTTTATTTTGGTGGCTCAGTAGAAAACTAGGTAGATGGTTTACCCCTTGAGATATGGTATGAGATTGATGATTTAAAATTTATTTTAAATTTCTTTGATTAATTTCAATGTTGGGAAAACACAGGAAGATGTGGGAAACATGGTTCTAGAAATCCCAAGCTAAATATTCAGCAGTCTATTGTTCTGCACTTTTTGTTTACCATGCAACAGGAATCACCTGGTCCTGTTTTCCCTACTTTATTTACTTTGCATTAGTCTTTATTAAAATGATCTCAATTTCCTATCATGGGGTGATTTTTAAGGCTTTTAAAGATTTTTAAGGCTCTGATTCCTTAGCATCTGATATCACTTCATGAATAGCACAACTTTCCAACATATTTTTGTTCAAATACACAAAGGTCATATTCTTCATCTGGTCTTTTCTCTCAAATTATCTGACTGATTTTATTTGCAATCTGTGTAGTCACATGAGCCTGAGCTGGAAACAACCAATTAGATCAGACTGTCCCTCCTCTTGCCAATGTGGAATATAGTCCCCCAGACAGAGGACACACGCTTGATTTTAGCCAAAATTCGGGAAGAAGCCTCCTGATCTTCACTCACTGAAATTTAAACTCTCATCTGTTATTAATACATTTTCAGCAAATAATTACCAGAACATCTGCTCATGCCCAGTAAATTTTCACTTCCTTCTCCTAAAGCTGACTTCCCCTGTGGACTGGTGAAAGAGACGTTCTGCAGCTCATTCTGCTCTTTAAAAGTGATGTAGTGATCTTTTTAGTTCATGTAGCAGCTATAAGGGAAATAAGAGCAAAATGATTGCAATAAGAATAGTAGGATTTCCATCTAACTCTTTGAAAAAAAAAAATCAGGAAGCATTATGAAACATTCAGCAAATGCATGTTTGGTGTTTACATGAAGTTGTAAGCATTTAAACAGTTTGAAAAGATTAAATACTGGTTCTAAAATGCTGATGCCAATGTGACATGACAAAGCTTTATTTGGAAGTTGATATAAATTGTATGCAAATAAAAAAAAAAATCACTGGCTGAGAAGAGATTCTTTTCTAAAGTAAATGTGCTACAACAGTCTTTCAGATTTAGACATATGTTTAGACTATGACTTATATTTAAAACTTTTCTTAACTCAAGCTTTTGAGGAAGAGAAGTCAATTTCCAACAGAAGATGCTACGTTTCCATGGATATGGCCCATGTTCCCGGAATGTAGAGTTAATGCTGCTTGTTGATTACAGTGACATTAAGCTATGTCCATCAACGTTCTTCTCTACACAAATGCAACTGTTTGTACATGTAACAGGCAGCTACTCACAGGTGGGGAACTCCAGGTTTTTAAGCCCAACATGTAACTCAGCTATGTTTCTCATCAAGTTGGACACTCTGCTTCAGTTTCCTTGTCTTCTAATTTTCAGGATATATGAGGGAATGATGTTTTGGGTTTCTGTGGCGGGCTTTTAGTAGCAGTGGAGGGGCCACAGGGGTGGTTCCTGTGAGAAGCTGCCAGAAGCTTCCCCGGCTCCAATTTGGACCCACTGATGGCCAACGCTGAGCCCATCAGCGGTGGTGGTAGCCCCTGTGGGCTAACAGATTTAAGAAGGGGAACCTGCAGTGAGGAGGGGGATTGGACTGTGAGAGGAGCCCCTCTGCAGATACCGAGGTCGGTGAGGAAGGAGGGGAGGAGGAGCGGGGCAGGAGGGGCTGCCCCTGCAGCCCGTGGAGAGAGGGCAGGCTGTCCCCCCCCAGCCCATGGAGGGGAGCGGGGGAGCAGGTGCCCCCCTGTAGCCCGGGGAGAGAGGAGCCCACGCCGGAGCAGGGGGAAGCCCCCCAAGATGGCCGGGACTCCCTGGGAAAGCCAGCGCTGGAGCAGGCTGTGCCCGAAGGACTGCAGCCCGGGGGAGGGAC
>JAVJGG010000024.1:5865059-5931736 GCA_035590195.1 Aviceda cuculoides
AGATGCCCACCTGCAGCCCGGGGAGAGAGGAGCCCACGCCGGAGCAGGGGGAGGCCCCCCAAGATGGCCGGGACTCCCTGGGAAAGCCAGCGCTGGAGCAGGCTGTGCCCGAAGGACTGCAGCCCGGGGAGCAGTTCGTGGAGGACTGTCTCTGGTGGGAGGGACCCCACGCTGGAGCAGGGGAAGAGCGAGGAGTCCTGCCCCTGAGGAGGAAGGAGCAGCAGAGGCAACGTGTGAGGAACTGATCCCAAACCCCCATTCCCCATCCCCCTGCGCCACTAGGGGGGAGGAGGGAGAGAGAACTGGGAGTGGAGTTGAGCTGGGAAGGAGGGAGGGGTGGGGGGAAGGTGTTCTGAGGTTTGGGTTTACTTTTCATTATCCTTGGTTTGATTTGATTGGTAGGCAATTAAATTGATTTTGTTTCTTCCCCAAGTCAAGCTTGTCTTCTGCCCGTGACCATAAGTGGGGAGTGATCCCTCCTAGTCCTTATCTTGACCCATGAGCTTTCTTTGTATTTTCCCCTCCTCATCCCACCACAGATGTTACTGCCTGGCATAAACCATGACAAATGAAAATAGAGGTTCATGCTCCCTTGAAGGGAGGGGACTGTCCTGATCCTTACACACATGTGGGTGGGAAAATGTAAAAGTGACAGTATGCCCTAGCACCAAAGTCCCAGCATGCACACAGCTACACAAAGATCATTAATCATAGCATTAATCAAGCCTTTAAAGTCTCCCCCACCCCTGTCCGCTTCCATGTCCTTCCCAAAATATGTCCTCATATCCTCTTTCTAATCTCCCTCCCAACTTCTATTCCCTTCATTTCCACAGTAAGCATTCATCTGCATAATTTAGTGATATGATTTCTTTGTGTGCATTGAGGAAAATCCTTTATCAACATGACTACATTTCATTTTCATGCTTTTGCCAGGGGTGCTGCTTTCTGATTTTAGAGTGCTGTTGTGTAGCTCAGATGTGCTGTCGCGACAGCACCCTCTCGACAGCCCAGGTCGCAGCAAACTGGCGGTGCAGAGGCTCTCCTGTGTAGTCCTCTGCCTCTGCACAGCATAACCAGTTATTTACATAAACATTAGGTTCATGTCTCTCTTCGGAAGTCAAATTTGAATGCTTTGTTTAGGGTTGCTACTCCAACTACAGATATTTAGGGCAGTAAATCTTGGGCCTGATCCGCTGTAAGGAACTACTAATCTGAAGAAGTGTCCAGGAAATAGTTGGGCAAAACTGAAAATGGGAACCTAAAGCAAAATCCACCCAGAGCAGAAGAAAAGTTTTTTCTTTGTTGGTTCAGATGGGCACAAAAGCCCACTAATGAAGTTGGATCACTTACAAAATATCAGAGTGTGGAAGCTGTAGCTGGAAGGTTTCTGGTTCACATAAATCCAAAATCTGGAACTGTAGCCTTCTGTCTTCATGGTGCAATACAGCTACACTGTAGGCAGTAGATTAATGGATTTTAAAGCATTTTAAGATTTAGCTTTTAAAGAAAAAGTGACTTATTTTAAGCTTATTTGTAACAGAAGTTGGATATTCACTGCAATTGCCTACTGTTGCATGATTTAGTTGGAGTTGGCATCTTGAAACCTTATTACTGTATTCTGTTCAATAATATTGAAATACATTGTTTTCACTAATTTATGTTTCAGAATAAGAGCCAAGGATTGAGTTTTGTCCGTATACATGCACCTTGGCAAGTACTTAGTCGGGAAGCTGAACTCCTTAAGATAAAAATGCCCACTAAAAAGGTAAGTATCTTCCATTTTCTATCAACTAGTCGTATGACTGGAGGAGGGCGAATCAGAATGGTAGTTAAATGTATAGAAGCCCATGGAGTTATTTTATTTCAAAATCGGAGCAAATGAACTGTCAGGCTTATTCTTTCACATTACTAATTATTTTGAGATTATTTATTCAGTCATATGTAAGATGGGGTTTTCGAAGGGGTTTTCAAAGGCCAGAGAGGCAGCTGGCTGACAGTCTGCGTTCAGAAGAGTGATGACAGAGGTGAGTTTTAAGAAGGGCTTTGGAAGCTAAGAAGGCAGTAGCTATTTGGATTTTTGTCAAGGAACTTTCCTCAGAGGTGAGGGAGTATGGAGATAGTATGATAGCTGATCATTGCCTTAAAATTTCTCTGAAGTCTGGGGATGCTGAGAAAATCTGTTTTGGTGGTATCAATGACTTAGTGAATTCAGATTTACCTATTGTCATTAAAACTTTGGCTCACTATCTTTACAGTCTTTACAGTCTGCTTTCAGCAGAGTTGCTGGCAAACATTGTAAATTCTGAGTAGCAGATCCCAAAATCTGTGGTCCTGCAATGATTTAGCATGTTGGCTAACAACTCCATTGAAGTCAGTGGAACTGCCTTGTGCTTTCAGTTAGCGATACTCATCAGTTGCACTACTGAACACTTATTTCATTGCATTGTCATTAGAATTAAAGGACAGGCTGGTTTTATTTTCTTTCACAAGGTTGGTTGGTTTTCGTTTGTTTATTTTTTGGTGGGTTTTTTTCATACAATTGTTTTCACCCAGCAAAAACTTAGTGTTGTTCACATTGCGTGCTGTTACAATCTGTCACTGTTGGAAGCTTGGCTAAGCCGATCTTGTATACTTTTACTGTATTGTGTTTGCACACCAGGGGAAAAAAAAAATCTGGTTACTTCAAATAAATCTTTGAAAATTAGTAGGTTTTGGACAGCTACAGTACCTGTGTCCTTTCTGACACATCAATGGATGTGTAGGCTCTTTCTAGAAATAGACCCACATATTCAACTCCTCTCTGATCCCTTCCCAGCTTTGTTGCTTTTGTGCATTTGTAGTGCCTACTCATTTCTCAGTCCTTCTTCCCTCATGGGAATTTTCCCCACCTAGCTTTTTGTAGATACATTGAAGCAAGTTTTACACTGTTTTAATTGACGAATATTGCCATGATATTGTTCTGAGTTAAGCTCTGTCCAGGAGCTTGTAGTCTCCAATGGATGCCCTAGTCATTCACTAATAGTTCTGCATCCCCTTCTCTCCTCTGAATGGGAGAAGAAATGCAGAGTATATCATAAGGCCCTAAAGACACAGAATCAGCCGGGGTAAAGACATCTAAAAATATTGACAAATTGCTTCATTTAACCGATATATATTATACCTTATTTATAGCATCCTTTAAAGTAACAGATTTCAATGAACAAATTGGGTCTCTGCACACCTCATGTTGAATGTAACTGCCATATAACTAACATTTATTGAATAGTATGACGAATATTCAAAGAGTAAATGAACATGCAGTCATCGAATAGGCAGTTGTGAAAACACTGTTCAGGTTTGTACTTGTAATTTATTTTGGTGTGTAGAAGACGACAAAATAAAATATGTCTACCAACAAGGAAACCAGATCTCAATTTTCCTGAAAATTCACCCTAGTTTAATAAGTTGGTTTGTGTAACTTAAAAGTGATATGACATATGTAAGGAGAAGATTGCTGACGACTCTTGTTGACTACACTATTTTTCTATTATCTCAGCTGCAGAAATGGAGCACTACCAGTGCACTACCAGAAAGCAAGCATGACAGGAAATCTATGTTTATATGTTATGTTTTTTTTGCAATTAAAGACAGTTGGAAGTGGAATTTCCTGTGAAGAAAACAAAAATCTGCTTTGAAAAACTGAAATCTTTTATTTTGGGGATTTGGCACTACAAACTGAAAAATTCAGCCAGTACCAACTAAAGAGAAAATTCTATTTTAGTTCAGAAAGACAAAAGGTTATTTTCAAGGCACATTAGGTACTTTCTGTGATGCTATTTTTATTTATTCGAACATCTAATGAAACCTTATACAAGGCATTTTCATGGAAAGTATTTATCTACCTCTAAACATGATGAATTGGTTGCAAAAAATTTTCTTCCAAATGTTCAGTCTTAAATCATCTTTCAGGACAAATGACATGCTGGGAAAAGATACTTTTTGAGCAATTTTAACTCTATGTAAACTTCTGGGTATGACAATACAGTTATTTTTGATGAGTGAGAATGGGCCACACTGAAATATGAGTATGAAATAGTATGAGAAAAACCAGGACCAGCTGAAAGCATTGGTCCGTTCCCAGAGCTGTGATGTCTCTCGTATTAGTGAGATTTGGTGGAATGAGTCCCGTGACTGGGCTGCTGGGATGGAGGGCTGTAGGCTGTTCAGGAGGGATAGGCAGGCAGGTGAGATGGAGGAATTGTACTGTATGTAAGGGAGAAGTTTGACTGTGCAGCCCTTGCAGTTAGGGATGATGTGGTTGAGAGCCTCTGGGTGAGGATTAGGGGGATGGAAAACAAAGCAGATGTCATTGTGGGTGTCTGCTATTGATTGCCCAGCCAGGATGATGGGATTGATGAATTATTCTATAGGCAATTAGGAGAAATTTCTGGATTGGTAGCGCTTGTCCTTATGGGAGACTTCAACTTCCCAGACATTAACTGTGAATATCAAGCTGTGGCAAGCAAGTCTGAAAAATTCCTTAAGTGTGTTGAAGATAATATCTTGTCATACGTATTCAGTGAGCCAACTAGGAAAGATGCTCTCCTAGACTTGCTATTTGGGAATAGAGAAGAACTTGTGGGAGACGTGATGGCAGGTGGCTGTCTTGGCCACAGTGATCACAAAATGGTTGAGTTTAAAATTTTCACTGCAATGAGAAAAAAGGTCAGCAGAGTTGTTACTCTAAATTTCAAGAGAGCAAACTTTAAGCTACCCAGGGAGCTAGCTAGCAGTGTCCCCTGGGAGTCTGCTTTTGAAGGCTTAGGAGTCCATGAGTGCTGGTCAGTTTTTAAGAACCTTAATCTCTTAAAAGCACAGGAGCAGGCAATTCTAGTGTGTCATAAGGCAAGCAAGTGGGGCAGAAGACCAGCTTGGCTGAACAGGGGACTCCTCATGGAGCTCAAGAAGAAAAAGACAAGAACTTTTTGGGACTGAAACCCTTACAGATTCATGTGCTTGCAGTTTTATGGGAATATATCTTCAGAGAAGGCACTTATTTTAATTACAGATTTAAACATACGTGTATAGCAAATTTGATCTTTTTTTTTTCATTTTAGTGGATTTTTGGAAGTGACATGCTAATGTACAATATTTTATTTACTCAGATGTATGAAATCACAGAAGAAGGGGGAATACTCAAAAAGTTGAATGAAATATGGTACAAAGTGACTGAACCTCTGCAACCCCAGGTGCCACAACAAGAAAATACCAACATGAAAAGCCTGTCCTACCCTTTTTCCAGGGAGAAAATATATTTGTGAGTACTTTAAATTGTGTTGAGCAATTTAGAAAGCTATAACTTCTCTTTTTAAGTGTTGTCATTTTTTCTACCAGTATTTCAATCAAAATTCAGAAATTAATTGAGTATTTCTGGAAATCTTGAGGAAATATCCAAGTTGTCACATTATTCCTGGATAGTATTTCCAAGTGATAAAAGCATATGTCTGCATAAAACTAAATTTGTTGAAGGCCAAGTGAATAGAACTAAAGTAAATGAACATGCATTGGCACTGAATTCAGTTTCAGTGGATTAACAGAAATTTAAGTTGTAGAGACTTTCTGCCAGTATTCTACTTCCTTCTGCTGGATAAGGCACTGGCAGCAGTGCACCAAATAAAATATCTATGTTTTTAGCTTGAACTGTAAAAATCCTACCACCACATTCCTGATCATTTGGTTAAGGACATTACTGCCTGTTTTGAAAAAAAGAAAGAACTAGTAGAGAACTGGTAATATTTTTCCTCTTGATAGATTTATTATAGTAATTAAAACTTGCCTAATAATATGTGGATAAGGAATTCTTGACACCTGCCCTTTCACTCAGAATAATACTGGGCCCAGTTTGACATTAAACACTCCTTTTTTCCTCATGGGTGTCTCCTTGTATTTATGTCTGATAAATAAAATTTAGTAATAAATATAATGACCCACCATATCATTTATTGTCCTCTCTGACAATTTTAATTAATACTGAATACAAGTCAAATTGATTGGGGGGAATAAACTGGGAAGCTAATTTCACATATGATGATTTTAAGGTTTAAGGGAATGAATAATTCCAGTGGAATGGTTATTTGAAAGCAAGTGAAATGTTGACTGGTTAGTCGTCTGGGAAAGCGCAATGAACATCTGCATTAGGCTAGTTGAAACATAATAACAACCTCAGAATGTTATAGCCTTGAGGGTATGTTATGAGGTACAGATTAAAAGGTCATCTTGTGTAAACGATAGACAGGCTCTCCTTACTCAAAAGGCATTTTATGTTAGTTAATATTTTTCCATTTTTATGCCCACCATCATTGCAATCCAGGTAGAACTCTGAATAACTGGGTCTTAAATAGCACAGTCTATTATGCTGTACTATTTCATCTATATTTCCTTTAAACATCTGATTTTCTTACTTGCTGTTGTTTCTAATGAATTTTAATTCACAGTTTTAGCTGTTGTCTTACTTATTACTGCCATGTCTGAAAGCATAACTGTTTTTTTTTTTTCTCTCAACATTTTAGGTACAACATTAAAGACAAAGACACCTTTTTTGACAATGCTACCCGCAGCCGAATAGTAAGTAAACAAAAGTAACATATCATTGACTTCTTGTGCTGAGTGGGATTTGCTTTAATACTGAGTGTTGGTGACTACTTTGCTAGTTTCATCAGTTTATGCATTTCTCTGTTCCTGCAAAAGAGTAAACACTTATAAATATGTAAGAAATCCCTTCTGGACCTCCCCAGTGGTCCAGAGTAGGAGATACTATGGAGGGAAACGCTGCTACTGTCTCCTCTCCATTGTTCAAAGTTGTTATTAAGCCCTGCTTCCTAATCTTTAATGAGATTTTAGTCCATAAAAGCACCTCCTCTACAATTCTATACTAATTCCTAGCTCCAGCAGTCTTTGGTGAGAAACCTTGTATCCCGTTCCTGAGATCCTGCTAGGTCTCCAGCAGGCTGCTGAGGCAAGATTTCCCTTCACACATGCAATGCCAACTCCTCCCTAACATAATCCGTTTCCTGGGGAATAAAATGTTCATCCTTACCCACTGGGGTTTCACAGATAGAGCATACTTACTGATCACTTTATGTGGATCTTGAGGTTTTACTTCCAAATATGAAAGCTAAATGCTTTTTTTACGAAGTTGGATTTTCTTGTGTTTTTCTTTAGTGTAAAATTCTCATTCTACCTGAAGTCCTTATATTTCATCTAGTTTTATAAGAATGTGACACAGCAGGATTTAGTCTACAAATGTTAGGGCAGATACTCTAATAGTAAGATTTACCATAGCATTGTTAAGTGTTAACTAGTGGCCTCAAGTCATGCATTTGTATATGAGTGAAGTGTATGATTTAAATGTGTGTGCAAATGAACTCTACAGAAGCATCTTATTTTACAGTTTTGTTTTATTGCTAGCTCCATAATTAAAATAATGCTAAAAGATGTTGTATCACTGTTCTTTTCCACAGGTACGTGAAATTTTGAAGCGCACATCTACAAAGGCCAGAAACAGCATGGGTAAGAAGGAGGGAAGATAATTACATATGTTGTTTTGAAAGGAATTGTTTAGGTATCTCACGGAATATTTATTTTTTCTAGCAGAACACAAAAGTATGCTGGCACATATTCACAAAAAATAGATTGAAATAAATACTTTGCCTGAAGATTAAAATCAGACTTTGTGGTCCATGGTTTGGATAGGACATGGTAATGGAAGCTTGTTTTTCATTTCTACAGGTGTAGGTTCTGGCACATAACTTGCATTTCGTGAGTTGTTATAAAATTGGATTCGATTATTTTATGATCTGCTTTTGAAAACTCAGATGTCATCTACAATATGTTGTATTATTTCTTCCAGGAGCAGATTTTTTCTTGCCATTTCAATAGAATAATACATCTTTCCAGGTTACTTTTATCACTGCAGCTTTAAAACTACATCCATGAACTACATAGTGAAAAATATGACTTAACTATGACTGTTATTGTGTGATACTTTTGGGGTAACTTTGAAATATTTGGAGCTTTTGTTTTCCCGAGGTTCACAACATTTACAGGTGTACTTACTCTCTTTTCTCTACTCTTTTCTTTCATCCATTGTGATGCGATGACACACATCTCCCTGGTGGCAAAGAAGTGCTCCTTGTCTGACATGTTTTCTGGAAATCTTTCTGTAAGCTTGACCGCTTATGTGCAGATCACAATGTCCTAGAATAATGTATTTGCAAAGAATAAGTGTGCTGTAGCAACAGATTCCTGCACAGTCTTGCTGTAACTTTGTGCTGCAGTAATAGATTTCTTTGGTATAGCAGCTGGAGTGGAAAAATAGATTAATTTAGGTTCCCCTGAAATAGAGACCCTTTTTTTTTTTTTTCCAAATTATATGAAAAAACCCCCAAACAAAATACTTTCTCTTTTTCAACCAAAAATACTTGGCTTTGCCCAAGTACAAACATTTAAATTTATGATTATATCACTGTTTCCTTTAAAATAAATGAAAAGATGGTTGAGAAGATGATAGGCATTCTGAATTTCTAAAACATTATTCAGCTGGTGTGTGTTTTGTTCACTATTTGCTCTGTCTTGTTCTCTGTTTTGATCTGCTCAAAGGCTCTGGTGGGGCAGCAGAGAGGAATGTTACCTTATTTTGCTGGATTGCTCCACTGGCATCCAGGGAACCCTCCTGGTGACTGGGGAGACCATGCTTTCCCTGGGAGCTGTGGAGCAAGACAATGTTCCGGAGTGCAGGACTGGAGAGACAAGGCAGTGTAAGGTATATAAATCAAGAAGCTTGAAGGGCAGCAGGGACCCTAAGCCTGTTGACATAAAAGCCAGCCCCCAGAGCTGACACTTTCCCAAGGGATCCAGAGAGACTGTGTAGAACCCACTGAAACTTTTAAGATTTTGTAAGTTGTTGGGCTGAGAGAAAGCTTGAAAGAAGCAATTAGTCCTAGAAGGACACAGTAGATAGGGAAAGAGTGCTTTACCAATGGTTTTTTTTTTGTTGCCTCTTAAAGTTTTCTATTTTAATAACTTGTTCTGGTTTATAGTGTAATAAAAGCCATCATTAGAGATCAAAGCACTAGTAGTGATTTTTCAGGCTTTTTTTTTTTTTACTCTAAAGGGAAAATACAGGATGATCCATTTCAAGGTGAGATCAGCTCAAAATCCCATTTGACATGAAGCAAATATTTTAACCCTCCTGTCCTTCCTGTCTTTCTGGCCCATAGCCAAAACATGTTTATGCATCACCTTTGACTTAAATTCACTAACTGTTTTGGTCTTCTGAGATCCTCCCTGAAAAGTCCTATGCTTCATATGATGCTAAGGTTTTCCTGTCTCACTGGTCTTAAAACCACTCATCATGAGTGGTTTAAAAGATTTCTTTAAACATCTTTGGTTTATTCTGTTTTGGTTGTTTGGGGTTTTTTTTTAAGATCCCATTGCTTGTTTTGCACAACAGGTAGGACAGTGATGTTGGAAGTACTTGTAGCAGTCTTTGGTTTTTGTAAACATGTGCTTCATAGTATAATTGTCAAGCTTGAAGAAGGACTTCCTCCTGCTTTCCTCCTCAGTCACATGCCTCTTTGCTACCAGGATGAGAAAGTGGTCAAAACAGTCTTTGTATCATACTAGTTCGCTCAAGAAAAAGCACTATATGGAAATAAGCCTTCCTGTGAAAATATGTTTTCCATAGCCAGGTACTTCTAGGTTGGTATATACTCATCTTGACATGATTTTGAATATTTTTAGTAATACAGCTCAGTCCCTTTTGTAATGTCATGAAATGAAATCTGTAATAATCTTTTCTGTAATAATCTGTCTTCTGTGCCTAGCTGTTGACTATCTTAATTTTTCTTTCCTTTAGGTATTGGCACATTAATAGCAAACAATGTTTATGATGCAGCATACCCTCTTCATGATGTATGTATATACTGTTAAAAATGTAGTTCTCTGATGGTATCACTCAATAGTGCATAGACATTAACATTTATTGCCTGTGACAATGAAAATATACTTTAAGCGTATGATTCCAATGTGAAAACTCTTACATAAGTACATTTCAAGTTGTGACCTAAAAGTAAAATCAAGAATGTAGGAACAGCTGAGCAATCATTTATTGAATTTTATCTGTTTTTACACCAGCTATTACATTATTTTCTTTCTCTAGGGTGAATATGAAGGCCAAAATGACGACATGAATGAAAGAAAGGTAAAAAACATTGCAAAATTAATTTTGTATTAGATTTGATGTGATAAATGTGAATTAATGTCCTAAATGCTATTGTAAAGCATTAGCCAATGTTCAATCAAGTAAATGTTTTTACATATGCACATATTTTTGTGTTACTTACTTTCCTGTATTTCTGCATATAAAGAATTTTTTGCAAGACTTTTTTTAAAGCCTTCTTGTGAAGTATTTCAGTGAATTTAATTTGATATTTACATCTTGAAATGCTTCAAGTTTCCCTCTGCATGCATAGACAAGATTTTTCAACCTGTGAGGAAGCAAAGGTTGTTAAATAACTTATATGATTATATTTTTCCATAACCAGATGGTACTATAGAACAATGGTTACTAGAATACAACATAGCTGTATTTTTTCATTTGATTGTGCATTCAATTAAATTAAATGCAATTTTGAAAAATCTGCTTCCAATTATTTTCTAAATAAAAAGTTTCTAGCTATCAAAAGACTTTTGAAAATATATCATCCACCAACTGTCTGCACAAGAGAAATGGATGCATAATCAAAGTTTGTGAATTCAGACTGGTTTTAATACTTACGCTTACTGTTAGAAATGAGCAAGACCATTTAATTGCTGTAATCCATTAAGATCCATTCCATATTGTTCTCTAATATTTGCTTATTTCTTTTTTTCATGATATACAAACAATAGGATAGGAAATGAAGAGGGAAAATTGTGGGGAGACAAAGGGGGGGAGGGAAGAATGAAGAAAATGAGAATGTTTGGATGTCTAAAATATTTACTGTACTAGAAACTAAATTGCATATATACTTGGTGATTTGTAAATTATTTCATAGATGTTTTTAACTCTGTGGTATTATATGTTGGTATGTGCCATCTGTTGCTTGAAGGAGAGGTAAGAAAATGCCATTAATTTGGCAAAACACTGTGTAGTTCTCAAGAGTGTAATGCCACAAATGATGATTATTTAAGCATTTCAGGTGAAGACTGAGTTCATAGGTCATACAAATAAATTTGATTTCTCTAGTGCTGGTTTAGAAAAAAACTGAAAATATAATCTTTGTAGTTTTTGGTAAATAGTGTTAACATTTAGCCACTAGATGTCTTCATGTGCCATATAAAATTTAATTTAGTATACGAACCTTGGTGAGCAAAAGAGACAAAGTTGGAAAACAAACTAGAAAGAAGCTTGTATATTTATGTCTGTTATTTTGAACTTTTTGTTCATGAAGAAATTGTCTACTCTGCCCTTGCAGAATTTTCTCTAAGAGGTAATAGTGGTACAGTAATGGACTCTGAAAGTCAGCTACATAGTTTACTGGCTTACAAGGTTAGCAAAATCTTTAGAGGAGAAAGGTAAATGAACATTAGTCAATGGAGGAAGATTGGGTACTGTGGAATAGGGGGGAAGAGGGGCTAAAAGGACTAGTGTCTGGAAAAATATTCACCCTACTAGCTGTATTTTGTGTTGCCTTCTTTTTATTCTGCCTATTAGGCTCAGTTATGAAGTGTTAAGTATTAAAAACATAAAAGCTTCTTTCCAGAAATACTTCATTGATTATTCACATATGTGTCTGCTGCCTAGCCATTGAATCTGCTGTAGTATTTCTATGCATAACATCATCTGTTTTCTATCTGAATCTAATAGTCTCAGCGTTTAATTTCCTGAAAAGCCCCGATCAGGTTTAAAGGAAAGGGGGGCATTTTTGAGCTTTTTTTTTTTTGTCTCTGCCCCTTTTTATTTTGTCCGTTTTAACTTATCTGTGTCTTCCATTTCCATTGTCTGTTGCATAAGGCCCCAAAATAATGAACTGAGCCTGTCTGGGACACTTAAACCAATAAGGCAGCACAAGTAATTAAGGTCTATGTAACAGTTCATAATATAAAAGGTTAATCCTTATTAGCCCTCTTCAGGACTTCCTTGGAGAAAATGCACAGTGAACCAACACTTTTGTCACATCCTATGAGAATTAGAAATCTGCAGTCAATGAAACCCACTCTTTTCCTAAGACTGTTGATTGGAGTAAAGGAATTTCCCTGTTTTAGTGTGATTTCTGCTCTAGAAAAAAAAAAAAAAATCTTTTTAAGAAAGCTATTGCACAGCAGCTTGGTATACTTGCCATGAGTATAAACACTGACTTGGTGATCTTTAAGCTTCTAGCCCACTGGCAACTAGTAACCCTTCATTGCTAGCAGTATGTTTGACACTGAGAAATACATGAGGGCTTTGTTACCTATCTGGGAAATACACTGTTATATACTACAACAACATCCCTAGAATATTAGAAGCAGATTGGAAAGTGTTATTATAAACTTATAGAAAATATTGCTTTTAAATGAAGCTGATAAAATACAATAAACTGTATTACAAAACTCTTCTTAGAATTCCTTTCAATTTAATAAATTTCATGAAAGGAAGCACATTCCAGCTTCTAGATTAATCTTAATCTTGTAAAATTGCAGTGTTGAGACTGAGGATTTGTGTGGACAACATACATGAATGGAAAATATTCATTCCACAAACTCACCTTCAGTGCTATGGCTGTTGGAATCAGAATAAGCAGTGTGATTCTGTAGTCTGACATAATGCCGTAGCAACCTGTTCCTGAATGGACTGCAATTTTAGAAAGACCTTTCTTTTTGCTCTTCAAATTCCATTCTGGAGCTACATTCAAAATAGCTTTTAGGTAGTTTTAAGAATTTAATAGCTTTAACTTTCTTGTTTTGTATATTTCAGTGAATGCATCTATTAGTATCATTATTTATGGAAATAAATAAAATGGTAGGTAATGTTGTAGGGTAATGGCAAGGGGTGATTTTGAATAGGTAACCACAAGTATTCATATGAAAATATCAACATGGTAGCCAGGACAATCCTCTTCAACTCCTGTTGAAGCCAAAAAAAATCAAACCCCTCATTTCTTTCCGCATGCCCAAAGCATTTTGCAAGACTCTGCTCTGTAAGAGCAATATTCTAAAAGCCAAGACTCCACACTCCTTGAATCTCATTGCCGAATTCCCAATTGCTTCAACAGTGTAGGGTTTACTCCCTGATCTGTGAACAGAAAATACTTTATGCTGTATCTTTAATGAGTATGCAATAACATAGCTGTTCACTTAAATGGTTGCAAGCCAGTTACCATATTGTGAACAATAATACTTCATTGGGTGCATCTTGCAGAATCCAGGTCTTAATTGCTCACTTGATATTAATTTAGTTCGTTCACACAGCATCTTCAGGAGGAGAGGCATTATGAACACTAGAAAAATGTGATTGGAAAACCTCAGAATATGTCAGGATAACTGCAGTTACAGCATCTGAAATTTCCCCACACTTAGTTTAATAGTGCTGTTAACTTCATAAGATGGCGTAGCGTGCCGCTAGCTGTCAAAATGGACCATTTGACAGATGTTACTACTGATGATTGCAAAAACTGTATGCACATTGTTACTAACATCCTCTCCAGCTCTTGCATACTTGCGTAACTCCACTGTGCAATAATCTATTATTTACTGGGAAAAAAGCGCCATGCTTAATGAGCATCTATTTTGCAGATAGAACTAACTTAAGAGTTTGCAATCTAGTTTGCAAATAAGCTGATGATTTCCACATATTACACATTTTGAAAAAAACCCTATACCTTACTATTCTAAAATTACTGATTTTTGACTATCTTTAGAGTTCCTTTTTTTCTGTTAAAGAAAAAAATGTAGACAAATATTTAATTTAACTTCTCTGCAGAATATCCTGTGTAGGTACCTCATCGCGTATTCATGTGCATGCGGTTCTTGGTTTGTGTCTTCTTCCCCAGCAGATTTAAAACTTATTGCCCAATCCCAGCCAAAGTTTACAGAAGAATAAAAGTCTCCAAGGTATTAACTCAGCAATTATGTTGCTTCACATTAACTGCAATTTCCATGAGACAGGTGAGGGACAGTCAGTTAGTGCTCACAGCAAGGGAGGAACTGAAGTACGAGGTCATCTCTTGGAGCCAGCGGATGTTCCACACAGAAGCTCGCTCTCTAAGCACAGTTTCATCACTACTTCAGTTTTATTGGGAATGATGTGCTGCCTAATTTTAAAGGAGCTGACCTCACCTCTCATATGCTACTTTTTTTCTGGACCCCTTCCACTCGTTTTTTGAAAAGAGGGGCAAAAGGCTTGACACTTGTCTTTTTGGATGATACAGATTTATGATCTAGAAATAGTGATGAGGTTAATTTAGTTTCATTTATCATCATATTCTAGTTATTTGTTTATTATTTTTTGATGTGCTCTGTACTTCAAGAAATAGTTTTTGATAAGCATGTTGTCTTAAACTGTCTACAGTCCTTTCATAGCATGAAACTGTGAAAGGAATACGAACAACTCGGGTGGTTCCACAGAAAATGTGACTCTTTTGCACGGGACTGCCCTGATTTCTATTTTCCTCTGAAGACAAAATATGGTGAACAGCAATCTAACAAAAGATCATGCTGACATTTACGCTGAGCTTCCTTTGGTCTTCTCACAATTCTGGAAAGTGTCATTTTTGAGTGTCCTTTCTGGATTATTAATAAATTCATACACAGTTATAAAATGTACGGCTATCAAATTAACTCTTTCACCAAATTGTTGATTGCACGGCAATTTCTATCCAGCAGCTGGCTTTTGTTTCACAACAGGGTGATGTCTTTCACACCATAATTACCAGTTTCCTTTACAGCCTCTTGTAAAAGAGTGTCAGAGGTTTCTTCTTCCTTTTTGAAAGTTCCACAAAGTTATGTCACGTCACAGCACTGAAAGAGGGAATGAGGAAGACTATGAGAGCCCCTTGCCTGGTGCAGTTGAGTGTATTGTGGTTAGTTTATCACAGGTCCAGAAATGTTTCCTTTTATTCCCGACTCTGTTCCTGCTGGATTCCTCCCGTTGTAAGAAGTTTCTGCAGGATCCATGCTTTCCTTCGAGCTGTCTGTAAGCTGTGGGTGAATTTGCATTTCCAACAGTAAACCTGTGAACTTCTGTGTCCACGTGCAGCACGGGGAGAGAAGGGGCTTTGATATATGGGCTTTACTGGGCATAGTAGCCGCAGGGGCTGAGCAGGAGAGCAGACTAGTTTTGACACAACTATTACCTCTTAGTATGTTTTTGCATACCAGTTTACCAGTTTTGAACTCTTACCTCAGTTCACTTCACCTTGGAAACACTGGTCAGTACTTATCTAGTACGATTTCAGACATTAAATAAATTACATCATAGGAGAATTTCACTCTGTAAGAAGGGTTATTTCTAGCATCTTTCCAAAGATTTCCGCAAGAATACAGCATCTTTAATTTTTTCCTTTTGAGCCTTTCTATTTAACATCGCTGTCTAATAAATGTGGTGGGGAGGGGGTAGTTATGTGGAGAAAGATGTGTGTACACCATCCTCACAGCGCTGGCTTGGTTGGAGTCTTCCATAACTGCCTGAAAAAAGCACTTGGAAGTTTGTATGGAAGCATGGGAAACTGCTTTTTTTGGTACATCTAAGATGTAGAAGATGCTTGTAGAAACAGATGGAACCACTTGTTTCTAGTTAATTTTCTGTTGTGTTTTTTGTTTTTGTTTTTGTTCTTTATTTAGTTGCTGTATCGGGAATGGGCAAGATATGGAGTATTTTACAAGTTTCAGCCTATTGACCTCATAAGGTAATATGGACTTGTATAAAACACTAAGGGACCTGGTTAGCTGATACGGATTAATTGAGTTCCTTCCAGTTACTTCAGCAAATGAAATCTTGGATTGATCAGAGCATTAAAAATAATGCTCTCACTGCTTTTCTGTAGGTCTGATGGTAGTTTACTGTAGCAAAAATGCATTAAATAATAACATACCTTTGTTTTTGTATAGTGCTGGAATGTCATACTTCAGATTTAAAAAACCCCAAACATTAATTCTTTGAAAAAAGAGGAATTCCCATTTACATTGATGAATTTTTATTGGAGAGTATGGTCACAAAATCTGGTGAATAATCAGAAGCTGGTGTTCACATCATGAATCAGTGTGAAAGTATTTGACAGTTTTGAAATTGATTTGATTTTTTTACTCCTAGTTTTACAAGTTTTATTCATCTGAGCACATCCATATGTGTTCCCAGTGTTTTTTATATACTTTGAATTTTGATGTTACAAACATAGAAGTTGGGCTTAAAATAAGACAAAACACAACCACCATGCTTTTTAAGGAATTTCGACAATATCTCTACAAGAAAGCCAAACCAAACAAAAACATTTTTGTTGTATGCTACAAATACTGAATAAAGAAAAGGAAATGTTTGTGAAAACTGCTGGCTTGAAATATTACATAAGTTATATCTAGGAATAACTGAACTGTGATATTAACAAACAAACAATAAAAAAAATCTGTTTCTTGTTAGTTTGTATACATAAGAAAGATGACATTTGTTAGTGTTAACCTTTTGAATAATCAAACTCCAACTAGGTTTTAATATACGATCTGCCCCTACCTGAAAAAGCTGGTGTTAGTAATATGGATAATCAGTAATCTTTGTAAAATGCGTTCATTGTATTTTGAGTTAAAGTTGAAATGCTGCATATAGTTTTTCAAAGACTTAACCACTAACTGTAACATGAGCAGACTTGCTTTTTATTGGGAGTGAGATGTTTCAAATTGGCAAATGGTAGGGAGACCATCAAATCTTACTGAGGTTCTGCAAAGCTTTGAAATTTCCTCTTTTTTGCCTTAATGTTTTTGTGCAGGATTTATGTACTTTTTGAATACGAGTTATTCCAGGCCAGGCTACTGTATGGAATAGGTAAACTCAGAACAAGATTACAACACTTAGTATGTAGTTAGTAAATACTACAAATGTTAAGTTAAACTGTGAGAGGAATTCTCAAGTTTTACCAGACCTGACAGCTCAGCTGAATTAAAAATAGAGGTACATCTGCTTACACTCCATCTTCATTTGTATTTTGCTGTCTCCATTATAATGTTTCACTACACTGATATGATTTCATAGAAATTTTGTGGTTTAACCTTCTGTGAGAAGGAAAAAAAGGACCAGACATGTGCAATTGATTCTCTGTTCTCAGAGATGAATGTTCTTGCTTTTATCTTCCATACTTTGCTTGACTGCAAGTTTGACTGTTACCACTAAAATAAATGTGGTTTTTATTTTCTGGGTAATGTTAGAGCTTTAGAGTATATATACCTGAAGAATTACCACCCTTTTCTTTCTGCAACTGAAGTAGGTTTTTGCAGTTCTGTAACATGGGGGGGTGGATTTGAGCTCAGTCTCAATATAGATACTTATTACCTTGCAAAAATCAGCCGCACTTTGTGGATTTTGATAATTTACTGTGATCCTTCTTTCTTAGATTGATACACTCAACTTTTTTCTGGTTGTGGGAGAACTGTGTAACTTAACAATTTTATACTCAGGCTTTGATGGACAGAGGAAGCAGCATTTATTTTGCTTTGCCCTCAAAGCCTGGTCTCACTGATTTTTTCAAATACATTAACTCTGTTGAAGTACGTTGCTTAAATAATATTTACATCCCCAAATTAATTAGACTTTTTAGTCTGATTTTTAATACAACTTGCAACAGTATAAATCTTTTTTAATTATTCCTGTTTCACATTTATTCAGTTAAGAATGCAAATGAAACTCATTCTTTAACTGAAGTGCCTATGCTTGAAGACTAGGTATGACACTGTAGGATTATTGTAAATCATTCCTGGTGCCTCAGTCCCTTGCTTCTGGCCATACAGTTGTTGCCAAGTGATTGTACACCAAAGTTAGGAACCACATGTTTGTTATGCTCACTCTTGGCACAGACCGGGGCTTCTCTCAGGTCTTTTCTAAGGTCTGATGTCCCAAGGGAATGCTAACTGCATAGTCAGTCTTAGAATATTTTCAAGTTCTTCACAACATAAAAACAAATAAAGGACCATTACGATATTCACTGACACTTCCATTAACCCCTGTGTCTTAATCTGTAGAAGTATTCTGCTCTGGCTTTATGCACCTTTTTTTTTTTTTTTTTTTTTTTGTAAATGAGGAAAGGCAGTTGTGAGTGAGGAGGGTTTCACCAAATGAGAACACAGTGGGCGTTACATGTTTCTATTCTACAGCAAAACAATTTCAGTAAAAAAGGGAATATATCGTGTAGATCATGCAGATAGTACGGTGTGAATTGAGGATTGATTTGTAAAATGTTTATAACACTCTATCTCTCAGTGCACATCCAGATCCTAAATAACATTGCTTAAAACAAAGCCTGGCTAATGCATTGCTTTATTTTCAAAAGCACATGAATGTAAATATAGCCATATGAATTCAATTTTTACCATTCATATACATCTATTTTCAACTCAGATTAAGAGGATGATAAACACTTTTTGAGAGGGAAATTAAGAATTATTTGCTAACAGGTGTCTTAGGCTAGACATACTGAAAATGGTTTACCTCCTCTTTCAGTCACCCTCAGACTTGGAAGGCGTGAGTCATATACTAACAAGTAGAGAAGGAAAGTTGCAGTTCTAGGACATGCAGGGCTCTCGAGGTTTGTCTGTTATAATATACTTTTTTTCTCATCCTAATTTAAGTATTGATTTCTACTAGAGAGGATTTTCTCTAGTGTAGCTTTCTTATAGGAATGCACTTATCAACAGTAGTTTCTCTCAATCCTTGTAATGTGGTCTAAAAGGTGCTAAGAACCCCATCTGTGGTTCAGTGATTTTTCTTCTATTTTGATGATGTTCTTTTCTCAAATGAAGATGGGTTCAAAGCCGGTTTTTAGCAATTTTTGCAGTTAATTAATTTGTTAGTTTCTTCAGGGGTAATACTACCGTTGATCCAGAGACAGGGAGGATACTCCCTAGGAATTTATGAACCGGAGTGAAGAAAACAGGTTTTGTGATTTTTTTTGTTTTAATAAATGTTATCATATGTTAATAAAAGTTTTAACAATGTGATTCTAGAATTAATAGGTTGTCCTTAGACCTACCCTCTGCTCAAAGCAGGGCTGGCTTGAAAGCCAGATCAAATTGCTCATGAGTTTTGAAATCTCTAAGGATGGAGATCACACAGCTTCTCTGGGCACCCTTTCCAGCACCACACCACTCTTGAGGAATAAATTTTTCCTTCTGTCCAGACCAAATTTTCCTTGGTACAACTTGCAGCCATTGTCTCTTGTCTTAGGCAGTGCACCTCTAATGAGTTATAGCAAGTCAAGAAAACATACGGCAAGTAGAAGAAGTGCAGTAGAACTTATAATAAATTATATTTCTGGTTGAATACTACCTTTACCACTTAGGAGCTGTAAATGACAGAAGTGAATATGCCAAGGTTACTGGTATCACAAAGATGTGGTTATCCTTCTGAGACAAAAGCTTACTTAACTCCTGGAAAACTGGCAAGTTATCTTCTTAATGGACATCTTGAAGCACCTGCAGATGGGAACCTGTGTATGAACTGAAATTCAGATAGGGGACCATCATCATAGAAGGGAAGTCCCCTTCTGTTATCTTGTTATTAACATAAGAATACCTCACCCTAGGGAAGTCAAGAAGAGCTAGTTCATTTTTAACTGTGGTGGAGCTTATTTTAATATTAATTCTTCTAAAAGGTCTCAGCTCATCGGCTTCTTCTAACCCATTTAATTTTTCATGGTTTTATTTCTATTGCCTATTGCTAGGACTTCACCTAACTTTTTAGAAACTAACAGGCTACATTATCTATAGCATGATGACTTTCAAAGCTCCAAGTGCCTGTATATGCCCATCTTGCTGTAAAGCCTAAAACTGGGAAGACATGGTCATTGTAAAGATTAAGACTATGTATACAATAACTCTTTTTGCAGGAGTAGGTGAAAAACTGTGTTATCCAAAATATTATTTATAGTGTATACCATGTAAATCAAAACTTGCGAGTTTCTGTTACTCAAACTGCCTGCCTAATATATTTCCTCCTTCCTATTTTTAGCTATGTTTTCCTTTGGTATGGAAAATTGTTTCAACTTCTAGTGTAAGGAATTCTAGCCCTTGATTGCAGCGTGCCCATGTTGAACCTGCTCTTGAGCGAACAGTCACCAGTTCCCTCCTGTTCCTGCATGTGAAAGCTCTCTTCCTAAAGCACAGCACTTTCTCTTCCTGGCAGTTTTTAAAGCAATGACAGACCTATTATGTTCCAAAGTTTGGTTGTCTCGGCTCTGGATACTGTTGCTTTCACTTTCAGTGCCTTGGGGCCTGTGTAGTGCGGTGTTCGATGCAAGCAGTCAGGCCCCCAAAGTGTTATTACTGGTTTGCCTTTTTACCTTCTTTCATCAATCTTTACCACAAAACCCAAAACCGGGTATATCTGCTTACTCTACTTAGGATAGGGTAGTTTTAAAGGAGCGATAAAATAAGAAAAAGGGGGTTCTGCTGAAAAGGTGTTTTTATTGTCTTTAGAGATAAATGTTTCTCCCTTGGCAAAAGTGTGGTTAAGATCAATTTCTGGTACAACATTCCCCTAACTGTGGCCATCTGTCCTGCTTAATACATTAGCAAATCACTGCTGCTTTCACCACTGTGCTTTGTAGCCACATCTTCATCTCTTAAGAGAGAACATTTGTCTCCACATACTGTCTAGAACTCTAAGAACTTGAAAATAAAGGTCTGTGGTGCCCTCCCTAATTCCAGAGGTACACTCAAATGTTGTTCAGTCATTGTTCATACTAACTTTGGGGTTATTGATCCTCAAAGTGTAGATTCTCCTGGATGTTTTAATTCCTCTGCTTCCCTGTCACTCTTCTGTTATTGTTGTGAATTTACCTAACCAAATGTCTGTTCTTTATTTTTTTATGCAGTGTAACCACTTTGGCAGAAAACAACCTTGTAATACGAGGTACCTCACAGGGACTGAACAACCCTCTCTAATGCTTGCTTCAGAGCTAAGCCTAATCAGTCCAGACTAATATTTTGGGAGAGAGATATATCCAGCGGCCTGCTCTGTGGTGGGCTGGCTGACCCAGCAGGTCAGTCTTACACTCCCCAGATTCACAACAAATACCTATTTATTTTCTGGCAGCCAGGTTTCAAAGCAGGAGGCAGGGAGCTCTGCCTCTCGTACAGCCAGCAGACTGGCAACATCGAGCTCCCTTCACCCTCTCCTTCTGCAAGGCTCGCATCACTATCACCAGCTTCCCTAATGCTGCAGAGAGAAAAGAAAACTCCACGATGGTAGATGTGCAGGGTAATATGCGGTTCCTAATGCCTGGAGAATAGTTACGTTATGGACTTTTCTCTCTGCTGAAGCAACTGCTAGGTCAGGTGGTTATTTACTACGTTCTGAGTAAGACATCACTTACGGCGTTGGGTCTGTACACTATTACAATGAGGACCTTTTCTCTACCTGACTGTTTGATTCCTTATTTAACAGAAATGCCTTTTTGGTGGAAACCAGGTATGTTTCAGGCTTACCCACTGATTCTTTTCTTTTCCAGCTGCTTTTCTTCACTGTGCGCCACTGGGGCACTTCTCGTTTTTGGGGGTTTCCTTTCCCTCTGAGAGAGGAGGGAGCTTGCTTTCTTTTTGGATATTAGTGATAAGTGTGTTTAGAGTGCTGTGCTTTCCCCCTTAGTCTGGTGAATTACTGTAGAATTCTTCTGAGATGACACTGATTCGCGGGATCCTGGAGAGGGCCCCCTTATGCCAGGTGGGTAAAGATGGTAAAAAACAGTTGTTCTTGGTAAAGAACTAAATGACTCAGTTCCCATACAGAAATATGGGAACACTATGCAATTCTTCCCTGCCTGTCTTTAACGGGCATATCTTCAACATTCACAAAGATGCTGAGGCTAAATGCAAGGAATTCTTTATTAGGAAAAAGAAAACAGCTTTAAGCCTGGGAAAGTGCAGTAATCGAACAAACATAGCATTAAAGAGAAAAGTGCCCGTGAGCTCTTCCAGTAACTGGCAGTAGTCCATCTAGCTCCTTTCCAAACCTCTGCTGAGAACGTGCCTGAGGCAATAATCTGAGCATATCTTCTCTCCATAACTGTGTTGCACTTTGAGTCCAACATCTTTTTATAGTTCCAAGGAACTCTACAACAAATATTTGTTCCCAACATGGGGTACGTTCAACTTACAGTTCATCATCATTAGGTACACAAGGTACAGTAGGAAGTGCTATGCCAGCATTCACTAAGCCTTGATGATGTCCTTTGTGCCTGTTTTTACAGCAAAGAGCTTCCTGAAGCCAGCCAGAAGCAGGTGAGACCTTGGAGCAGAGTCCTAGCTGTTGAGAAAGTAATGCTTTCTCCATCATTATAATTCTTTCCCTTTTCCAGTGCTGTCTCATCACGTTACCCCTCACAAGCCCAGTTTACTTATGAATGGACTTTTGTATCATGTCGTACGTCCATTAAATGGACTGTGTATTAGATGCTTGATGCTCGGACAGCACTTTTCATCTGCAGTTGTAGGGAGTTTCCTCTCCACCCCTGGAACTTCTTGTTACAGGGCTTAAATGAGTGCTCGCCTGTGTTTATTACAAAGCAGAAGGGTTTTGCTCATGGCGCATAAATCACTGAAGAATTTGTATTGAATTATTCTGCTGGATGCAGGCCTGTGACTCGAGTGAGATGATTTACTTACAGCTCTGCATTTCATAGACTTTGCCAGTACTGTAGGAAGTGGTTCTCTCTGTCTCTTTTGGCAAGAGCTTGGTCTTATTTATTGGTGCTTGTATGAGAGATGGAATTTTAAACCAGTAGGCTTGTATTGCAGTGGTGAGGAAAAACAGATCCCTGCTTTCTGATAAACAAAATTCCCAGGCTTCGGGTCACTCCATGAGCACTAAGATCCTCATTACCATCTAGATTTCTCACTCCTTCAGCGGGATTTTCAAAAGCTAGATCCAGCAAAGGATGTGCACATCTACATCAGGACTTAAGCAAAGCCAAGGCTCTGAAGACTGAAGCTGCTGTGCAGCTCCCTAGTGCCTCCCCCTTCGACTGTGTGGTTTTGTAAGCAGCTTGAGTTCAGTTTTATCTGTGTGCAGAACTGTCTCAGGCTAAGTTCTGTAGTGCCTGTATGACGCCTAAACTTCACAGCCAGTCCAACAGGTATCTTTGGAGGTGATACCAATGTATTTTCATAGGAAATGAAAGTTTCTTCTTTTAAACTGGACAAGCAAAAGCCAGAGGTGGGAGGCCACATTTGGAAACAAAAGAGAAAGTCCAGCACATTTTTATATACATGCATACAAATCTTTGTAGGCATCTAGAGGCGTGTATGGCTGGGAACTGCAGGGAGTAGAAAAGAGTTGCTGCATCTGAGTGGTTATAGTTCTGCTTATCTTTCTTGTAAAACTGCTCTTGACATCTTAATCTTGTAGAAAGTACTGGCTATGGCATGCTGGGGTGAGAGGAGGTCCCTTTCTGACTCCTTGAGCACTGACCAAGGGTTAAGACCAACCCTTGTCACCTGGTTTAAAGGTATACCCCAATATTAAGATGCTTTGTATGAGGATCCTCCCTCTCTCTCTGTACATAAGTTACATTAGGACAGACCATAGCTTAGTCCAATCCAGTAACCTGTCTCTAACAGTGGACAAAACCAAGATGGCAAGGGAAGAGATTCAGAACTGGGCACCATGTAATGATTATCCCCAGAAAACACCCACTTAAAGAAGGATTCCACCATGGGAAATCTCTAAACTTCCACAGTCAGTACAGAGAGCAGGAAAATGAACATTTTAATGCAATATTGAGCAGGTGATTACTGCTGTTGTCTATTACTGTCTTGGTCGAAAAGTTGCAACTGAAGTGTTCAGAGATCACAGAATCACAGTAAGGTTGAGGTTGGCGGGGATCTCTGGAGGTCATCTGGTCCAAACCCTTGCTCAAACAGGGCCATCTGGAGCCAGTTTCCCAGGACTGTGACTAGATGGCTTTTGAATACCTCCAAGGAGAGAGACTCCACAACCTCCCTAGGCAACCTATTCCAGTGCTCAGTCATCCTCACAGTAAAAAAGCATTTCCTGATGTTGAGAGGAACCTCCTGCGTTTCAGTTTGTGCACATTGCCTCTTGTCCTGTCATTGGGTAAACTGAAAAGAGCCTGGCTCCGCCGTCTTTGCACCTTCCCTTCAGGTATTTACATACATTAATAAGATCCCCCTTGAGTCTTCTCTTCTCCAGGCAAACCAGTCTCAGCTCTCTCAGCTTTTCCTCATATGTGAGGTGCTCCAGGCCCTTAATCATCCTTGTGGCTCCTCACTGGGCTCTTTCCAGTATGTCCATGTCTCTCTTGTACTGAGGAGCTCAGCACTGGACACCGTACTCCCACTGTGGCTTTGCCAGTGCTGAGCAGAGAGGAAAGATGACCTCCCTTGACCTGCTGGCAATACTTTGCCTAAAGCGGCCAAGGATACCATTTGCCTTCTTTGCAGCAAGGGCACATGGCTGGCTCATGTTCTACCTGGTGTGCACCAGGACCCCCAGGTTCTTTTCAGCCAAGCTGCTTTTCAGCTGGGTGGCCCCCAGCAAATACCGGTGCCTGGGGGTGTTCTTCCGCAGGTGAGGACTTTGCATTTGTCCTTGTTGAACTTCAGGATGTTCCTGTCAGCTCATTTCTCCAGCCTGTCAAGGTCCCTCTGGATGGCAACATGACCCTGTGGTCTATCAGCAACTCCTCCCGGTTTCGTGTCACCTGCAAACTTGCTGAGGCTACAGTCTGCCTCATCATCCAGATCATCAACAAAGATGTTAAACAGGACTGGACCCAGTATTGACCCCTTGGGTACACTGCTAGTCGCTGGCCTCCAACTAGACTTTGTGCCACTGACCACCACCCTCTGGGCCCAGCCATTCAGCCAGTTTTCAATGCTCCTCACTGCTCATCCATCCCATACATCAACAGCTGCTCTATGAGGATCTTGTGGGAGACGGTGTCAAAGGCCTTACTGAAGTCCTGATAGACAATATTCACTGCTCTCCCCTCATCTACCAGGCCAGTCACTTCATCATAGAAGTTTATCAAGTTGGTCAAGAACGACTTCCCCTTGGTGAAGCCATGCTGACTACTCCTGATGATTTTCTCATCTTTAATGTGCCTGGAAATGGTTTCCAGGATTAGCTGCTCTGCCACCTTCCCTGGGATTGATGTGAGACAGATCGGTCTGTAGTGCCATAGGTCCTCCTTCTTGAAGATGGGGGTGACATTTGTTTTCCTCCAGTCTTTGGACACTTCTCCCAGTTGCCATCATCGATCAAAGATTATCGGGAGTGGCCTTGCAATGGCACCTGCCAGCTCCCTCAGCACTCGTGGGTGCATCCCTTCAGGGCCCATGAGCTTATGCATGTCCAGTTTGCTGAAGTATTCCCTGATTTGGTCCTCTTCCGCCAAGGCTACATTTTCCTTGCTCAAAGCTTTCCCCTGATCTCTGGGACCTGGGATTCCTGAAGGCCTGAAAGATAATGAACCAGGAACTCTTGCATGCATTTAACTTTCAGGATGCATTTGAATGTCTTTTGTTTGCCTTTCCGTTTGTCACAGTCTCTGAAGTCTTGAAGACTAGCAGTTTAAATTTTAGTTAAACAAGAATGTTCTGTAACTCTCTTATTGTCTCAAAATGACAAGAGGCAAGCCTTGATATCTCAAGGTGTGCAGTAATACTGTGACTAAAAAGAATTATATGTCTTTTATTGGAAATTACACATCTGTTTATTAGCCACTAGATGGTGTCTATCTGACAGTAGTAATACAGTGCAAGTACTTACAAATACTTACTAAAGCAAATACATGAAATTAATTCAGACTCTGAAGTAAGGCTTAGCTATGTTAATTTGGAAAGCAAGAAAGCTTTCATGAAATATTAGTTATTATAAATCAAAGTTATTTATGAAAATAAGTCAGTATCTGAACTTCAAACTCTGTTAACCTAGATTATGAAAACTGTGCAAATTATCTTCTGAAAATTGAAGATTAGGAAAGTGATAAAATATCAGTGACCTCACATTTGTTCAAGGTAAAAACTTGGGCAAACATTTCATTTGCAAGTAAAGAAAAGCTGGAAAAGCAAGTCATAGTAGGTGTTAAAAAATAGGGAGAAAACTACTAGGTAACCTCCCTGCCAGTCTAAAAAGCAGGGTGATTCACTGTATCGTATTAAATAGGTTACTCCTTATTTGTAGGAGCTTGTAGAGTTTATTATGAGAGAAAATGTTATATGTATAACTGAATGATTTGTTTCTTACATAGAATGTCACTTGCTGTGCTCAGGTGTTTATAAAGTGGAACTGTACTCCCTTCCTCACGGGTGTGTTAGTCACATTAGTATTGACTCAGCCTCACGTAGCCGGGCTACGTGCTGTGGATTTTTAATTTGCAAGGTTTGGAGGGTTACTGACATTTTCGAATCCTAAAGTATGCTAGAGAATAAAGTGGGGAGACACCGAGTGTATGTAGGTTGTCTTGTGCATGGGCTCTGGGAAGCGATGGGACAAACACTGCTTTACTGCTCCTGCTGGAAACATCTCTCTTTCGCAAGGTGTGCTGTGGCTACTGCGGTCTCAGAGACATGCAGAACCTTTGTAGGCAAAGAACCTGACAGGCAAATCCAGACATCGACAGAATAATGTAATCAGGCATTTAATACTTTCAAACACTACATAAGGTTAGGGACTGCTATTACTGTACCTAAAGGGTTACATATGAGTACATTATTATTTTTATGTACCTGCAAATCACGTTCTCCTTGTGTCTAGCTCTCTGATAAAAGGTCTCTTTACCCGTGGGGACCTGGACACTTTACAAAGGCCACGCACAAATCAAAAAATGCTCTGTAGCGCTGAAGCTTTGGATTCTCCCATAACAGAGAGCAGAATGCAGTTACATTGCTTCCGACTAACCAACATCATGTTGCTTCCTTATACAATTGGTAGGTAGTCAGCCTTAATTTCTGTCACATTACATGTCTACTTATTATGCTTCTATTGTTCTTTGTATTACAGTCAGTAAGCGAAAGCTTTTTTTCAGTTTATAATCCATCACCACAAACTATGCACTTTCAGTTGTATTTTGGCAATGTCTTGGAATGGAAGCGATAAGGTTTGTGAATTTGTGAAGCTCAGTGAGTGGCTTGTCCTGGTTTTATTTCTTTAAGGGGTAAGGTTTGATCTTTTGCTATTTTAAATTGCAGTTAACAGACAAATTCTGTGGTTTTTTATTCTACATATTTTTCCCAAGTTTTTCAATACATTTGAATTTGAGAACTTGAATATTCCCTTCCTCCACACACATCACCTTCTCCCTAAACAGTACCCTGTTACTGTGTTGAATAGTACTTATTTCTTAAGAGACAAGAGACTAGGGGAAAACATAGTTCTACATCTAAGTGAATTTTAAAATTTCTGTTCTCCAAGGGGTTGCAATATTTTGATAGTGTTCTTTTGTCCTATAATGGATCACAAGTAATATTTCACAGTGCCTTGGGAGAAAATGTATCTGTGACTGTTATAATCTGTAATTTAGGCAGCTTTGGCTCCAGACTTCAGGTACCATTGGAGTACACAGCAAATATTTGTTAACTAATGCTTTCCAACAAGAACTTTAACTAAAAGGGTTTGATTAAATGGCTCTTGTGGCATTTTGCTTCATTCTACTTTCAGGCAAAAAGTCTGATTCATAGTTCATAGTTTCTCTGTTGGTCTTTGCTGAATGCTTTTAGTCAGAAGCACCGCGGGTGACTCGGTGCATTACTTGTTAGAGAAAAAACACAGGGTATGGAGTCTTTTATAGAAATCAAAAGCCAGGCTGTGGCTCTGAACTTGCTTCCAGGTCTTACTGATCTGGTACCAAGTGTTCCAAAGTGAATTGAGGGACATTTGCAGATGTGGACACAAACATGAACATTAGAGCTAGCTTTCAGCATTTAGGGTTTGATTTAGGGTTCTTGCACAAGCTTATAAACTATTTTCACAAACACCCTTATAATCACTCTCTACTGGAGAGTCTTGATCTTTATCTCCAGTTTAGGGAAAACCATGTGCTCTTACCTTGGACAGATGCTCCTTTCTTTGTTTTCTGTGCGCAGAACTACTTGGCCTTTCTAATGGACTTTTTCTTTCCTCCCTCAGACTCAGCTGCATTGTAATTTAGCTGAGGTTCTGTAGTTGGTTTTTTTTCTCCTCTTAAAATTTTAATAAAAAAAGTTTTTCAGTCTCTTGGCAAGTTGTTCCAAGGGGGCTTGTCTTCTGCCAGGAGCCTTTCTTGGCTTCCATGTTGCTCCATTTGGTGCACTCTCTGTACATCTGGATTTAGCACTGATACGTTTCTTCTTGGGACTGTCTGGACAGAGTATGTATGTATATGCTCTCAGGCACAAACATGGTAGAAATCTCTAGGATCTCTGGATGCACAGCAGCCTCAGTGCTGCTGCTGAGCAGTAATTCCACCCAGGTGTCCCAGATGGTTGTAATAAATGTTTGAATCCTGCCCTGAGAAAATTTTCAAGTGGAGAAAAAATGACAAATCCAGAAAAGTTAGGACATAGGCAACTCTACCTGGAGTGAAATAGTGGGCTATACAGGGATGTTATGTCCTGTTCCTGATTCTGTTACAGTGACTGGGTTTTTCTCTGTACTTCAGCAGTCTTTCTGAAATAAGTCTACAGTTTTGAGATGGAAACTTCAGTTTGGTGGGGACTATTGTCTCAGAAACAAGGCAAAATCTCCTGTGTTCTGAACTTAATACATGCTAGAAATTAGTTCTATGTTTGTAAGGGGAGTCGTTGTTTTACCTCTGGTTTAATGGTAGCTTTTTCTCCTGGTGACAAAGCCCCCTGCAGGAATTAATTGTGTTCCTTACCCTCTGCAGCAGGTTGTCATTTTCTCCACTGGTCTGTCACAGCTGTTCGTAGGCCTGCACTGGGAACTGCCTTGCGGTGGGTCAGAAAGGGAACGCGCACCTGGGCTGGAAGCTGGGGAGGGAAAGAAAGTTTTTAAACTGGCTCCGGTAGCAGAGATATTCTGACATAAAACTCTACTTTGAGAGGACTGCTTGTCCTTTCTCCCGATAGTAGGAATAGCAGAATTTTGTCCATAATTTGTGCGAATCGGTTTATTTTGAAGGCATAAGTAATAGATGTGACTTGTTTGACCCTTTGCACAGGGGAAAGCCCACCCTGTAAATTAGTTTAGTTTTGCATAGAAAATATTCCACCAGCATAGGGGTGGTGGAATGTATTGTGGCAAACATGAAATAACAGCTGGCCTAGAATGAGGTATGGAAATTAAAAAACTGAAGGGTTTTGAACAGATTTCCCAGTTAGGTGACTCAGTGTCCACAGCATCTTTTCCTCGCTTTTTTAATTTTGTTCCTGAACGACTCCAGAGTTCTTTCCAGCGTGTGTCATGCACCACATGCTTTATTCACATTCCAGGTATCCCACACTTGTTTTCACAGAGTCAAAAACTAAGTTTTTTTTTTTTCCTTCTCTCTTTCTCCCCCCTTCCCCAGATCTTAGACTATTTATAAATTGCACAACTTGACAGGGAAGCACTATGACCAACGTGCGAGCATAGAGTTTAATTATCAGTTACTCTTTTTGATGTTAGTTTGGCAACCACATAGACAGAAGTGCATTGCAGACGTCTGGTTCAAGTGTTATATGGGTGAAGCAGAGGGAACTGAGTAAACATTTTCACTGTGTCCTTCTCAATACTTCTTATTCTAACTCTGCCACGAGAGGGAATACGTTTTCTACAGGTGGTGGTTGTTGTCGTTGTAGTTTTTTAATATTGTTTCTGATCATTTGCTTGAAGTGCAACTTTTGTTTAGCTTCTGAAGGAGTTATGGATGATTTAGCCAAATCTTTCCTTAAAGATATGATTTTTACTCAAGAGAACTTAGTGCTTGGTAGGTCACCATTTTACCAGCGTTCAAAAAGTCTTCCAAAGTGAAAGGCACATAATTTCACCTTATACTGTAACAACACACAGAACAAAATGCTTGGCTGCTCCTTCTGATAAGAGCAATACACATGCATTATCAAAGCCATTTGCCCCTTGTTTTGGATGGGAACTGCTGTCCTCATTGTGTTTGTGCATATGAAGGGACATTTCTTTACATTAGAATACAGCTGATGTGGAAATAAAGCTCATGCAATGCAGAGGGCATACGTTTTTGGGGGGCACTCTGCAGTGGGCCATCCATGAGCATACTCTGGAAAGGATTAGTCCATAGCTCTGTCTGGATATATGTGAAACGGATGCGAGTTAGCTACTGAGGTAGGGCAAAACTCTTGTCGCAATGCTCCTCTTTTTCCGTGCCAGCATAAATCATGAGTAATTCCTTGAGTGTAATAAAGTAAGACTGGTTTTATCCCAATGTAAATGAGAGACGCCGCCAAGTTCTTGGTGTAAATATACAAAAACTTGTAAAAATTCCTTTTCTTGACGTACATCTTACTCTACCCTTGAATAACACTTTTTTTTTTCTCTTCATTCACTGCAATCATTCTATTTTTTTTTTCCTTTTAGTGTGAAAATATAGGGGGACTAGTATGCCCACATTTGAGAAAACTTATCATCCTGCTTTCAAAGAGAAATAGCATTGCAATTTGCTGATGTGAAACTATTGACTTAAGTAGAGGTGGAATGCTTACAAACCTTGTAAAACTATGCCAGTGTGCCTTTTTAGAGGGGTGCTAGAAAGAAACCCACCCCATGGTATTCTTAAGGTCTGAGCCAAGAATTGCTGAATCCAGCTGTGGCTACAGTAGATTTTGTCACAGGTGGTCACAGGTGTTTGCAAAGGCTTGACAGCTATTCAGAGCAATGGGAGAACAGTTCTTGGGATGTGGTAGAAAAGGAAGGAACGTGTCCACCCCCTGTGTTTTTCTAGCCTGATAAACTCAGATTTAAATTTATCATCACGCTTCCAAGCACTGTCATTGCTTCTCCTTAGATTATTTCACTTTCTGGCACGTTGGTGGACTGAGTTTGGGCACAGCAGTCTTAATTATTTTTCTTTTTCAAAACAGTTAAGCCACAAAACATTGTGCAGTTTTCTTCTTGGCAACAGCTTTTTTCCGTGCTGCCAGGACATTGTTGAGCTCTTCTCACTTTCTCTTGGCATGGATGCAAATAGCAACCCTTTTCTTTATAGGTTACAGATCTCATTTATCACTGGAAGGCTTAAAAATTCTAGAGGAAGCCTCGTGAGTGATAAGTTTCAACTTCATTGACCCTGGTCGGCTTCTCTTTGATGCTTCTGGGTTTTGAACACTTTCTGTGCTAATTTGTGGCTCTTTGTCAAAACAAAAGTTTAGAACAGCTCACATTGTGGACTATTTTTCATGTCTGCTTTGACCTATTTGGAGCACTGTACTAGCTATGCGTGCTGCCCAACTCTACAAATAAGGAGCAAGAAGACAGATAATCAGAATAATTCCCCTCTCTTCCTTCTTGTTCCATGTTTTTAGGATGTGTTCAGTGATGTTTGCCTTAATGTCAAATGCAAGGTGTGTCGCTTCCCAGTCAGGAGGAAACCTGAGAGCAAACAGAGTCTCCCTCTTGTCCTGTGCTGCTCCAAGGCCATTGCTGCTGTGTGTTGACTCACACAGGAGGCTTGAAGAAAAGCTATAGGCCATTTGATTAGTTCTGTGTTTTAATCAAGTATTTCCTCCCTCACTTCATATTCAAAAAACCCAACAAATGTGGAAATAAAGAAAAACTACCTCCTAAACATTACCTCCAAAGTTACCTGACAAGCGCCAGGTTACAGGGTAGTCCCACAGGATTCAGATTATATTTGCAACATAGATATTTACATCTCTCATTTTATAAACTATACTATATCATATAGTATCATACTTCCATATATTCTGTGCGGATATGATAATTCATTGTCCCAAGGTGTTTAAAAACTGTGCTGTGGTGTGCATGTAGAGTTGCTAAGCTGATATATGTTGTTTAAAGACTGGTTGCCACAAATAGTATTCCCATTCTGACTTTGGCATGTTATCTTTCTGAAACAAAAAAGAATTGCACAGATCATTAAGTTGTTGCCATTTGACTCACTCTGTCATGATTCCACTTGTGTTGTTTGATACTTCACACAGCGTGTTTCTTATGATAGCCTTGCATAAGTCAGGTGTAGGGGCTACACTCCTTTCCCAGAAGATTCCTGAAATTTCCCTCACTTTTGTGCTAGTTCTCCAAGTTATAGCATCCCCTTATAGTGAAGATAATGTTGCCTGTGTACCACCTTAAAGTGCTTTTGTTCTGTTTTCTCTTTTATGACTGCATGTACCCTTTCTAAAGGATATGCGAGGTTGGTTAGATGTAAGTACATATAGGCACTCGTGCAAGGCAACGCTGAAACAGGCGTGACCGCGCTGCCCGCTTTCCTATGTGAGAGCCTAGGAATGTGAAGTTGGCTGCAGCTGTGACGGTGTGAAAACAACAGCAGGAACTGGAGTAATAAAAAACCCCCTCTGTTTCTACCCTTCCTCCTTTCATCTGACCTGAAAACCACTGTGGACTCTTGACTTGTTGTCCCCTGGCTCTCTGCCTCGGTTGCTCTGGGGCAGCCTGGACCCGAGACCTGGCTTCTGGAGCAGAAAATTTCAGTTTTGCTTGTACTGCTCAAAGGACTTGAACTCAGCTCTACAGACATGGAGGTTTGCCATTAAATTCTGTCAGAATAGAATTATATCTGTTAGAAGAAATCCTGGGCCTCCAAAAATCTCGTTTAACCATCTTCATTAGGAATAATTTAAATCTCGGGTGCTAAGCTTGGGTAAAATTTTCCTACTGTGAGTTCAGAATCAATCTACCTCAGATGGGGATTGTGCTCAGACTTCATGAGGAGCAAGTCTTGTGTTTCTTTTGTTAGACATGTTATCTTGAAATTCTTTTTGTTCTTTCTGCCACCACAGTGTGAATATATGTCTCACTGATTCAAACACAATGTCATGCCCTGAGTGCTCTCTGTTTAGCTGCTTTCTGTCCAGCATTCCTCCGTCTTACTCTCTGGCTTGTGAAATGTTTCTAATTCTGTTGTTTTTATCTAAATTTAGTCTCATTTTAGTGACGGCGAGTTCATGAGCTCTCTGAAGCTTTTGGTGTTTTGCAATATCTGTAATCACTCTAACAGTGCTTTGGAATGATCAGTGAGTTTCCTCTATGTTTAGTTTACTTCTTGCAGTGTGATTCATGAAGATGTTGGGCTGAGTACTAGCACATATTTATCAACATCGACACTGAACTGTTCCTCAGAGCAGAAACTGTTTTTTCAAACCAGCTGTCCAGAGACCGTTAATTTATCAAAAATATTTATTCTTTCTGAAAAGCCAGTGCTAAGTGTGCAAGTAAACCTTCTTTAACAGCAACTCAAGAGTACTAGTCTTTTAAGATATCAGAGGATGTTGTCAGTATGTTCCCATAGATGTCGTTCCCATGACTCTCACCAGTTGAACCCAGGAAGACTACAGAGGCGAAGAAGATGGCATATCTAGATACTCTTCTGAGGAGCCGAATCCTTTCCAATGTTTCCTGCTAAACATTTGGTTGAAATGGTGCCACTTGTGATGAAAATGAGGGGTATTTCACTGACTTCATTTTAAAGATGCAAAAGCCGCAGCCTTCCCTGAGCAGATGTTAAGTATGTATTATAATGGTACAGGACTGTCTTTAACTTCTTTTAAAGGAGAACTCCAAAACCGCCAAAATCACCCCCTTCAATTGGTGATACTGACTTCAAGATGCTCAGGGTTTTCATCCGTGTCTTTGACAATTAGTATTTTAACTTTCAAGGAGTGTTAAGAAGCTGTAGAACACATTTGAAAATTATACCCCTGACACATGCTTTTTTTTTTTTCCCCCCCTCTTCTTTTTCAGAAAGTATTTTGGGGAAAAGATAGGACTTTATTTTGCATGGCTGGGTTTATATACAGAATTCCTCATTCCATCTTCAGTAGTCGGGATTATTGTATTTCTTTATGGATGTATAACGATTGAGAGTGACATTCCTAGGTAAGTTTCTCTGTGATCAATAATTTGTTACTTGAAAATTATAAGACTCTGCTTTTTGTTTGTAATCCCTAGTGAGATTAATTGCTTTTAACACGTCTGAAGAACAGTGATGTATCGTTAACAACCCTGCGAGCATTAGAAATACACATGTAGATATTTGAATGACACACATGTATTTGGCTGTTCAGTATTGCAGCTCCTGAAACAGAAATGTTCAGTGAGTCTACTGCGTTAATGTGAGTTCTTTTTTATGACATCCATTTGCTTTTTACGAATGCATGTATCTCCACGCCCGCCCAGAAAGACATCACGCAGAACTCACTGAAGTTAATTCAAATACACTGTCCAGTACTCTCAGATTACTTTGTTCTTCTTAGTAAAATCAGGCTATTTGCACAAGTAAGATGAACAATAGTTAGCAGATTTGGCATATTTGGTATCCATAGTATCCTCCTTCTTGACAGGTACAAAAAATGTTGAGTTTTGTGCTGTATGTCCTGAGGGCGTTACACTAAACAAAACCTGTCAAATGGCCACAGTGATGTTAATGTCTGCCTCTCAGTGAAGAAAAAGGACACGTCCTCTGTGTTATCTGTGTGTGACTTCTGGGGGAGACAGGATACTGGATTACTGGTACTGCTGGTCACGTTGTTGTGGCAGTTCCTGCGTTCTCTCAAATGAATTGGCAATTTTTAAAGTGGATCACTGCAGTAGGATGTTATTACTGTTAGGTAAATGATGAATAACAACACATCTGAGTCAGGGTTTGTTTTCTTAGCTTGATCTGGATGAATCTTGATGGGCTGTGCTTGTCTGTGGGAAAGCTTGTGTTAACATTTAAACTTCAGTGAGATTTATGGCTAAGATGTATCTGCAGCACCCTCTGCTGCCTTCTGAAATAGAAGAGAGCATTGCTTTAACAGTGTGATAGCTGGAAACAGCTGTCTGCCTTTCAAATGGTATAGTATTAAACATAGTGACACTACAGTTTGAGTAGTTCTTTTTTCATCTGAAGTCATAACCAAAATGCTATTTAGTGATGGTCAATCTAGGAACAATCATAATCACAGTATGGCAGCTATCAATGAAGCAATGTTGCAAGTCTTTCCTCAGCTCACAGTCCTGGCAAGGACGCTTGAGCTTTGCACTGCTCAGTTCACCTGAGTAAGACTGTGTAGGTATGAAGGTCTTTCAGGTACAAATCTCATGAAAAAAAGTGAAAGCACACTCAGCAGTGTCAAGTAGGGTTTGGCTTGTTAGAGAGATAGTGATAATGATTTTTTAAAGATTTTTAGAAACTGAGTAAATACATAGCAAATAAGAATAAGAGTTAAAATAAGAACTTAAAGATTATAAATCTGTAAGAAAGTCTCTGATCTAACATTTTCCAGAGGACGGCTGAACAAATGCTGTAAACTGAGGGAAAGGAAATACAACTTAGCATCTGAATATATGAGGCAGAAGTGGAAGCTTTCTGGTTTTTATAAAATTTACTGCTGGGGGGGAGGGGGCTTTTTTCCCTTTTTTTTTTTTTTTTTAATTTTGGAAAATTAGATGAGCACTCTGTATTAGAAAAACAAGGAGCTGTGGAGACCAAGAATAGCGCATATATATTCAGCACTCAAACTTGAGAACCCTGAAACGTAAAGGTATCTGATTTCCTGAAACCACTATGCACACAATATCTGAACACCCTGAAAACATATTAGAATGGGTGCCTAAAATAACTGCCCACACTTGAATAACTTAGCCAAAATCTTATAGCAGATGGTGTTACAGATGAGAATTGGTGTTAAAGCCTTATGCTGGGAAAACAACCATTGCTTTTATAAATACCTTAAAAATAAAATGCAGGGTAGAAGTGAATCTCAAAGTAAATGTTGTGAAATATGACATCCTTGCTAAGAATGAGACTCTTGGCTGGTGTAAGTCCTTTAAATTCAGTACACGTATGTCAGTTTATACCAAAACCTAACATATCTTGCAAATGGTGTTGCAAATTTGTTTTGTCTGTGACACAGACCAACCCACCAGCCTGGGTGCTGGTTCTGGCTTTTATGCAGACATACATGGCCAGTCCTGATACATAAAGTAGCATGGTATTTGGCATGGATTTTTGTGCCACCATGTTAAAAATGTGTGTTTTGTCAAGGACACAGAATTTCCTTTACGGCCACTTCAGAATTCTTTTTCATGAGTTTAAATCTGATCTGTATCAAATCATGGTACTGACTACAGAGATGGCGCTTTGACTGTATTTATTTAATTTCTTTTGGTGTGGTTAACCTCAGTCTTCAGTGATGCAGTCTTGACTAATTCACGACTACAGTGTGGTAATTAGACTGTTTGCTGTGTTGCACTGCTCTCCTGTTGGTAAGGTGCCTATAAATATTTCAATATTCCAGCCCAAGCAACGCATGTTGCAGAAACGCACAACTTCTGTTCTCTGCAAGTGCAAACCACGTTATGTCGCAAATAGCTCGCAACAGCTACGACGTGCTGCTCGGTCTCGCTAGCCCACGTACCCCTTTTCTAAGTCGTAATACCCCGTGCGCTTGTCATTCGCAGTAGAGAAATGTGCGACCAGCGCAATGCCTTCACCATGTGCCCCCTGTGTGACAAGTTCTGTGATTACTGGAACCTCAGCTCCGCCTGCGCTACCGCTCGAGCTAGCCACTTGTTTGACAACCCCGCCACCGTCTTCTTCTCCGTCTTTATGGCTCTCTGGGGTGAGTGTTGCTTTGCGCGTTAGCGGCGGCGTTTGATCTTTCCAAAGAAAGAAAAATTCGCTGAAAATTTCTGAATATTTTCTCCTGACAGAAACGAAAGCTGCGATGCACCGTGGTAGAACGTAGAGTAGCCTTATATGTAATAAAGTGCTATTTGATTGAATGTGGTACCTTTGGCTTTACGAAGGCGGCAAACCTCAGAAGGCCGGCGAGGGGCTGTCTGTGCCGGCACAGGAGAAAGCAATATTACAAGGTTTTCCATTGTCAACAGCAAGCTTTGGAATAAATGGAGAGGATTTGGGTAGTTCAGGGAAGGAAAATGTGTCCTTTCTCCATCTACTGCCTTGTTTAATGGCACTTCTAAGCTTTGCCATGTTTTTCTTAATTTTTCTTCCTTTTCTATTGACATGGCAAGTCCCTTTAATACCTTCGCATTTGGGGCCAGGATGTATTTGGGGATTGGTGTGGCGCAGGCAGATGAAAGAGTTTAATTTAAGCACAGGGTGCACTTCCATGTGGGACAACTTAGTCCCATAATTTTATCAAAACTTTATGGGATTCCAAGAACAATGGGACTATTATAATTTTAATTATAATATGTTCTGAAGTATTCCATTTAAACAAGCTTGGTTTTCTTTAATGGCAAATATACCCTGTCTCACTGCGGATATCAAAACACTTCATAAACACTAATGAATGCGTTGTAGTATTATTCTTATTGTTTCTAGCCTTACCTCTGCCCTGAAAAGTGTGTGTACTGGGCTTGCGTGTATTATTGCTGGTGTTATGCCCTCATTCACTCTAGATCTTGTTTATTGTGAAAGTTAAAAGGTGTTATTGCTACTGTAAGACGATTTTTTATTCCCCTATTCATTGTTCAAGAAATGAAATTTTTATTCTTAATATGAAATTGAGCAAATATATTGTTGTATTATAGCGTTAAACTATTATATATGTTATATATTGTGTTATAATTTGCAACCCTATTAAAATTTTACAGCTTGTTTTAGAAATGACTGATTGGTAGCTCGGTGTTGGATATGGATAGCATAGGGTTTTTAAGGAACTTGCAGACAGAACAGATCATGGAATTAAGAAATTTTTGTTTACCAGTTCCTGGAAACCTTCAGCAGAAGTTAGAGAACATGTAAGCACTATGAGTGAGAGAAATGGCAAAAGATGATGAATTTATAGACGTGCAGAATGACTTACTTTCCTGCTTCAGATTGCTGCCAATTGCAGAGTAGGCTGGCAGATAAGGTGTCACAGTTTTGCCGTACACTGCCTTGTCCAAGTTTCAGGGTAGCTATTTGGACAGATGTGTATGAATGACAGTTCATTTACTCTTTCAGAGGTAAATAGTATTTCCATCACAGAGAATCTGTCCTGTAAACTTGCATCCATGCAAATGATCGTTTCCTTGGATCCTCATGCAAAACAATTATGTTTTAGTATCAGCAATGCAATGTGCAAAACAAAATGTTGATACGTCCTTGCACTATGATAAATTAGTAAAATCTGTAAAGGAACAGAAAGGAACCAAAAGTTCCATATGCATTGCTTTTAAAAAATAGGCACTTAAGGATTAGAATAAAAAAAATCTTTCTGAGCTGTAGCCCCCCTCCAAAAAATGTTTCCCACAGATTGGAAAAGTCTGTTCTTGGGACCACGATAACTGAGCTTGTCAGTGCAAGAAAGTACAGCCGTCATATACAAAGAACAGCAAAGTGAAACGAAGTACCCTTTACTAACTCTGCCCAGCTTGCCTGTTAAGTATTAGATTACACCAAATTCTGCTGCCTTCCTGCTCGGAAGGAGACTGTGCTGGTTCTGTCTAGAGCTCGTCCTCACACACCTAGGGGCTTGCCTCACGGTATCTTGAGTAAATGTTGCCTGAATGCTTTTTCCTAAGATATAGCGTAGCGATGCGGAAACTGGCATGTCTTATGACTTAGAATTGTATACTTAAAAGAGCAAAGTGTGGTAATTTCAGAGCTGGCTGCATTTCACGGTGGTGTTGGGCACGAGAAGTCTGTCATCCCGCTTGCCCTACCCCGTTCTGTAAAAGGCAGATGAGTTACTACGGTTATTAGCTTGAGAGGAATCATGCTTTCACTCCCTGATCTTGATGCCTCATAAAGCGTCTTTGTGATTCCAGCAATACTGTTTGCAAATGACCATATTCACAAAAAATACAGATTAATGCCTGACTAATTGTGCTTAATGTCACTGGTGTTCTGGGATACTGATTTTCAGCTGTCAGATGTGTTTATTAGAAGGACGGTTGAATATAATGGGACTGTTTTCTGCTAGTGTAAGTCAGTGCAAACTTGCTGATTTCAGAACAGCTACTGCATCTAGCCAAATAAGTTCTTACAGAGCTAAATGTGGAACTACCTTTTTGAATAACAGGAAAAAATAGAATGAGTAATAGCACCCTATAAAATAACCAAATGTTTTTGTATTTAGGATATCTAAATACCTTTGAGTTTTCAAAACATGCTAAATATAGCTTTTATATATCCTCCTCTGTAAGGCAGGAGCAGAGATAGCAACTTAATTGCTTAATGTCCGGATTTAATTTCAGTGTACTGACAATCCTGTGTTTAAGTGATATTTATTTCATACATTATGGGAGGATACCTGTGCAGAAAATACTTGCAGCTAACTGTTGGCATAGATTCTGTCTTGTAAGACTCAGGTTATTTTAATAGCAGTCTAACTTTTCCCAGTGTTATCTTACAGCTTACACCAAGTGTAGATGCATTCAAAGAAGCTGGATCTAATTCTCCACTGTAGTGTGTCTTGTGGAACTATTCACAAGATGTTCAAAGTGATGTAAATACTGCTGTGATCCAAAAGTATTTTTACAATCCCCTTTTCACCAACTGAAAAGGTGAAGCGGAGCATGAGGAAATTGAAAATAGTGCCTACAGTTGCTTATAGGTATAGCTTTTATTGGTATAGGGGGTGGTTTAATTGGTATATACTGGTTTAGTGTTGATATAGTAATCTGAAAATAGGTGTCCACAAGTCAAGAGGAAGAAGTGCTATTTCTAATAAATCCGTAAGTCTATAAATCATGAGCAGCTAGGCAAAGGGCTAGCTAAAGGAAACAGCAATTATGAGAGGAAGGTCAGGAGACTGTAAATATGAGACAACAGTACAACATCTGTTCCTTCATATTAATGAAAAAGGAAAAGCAGGAGACTGAACTACTGGCCAGTCCTTCAGAACAAAATCACTGTGTCTATGCAGGACAAAAACATTGAGCTGTACCACTATAATATATTTCAAAAGAACATTATTTTCTACATATTACTGAGGGTCTTAGTTTACATATAGGTATCAGTGATTTATTTCAGTAGCAGGCTACACCTACCTTCTTCATGTGCTTCTGACTGATTAGAAACACTGGAACAGCAAAATCTGTTTGGCCAGTTACACTGTTACATGTTAATATTTAGAGCTACATTTTGTTTCATTAGATGTCTTGTACTCATGAATTCTAGAATGACTCATGGTAAATTAAGGAGTTGATGTTCTTGGGGTGGATATCAGCAGATATGGGTTCAGTTCCAGTCTCTGACAAGAATTTACCAATGCCTTTGGGCAATCCATGTTGTATCTTTCTGTATTTTATTTGTAAAAAGACAGTAATTATTGTTTCCATGCTTTGCTTGTGTTCTTTCTTTAAAATTGGGCCTGGGGCTGTTTTGTAGTGCTTATTTATAAAGGGCCTAACATAATGGGATTCAAATATCAGTTAGAGCTTATAAGTAACACAAACATTCACCATAGTGCATTGGATTTATAATGTTTAAATTGTTTTGGTTTTTTTTTAAAGCTACTATGTTCCTTGAACAATGGAAGCGTTTGCAGATGAGATTGAGTTACTTCTGGGATCTAACTGGACTGGAGGAAGAAGAAGTAAGTTTCCTCTCCCTGTGCTAATTTACCGGATAAAATATTTTATATCTGAAGATATGCCTTGATATTTAGATTTCTCATGAGTGTTCTCCAGCCCAATGCAGATCATAGCTATGCTTTCTAAATTACTGTAACTGATACAGTTTTGAGTACCAATGTATCATGAAAGAAATCATCACTTATATCTTACTGGTCAGCATTTAATAATCCTTTTCAACATTAATTATAACAGCAGATCATTTTTTTGCTGAGAATGCCCTTATGCCATTGTACAGAGTGCAGTAACAGAATGATTCAGAATAAATGTCTCGTCATATAGATGCTACTTCATTATGTATATCAAAAAGTCTCTGTGACGATGACCGTTAACATGTCAGGGTAACAGAAATAAGATTTGCGTGCAGGTCTGTGCTGCATCTGTGATGCCTTAGGTACATCCAGAGCTCTAGGTACTCACCCACAGAGCTGTTGCAAACACCATATGGGGCCAGTTTTTGAGAACAATTTTAAAGTGTTTTGCAATTGCCTGTGTGGCTTCTAGCTGTACCCAAATTGACGGAAAAGTGAGACATACTTGTTTATTAGTATTTACAATGTCCCTAAGTTTGTTTTCAGTTGTGTTCTTAGGCACTGTTTTACATATCATGGCCTATGGTCTGTTTAAACTACTGAGACTCTCACCAGATGTTTAATTTCTAAATCTGTCTAAAAAGAGTGCAGTAACTAGCTGTAAATATCATACGAAGAACAGGTAGACTTTGGACCTTCCATTATATACCTGCTAGCAATAATTGCTGATGTGGTTCTAGTACAGGGTTGTATTCAGTAATTAATTCAGAATTGCAGCAATCACATTCTCTTTTATCATTAATGGTGAGTTGAATACCTATATGGATCAATTCAGTGTGCCTTGCTCTCTTCATTGACATAATAAAATGTGGTCGGGTTCCTGGAAGGTGAGTTTTAGGCCTGCCTTGGTTTGATGGGAGGATTTAAATCTGTTTCTTCATGTTCCAGCACAGTTCCTTAAACAACAGACCACATACAAGCCTCCAGCCCTGCTACTCAAGCTCAGCTCAAACAGGGTGTAGAGTGCAAATAACGTAGAAGTAAGCTGGCATCATGAACGTCATGATGTAGCACGGTGATATTGTTCCACTTTTGTCTATTCCTTAGATAAGAATCATTGGATAAAATGAGAAAATAACCCTGAGAACAGACAGCACACTCCAGTATTCCTCTTCTTCCATCACTATCCCAAAATGCAGCCTTTAGCAATGTCTGTAGTGTAAGGGAGATCTCCCAAGCATTCCTTCGCTGCTGACTTGACTACAATCTCCTCTATTTTGCATCTGATTTCTCAGCTTTTTCACTACTCTCTATCCAGTTATGATGTGGGCGATGCTCACAGTATAACCCAGTACTCACAGTCTGTAAGTTGTGATGCAGACCAAGTGCATCAGCACATCAGAAATTACTGCTTGTCCTATGTGGAATGTCATACTGTTCCCTGGGACAACAGCAATTTTGTACTTATTTCAGTACAAACTGAGAGGCTGGAGAGCAAACTCTTGGCTTTACACCATACTTCATGAACCCACCAGATTTTACTGAATTTCAAGTTCATCACTTGCAGTACAAAATCCTAAGGTTTAGCTTAGTATTTGCAAAATGCTGTGAAAGAATCTAGGTTTGTGAGGTCCTGTGATGAAGAGCTCTGAAGTGGTAAAAGTCTGTGGACAGGAACTGTGGGATCAGCAAGAATCCTTTGTTTATGACAAGTGAAGAAGTGCCAGACACATCGCAGCACAAGTTGAAGAATTATGGACATAGAATCATAAAAATAAGGCTGGAATGGACCTTGAGGGGCCATCCCCTGCACATGATAGGATCAAGTCTACTTAAATTATTATGAAAAGATGTTTGTCTAATTTGTTCTTAAATAAATCCAGCAGTGGAGATTTCACTTCCTCCCTAGGCAATCTATTCTACTGCTTATTTATCCATACTGCTAATAAGCTTTTCCTAGTGTCTAACTGAAATCTCCTTGCTAAATGTTCATTTTTTACTTGTTCTTTCTTTCAAAGATAAGGAGATTACTTCTGTCTTCTTTCCAGCTAAATTCAACATAATATCATCTCTCTTTTTTTTTTTTTTTTTATGTTGAACTACCCTCTGCTCTTTCAGTCTTTGTTCTTAAATCATTTTCTAGATGTCTGTTTATTCTTGTTCACTTCCGGACATTTTCTAATTGATCCAGCTGTTGCTTGAAGAATAATGTTCAACATGGACATGTCTCTTGACCTGATATCTTAAGCAAAAAGCCATGCACTGTATCATCTTCTGTCAGCTCTTGGTACTTCAGCAAAAATTCAAAAGTTAGATCAGGTTTTGTTTACCTTTTATCCATTAGATTAATAAAGATGAAGATAAATTTATCTGTAAGACAGACTTTGGTACCATGTTTCAGTGGTGGTGAAGTCTTTACAAGTGTTGAAAATTATGTTGGAAAATGGAAAATTGTGTCTGATCAGGTTAGGCCAGAAGGAACTAGAAGTGGAATGCACAGGATCACTTAACAGAGCGAGAAGGAAAGGGACAAGGAAGAAGTTTAGAAGGTTTAATGTTTTTAAGACTAAATGGATTTGAGTTGTTTATTATTATCAATTCCTTTAGAAAGTGAAGTTACAGAACCAAAACAGGGAGGAAAACAACCATAAAAATTGAAGAGCTGAGAAGTACATTGTGAATATGATATTGATATAAATGCCTTCAGTGTAATTTTTGTGGATTCTTGACTATAAAATTTTCAGTAAAATTGCTTTCTTTAAACACACGGGGCCAAATCTTTTGCTTCAAAAGAGTCACACAAGAGATTAATTTAGTCCATTTATTTGTAAATATCTTGGCAACAGCAGTCTGAGAAAGCAGACTCCCTAAGGCTTGCATGCATATTTGCAGCTGGCAGCCATACAGGCTTAGAGGATTTGTGTTTGTACATCTGAAATCCACAAAAATAATAGGTAGCATTGGGTACTAACTGTAAAATAGATAAAGTGTGTTGAAAAGCAGTTGAGCAACTGATAACTAAAGGGGAGGGAGAAAGAAAAGAAACAAACCCAGACCAGAACCATGAAAAACTTGGAAATACCATGAATAAGCACTCAATGTGTCATGCCACAGATATGTGTTAGTGTAACCCAATCAAACAGGTTGTGCATTTGTTTGTTTTTCACGTTGTGTGATAAGGGATATAGTCATCAATAAAGCAGGGGTTTCTAATTCTTCTAATTGTGAAGGAACTGGTGAAGAAATACTGAGGGACTGTAGTTGATGATGCGGGGAGTAGAAACTATGGGCTTCCCATTAATCTTCGGAAATCGTATTTCTAGGCCCCAGGATGTTCCTGCTTTAGGTTTTCTGGGTGGAAGAGGTTTTACCTCATTTTACCAACAATCCTATGTAAACTGAAATAGAAATGCAGTTATAAAAGATGAAATCTTAGAATTTGGAGCAGAACTCAAAAGAATAAATGGACAGAAAGTCCACAGTAACTGAAACGCCAACAAGTGGAGGTCTTGTTATTGTTCAAAGAGTCATGCTGGTATACTGTTTCAGTACAACAGGGAGGAACTTAGATGTCTGTCTTCATTAGAAACATGTTTGGTAAGTTACAATTTCAAGTTAAAATCCTGTGCTCTGTAAAATGTTTGCAAACTTTTTTTACAAACTCTAATTCCCAAAGTCTCGTTCCCCCTTTTGCTATTTGATGACTTTTAAAAAAAAAAAAAAAAAAAGTTGAACCCTTAAGGGAAGACTTGAAGATACCCTGGGGATTATCACTGAATTAAGGTAAAGTAATAAGGAAGGTAGATTGGGCAAGACAGAATTAAATAGCAAGAAGACTTGTTGCCATTAAATGTGTTTACAGATACATCCCGTTCTCTCCTAACTCAATCATGGTTTAAATCAATCTATCTTCTCTACTACATTTTCAAAATCTGTTGTGATCTGATTAATTTGATGTTTTCACCTTGCCTTCCACCTTGCAAATTATAGGAGCAGACTCCTTTTCCTGAAGTTCTAATAGTATCTGCTAAAAAAGGCAGTATAAGATGGTTTTGTTTGCCTAAAAAAATGGAGGAGTGAAAAGCAGACTCTAATAAAATGACTGTGCATTCACAGCTTAGTCCTCTTGGGAAAAAATGGTCAGTAATGATAAAAGGGGAATGTGTAGCTACAATATTTAGTGTTGTCTCAATCTCTCATCCTCACTACATCCTCAGGTTTCTTGTGCCAATGAGATGGATTATCTCACATTTCTCCCATGCCTACTCTGATTTTCGTGTTGGGCCCATGTTTCCAAATATTTTTGATCTCTGTGTGTTTTTTTTTTTACTACTTTTCCTTGGGTTTCATCACTCCTTCCAGTGAATCTTCTGTCACCCTCATTAAATTCCTGTTAACACTAATTATTTAGTGATCCTAGGATAGCCCTGATCTTCTGAACAAGTCCTTTCAACATTAGATTTAAGTGTTATGTTTAGGGGGATCGGGGTTTTATTAGGACAGTTGGAGAAGGAATGTTGAAAAACGGATGTTATCCCTCAGGCCTTAGGGGAAACTATTTAGTACCAGCTGTTGCTCTGTTAAAAAAGTACACACGAAGGCACACTTTAAACATGTTTTAATTTGTAAACTATAAGAACCAAAGCAGGTGATAAATCCTTTGCTTGCCAGAGGTTGGTAGAGATATATGATTACATTTTTTTCATTCCAAGACTGTTGATCCAGAGATGTGCCACAATATGCTGGGGCTCTAGTTAATTTTCCTCTTCCGTTTGTCTTCTACCAGACATATCAACATGCTTTCATTTCCTGTCTTTTATTCCTTTTCCATTATAATGACCTCTTCTATCTTTTCCAGGACTGAATTGTCTACAAGCCTCTAAGCTGTTCGATTCCTTATAGGTAGTCTTGATTCCTCAGGATGTTGTGACGGGCCACGCAAAGGCTGGGTCACCGGGCTGGCATGAGTTCTTTCCTCCTGTGGTCCCCCGAGTTCGGAGAGGAGACTCACGTCTTCACGTTCCCTGGTGTAAGCGCAGAGGTGGGCAGTGGCTTGGAGAGCTATGGACAAAGAGCCGGAATGGGCTTTTCCAGCCTGTGCAGTACAGGTCTCCACTCCGGTTGTTGCTGCCCAGGGCATGGTCATGGCATGGACAATGGAAAATAGGAGCTACTGGTAGAGGAAAGGAGCAACAGTGTGGAAAATCCTGCTTTCCAATAGTTCTCTGCCTTGACCTACCACATCCCGTATTTTTATCCAGCACTGCCCCTCTAGGAACTGGGACCATCTCTAGGCCTTTCCTTCTTCCTCTCCTCCTTCCCAGTGACCCAGGAGATCCAGCGGGGTAAGCAAGGTTTGCCAGCAACGTGCTTCTTGCAGAACAGGCAAGGTATGGGGTGGGTGTAGGGGGTCTTGTAGTGCAAGGGAGTGTACGTTCTGAGGGAGATGGGGATGAGGAGGTGGAGAGGGACCTTCTCCTCTCCCAGAGTCTCACAAACCCCGTCTGCCTTCTTCAGGTCCCTCAAAGTCACATTACTCCCTCTCCCAGCTCTCTCATACAAAGGTCTCTCAGACACTTGTTTTTTCTCAGCCCCATTTTTCCTCCCCTCTGTCCTCCTCTGTTGCACCTAACAAAATCAGTTTTCCTGTGCGCTGAAGATGTCTTGGGCTGATTCAGTATTAGGTAAAGCAGACATGCTGACAGCCTCCAAGATTAATCTGCTGGTGGTGTTAACAAGGAGATCAGAATCTGGTCCTAGTTCATGCAGTTGCTCCAGGCACCTCAGCACCACATCATCATGTATTCTCTTGTGTGGGGAAAGAACTTTCTTTTTAATGAGATTTTTCTTTTAAATTTAAAATGCATTTTGCATTTACTCGTGTGCATGAATGAAGGCTGCCATTTTTTTAAACCCCAACTGCATATGTAAATAATGTGGAAACGTGTTAAGAAACTCTTATTTTAATGAACTATAATAAAGGGGCCTAAATGTCATTTATTCTTCTGTAAAGTATTTTGTTTGTAATTTTTATTTATTCTGTGATTTTTCCCATGAAAAATCATTGATACAGAAAGATTAATCAAGATTAAATTAAGATGAGAAGTAGCTCTTCTGTCAATCTGCATGAAGTACTAAATGCAGTGGAAGTTATTTCTAAAAGTACTTTTGAACTTGGGGAAGGCTTTTAAAATTTAAGAACAAGACTCTGTGATATTGTTTAATGACAGCCAAAATTGCCAATTGTTTAAAATTAATGCAGAGTTTCAGAACTCATATTTCAGCAGAATTGCTTCCTATTCTTTAGTTTTACTTTATGCTTTTTTTTTTTTTGTTTGATTTCCTTCATTTTCACATGCATTTGGACACTTATGAGTAGTTCAATGCTGTTGCAAACCCATGCCTATAAAATCTCTACCACATCATACTTATGTCAAATATGTGATTATGTGGTGTGAGGCAACGTTTTATTGATACAAGTTTCTAATGGCCTTGCTTTATTCATGGCTTTCCAAGAGCACATAAGTGTGTGGTTTTCTTCTAGATTCATCCACACATCTCTGGGTCAGAGATATAGAAGTAATTCTAACCCTTGGAAAACATAAGCACTTTTTTGATTCTGGATCTTGACTTCAAATCAGTAAAACACCACTGACTCTTTAGATCTCATTTTCCAGCTTCCATCCTACTCTGCTACTTCTACTGCAAGATTACATTTCTTCCAGGCAGTGTAGAAAGTTTTTGCCATTTTTATGTGTAGGCTTGTGTGAAAAGCTTCTGATCTGTAGCTTGCCCATTAATAGTTCATTACACAATAATGAAATTTTCACTATTTCTGAATGTATACCTATCACAGCATTTTCAAATATGAGTGCATTAAGGTAGATAACTTGAACTGAGATTTTTAAAGGAGTCTGGAAGTTAGACATCCAGATACCATTGGCTCTTCCATAGAAGGTGGGTGACCAGCCTCCTTAGACCTAACAGAACAAATGCATCCAAAATGTAAATTCAGGCACCTAAACTATGTGGCACCGTTTCTAGATGAAAACTACTAATTGTAGGGTCTCATCCATCACCTGAACCTACTGATTAAACCTGTGGAGAAGTAATTCCAGAAATGAAGTGGACAGTGTTTGTGGTGGAGGGGACCAATTAACTGGTTAAGTTTTCACATAGTATAATCAGGGCATTGGGCAGGGGAAGAGAAGAACGTGCGGGTTAGGAAGACCCCTTTAGCAGTGGTGAGCCATGAAATCAGCTCATCTGTAGCGTGCAACTTCATTTATAGATTGCAGCTGCACAGCAGCTTAAGCCAATCTAACTGCACACTGCTGTGGTGCCACTATCCCAGCCGTGCAACCCCGTTCGTCCTCTTACGTGCGTGCTGGCAGTCGTACAGCTGAGTGGTGAACAGTTCAGGCAGCTGATGCAGCTGAAAGGCAGCCAGGGGTGTGAGGGGTAGGGGTTTATCCTGGTTATACCATGCAGCTGCCTGTGCACTGGCGGCAGCGCGAGGACAGAAATGGAAATGTGTGGCTAGGGCAAGGTGAAATTGAGTCTGAGCGTATGGGAGCCCAGGCTTCGACTGGATTATGCTGCCGCGAAACTCGAGCCTCAAGTATAAAAGCTTTCGACTACAAATTCAACGTTCGTGTTTGCTTCAAAGAAGTTGTTTTCATTAACATTCCTGGCTGTAAATCCAGTCATTGGGACATTTGTGGGAAACAATTAAAAGAGGCACTGGTATGGCTGAAATAAATTAATAGAGACTGAAAAAATATTTATGGTCAAAGAGATTTTTAGTTCAGATTAGCTAAAGTATCTGTATTTCTTTATGTTAGTGAGAAGCCAAGGCTCTAACTTGGAACATAATTTGACTTGAAAATTCAGAAAGGTTTGGAAAGACAGTGGTTGGTCAAAATGTACAGCTTCTGGAACCAGATAATTCTGGATATTATAAAGCTTTTGTTAGCTTGCCTCTGATGTATGTGCTTTAAGATGTTTTAGGAAGTGTACCTTAGAATGTTATGTAGAGTCCCATAGCTTTTACCTAGTAAGCCAGGTTGCCTGTAAGCCATGGATTCCAGGTGCACAGAGGGTGAAAGGAAGAAAACGCCAGAGAAATGAAAATTCCAGAAATAATAAAAATAGCCAGTGCTGAGAAAATGCTATTTCATAAACAAAAATCCGATCTGATTTTACCTGGAAGAGAGTTTCCTGGGCTATTTATGAGGCATCCTTATCAAAATGGGAGAGACTGATAGAGACTTTTGAGATCTGGCATGCTAGAAACATTCTTATCTTACATTCACTTATCTATCTCAGGTAAGGGAAAGACAGGGAAATTAATGACAGTTGCAGTAGTCCTATCCATGGGATTGATAGAAGTACTGTAAGTTTGATTTAGCATTCAACTTTCCTAGCTACTTGCCTACTCATAGATCTAAAATCTGTGACCTCTGACCAGCTGTAATAGGATGAATCTACAAAATGTTTGCCCCTTTCGTGCATCAGTGATCTTCTTTTAAACTTCTAAGCTTCTCGGGGTCATTGTACATAATGTGCAATATGTAGCCTTGGACCAATGACTAATTCAAGGCCCAGTGTCTCATGATTTTCATCTTGCTTAGAAGAAAAATACCTTATCTTAGTTGGAGGAAACTGTTGACTTCTAACCTTGCTAATTTGTAGGATATTTTTTCTTGAGGCCATAATGTTACGATTTGTGAAACAGCTATTTTAGATCAAATTTAAAGGATTTCGCAGTGTTTATTGCATTTCTGAGAGCTACAAATCTGTAATCCATCCAAAGTACACTCATTCTTAAATATTGACAGAGAAGAATTTCCATAAACATGCTCCCCTAAAGAGTGCCCTCACAGCCAAGTGTTCCCACTGTTACACATTATCAGACAAATAAAAGAGAACAGTGCCCGAGGGGCCAGGGGGTGGGGGGGCGGGGGAGCTGGGTAATCCATTCTTTAAGAACATTTATTTGGAGAAAGGGTTATAGTGGCTAAAGTGTCCTAGTCCATGACTGCAACTACTTGATACTACCACAGGACAACTAAAACCAATAAACATTACAGTGATATGCACAGACATTTTAAATTTTCTATGGGGTAGGTAGTATTTTATCAAAGTTAGAGCAATAAGTTAAGCTGGAAGTTGTTCCACTGACAAGATGGGTGATGCCCCATTTTAATGGGCTAGCATCCAACTTTACAGCTGGGTTTCTTTATGTTTGCCAGCTCATTTGTTTCAGCAATGACTTATCATGTAGTAGAATAAATAATCTTAAGTAAAATTTTCAATACCATGGTTCAAGGGACATCTGGCTTCACACAGTTCTGCTTACCAATGTAGAAGTATTTAGATGGGTTGAATTTGAATTGAATAATGAACAAGAATAAACGGTGCTATATTCTGCTACAGTTACCCACAAAATATGATATTTTGCCATTACAATGGCAGCATTTGATTGTTTGGTCCTAGTTTAAGGGCACTTAAAAGTCTGAGGCCATATTTCAAAATTTAGTTTTGCAGGTAATCCTCTGAAGCACTACTGCTGTTCTTGCTCAATGGGAGCAAACAAAGGCATTACATCTATCTATCTGGCAAATGTATTTCCATAATATACCTTATAAGTTCTTATTTTTAACTACTTTAGTTTTATGTTGCTTTAGAATACCTTAGATAGCTGAATTCCTATGTACTTGTACGGTGGCTTTTGTCTTTTAACATCCCTCAACTTGTAACAACGTTAGACGATTTACACAAGCTTTAGTTTTAATTTTACATAAATCCAATTTATTGTGCAAGTGATCTGGACTAAAAAGATTGTGAACATCTACCAGTGATGCCTTCATACGTGCTGAAATATGAAAGTACTTTTCCTTGGATGAACATCCATTACTAGGACAGTCTAAAGAGATCATTGGTGTGACTGACAATGTCTTCCTTAGACTTCCCCCCTCCCTGTCATCATCGTAAGAAATAGAGCGGTTTAGTCATTGATTTGTAATAATTAACCCTCTTGCAGCAGAGGACAGCCGGGCTCTCTGTTCCGTTCGTTCCAAGTTTCCATCTTGATTTGGGGCAGCAGCTGGGTCATTCCAGTTGTCATTTGTGGAAACCTTCCTTCACACGTGTACAATGCTTTGCTGCTCTGCTTGTGTTCAGCGTATTTGGGTAAAGCTGTTCAATGAATTCACAGTATTTCTTTGACTTTCCTTATAGTGTAAAAATGAAGCAGTACGTTGGCTTATTTTTTGCTGATAACTCCTTTGGTCTGTTAATCTGGGATAGTTTCTAAGGTTCTATTTTTTCTCAGCAATCCAGATGTTTGCCACGCATGCTTTGCAAAATTCCATTATCACTTTCTTCCTAAATCAAAGAGAAATTAAGGAGAGATTGGTTCACATTGTATATTCTTATCAGAATGGATCATTACCTACACAGCCTTAATTTGCAATGTATAGTGGATACACATGTTGTATGTTTGAGGCAAATCCTGGAGACCATTCTCGGGGAAAATTCCCACTGACGTCAATATGAGTTTTGTCTGAGTAAAAATTTCATGATTTGGCTCTTTGTTTTCAGGATGGGAATTATCATTTTCTACTCTGAGCACTCATTTGGCCTCAAAGTACCTTGGCTCACATGGTTTTCAATAAGTGTCTGGCAGCTGTACTGGCAAACTTCCAGCATCGTGGGATTCATATTTATCCCTACAAGGACATTTGGCCTTCTTCAAATCATCACAACTATTTCTAGCTTATTGTCCTAAGTGTAGAACTCTTCCCATTTTCAGACAAAGAATTGATTCTGAATTGCACTCTTTTCACAGCAGAGTGGAATTGTTCTTTCACATCCATGTATATGTGATCAGGATCAAGTATCTCTAAGTCTGTACTGTAAAGAAATGTTTCATGCAATATACTAAAAAAGAATGTATAGATACACGCATTCCAGAAGGTGCTGTGGTCTGTCCAATCAAGGGTAAGATGACCTGGTAGATTCAGTGAAGACAGATCAACTAATTTCCCAGTCCAGGTGTAGGTGTATTGAAATGTGGTTAAAAGGACACTGAAATGTCTTACTAGGAAAACGAAACATAACTTGACCAAATTTGAACAGAACATGCACTCAAAGCAAAATTATCAATAGTAAAAAATAAGTTTCAGTTTTGCTTGACATTTTATTTTCTCACCCTGTTTCCTTTCAAGTCAATTTGCTCTGACCTCTGGCAGCTGCCCCCGGTGTCCCTGAATGCTTTGCTTAGCAAAAAATAAGAAAAAAGGAAGAAAGCCAATTCAGCTCTGCAGGTGCTCCCATAGTGCGATTAGATCTCCTCAGTTTCTTACAGCTTCGTTTATCTCATTTCCCTACTTTCATCAAGCTGCCTGCTCTCGTGTACCCGTCCATGCCTGATGCCTTTGTCCTTTCTTCATTTAAGTCTAAAGATCTTTCTTCCATCTGACCCCTGAACCATATCTAAGGAGGCATGATGTAAATTTATGCAAATGAACAAGCTAGGGAAAACTTACTAAACGTCACGGTACATGCATTGATGACAGCATCTTTAGACATTTATTGTTGCATCTTTGTCTTTCCTTTCATCATCCTGCTCACCACCATTTTTGCTGTTAATCTACCTCAGTAATGTCAGAGATTACCTATGCCTCATTATTTTTTGGAGTTCCACATACACTTGTAGCACTTTCTAAGTAGTAACAACAGTGACCCTTGTGACAAGAAGTGCTATAGTGATTCCTGAACTTCATTCCCTGTGGTATTGATTTTTATGTGAGGCATAAGTAATGTAAAAGAGCTCTGCGATGCAAAGAGTGTCACACTTGCACCCTTAGAATATGTTTTATTAATTTGAATTGTACATGAAATTACAAGAGTAAAACAAGCTGCCATGCTAGCAGTTTCATTATATTTGTTTGGTATGGCATTGTACTGCTAGAGACTCAGAGGCATAGCCATACTTGAGCTTTAGAGAAAAAAAAAAAACCTCTCTCAAGCCTCCTATGTTAGTACCAGACTCCCTGGGAGCAGTAGAGTGCATGTACCATTTGTGGGACTGCCTTTAGGAGAGACATACATATGACTTGTTCACAGAGTTCAAAAAGGTAAGGAAATACTCATTTAAGGCAGTTACTTGAATGACAGTGTGTTCACATTACCTGTTCAATGCGTCAGGAAAATCTCGTGATCAGGATAAACAATACAGTGGAAGTCTCACTGTGTCTACATACTGGTGTGCAACAGAGAATGCTCGAGATGGTGTTTGATGTAGTGAAAACGTTACAGATAACAGAAAATGAACAGGACATGTATCCCCCAAAGAAGGCTGTTGAAGTTCCATGCAACCCCCCTACTATTGTCCATTAATTTTTAAAAAAATGGTATTTATTCTCTTTGTGGGTATCAGATTCATTAAAAAGTGTTAGTAAGTTGATTTTGTGGCTGGGCTGAGAAGCATATGTTCTAATTATAGTAAGGAAGGATGGTATGACCAATGCCATAGGAATAGGCTTTTTGTGGGAGGCATCAAATCCAATTCCAGGCTCTGAATGAACTAAGAACTTGGCAGGAATGAGGAAATACATGGCATTTGTCTTTTTTATGAGCTGCTCTCTTTAAAATCCTGGTAAGTTTGTGCTACCATGCTTAATTTATGCTCTAATTTGGAACAGAAAAATATAATTTGCAGGCAAAGCTTGAAAGGTTATTGATAGGGGAAACTGGGCCAGATCCGACAGCTCAAGAGAGGCAAGGCAGCCACAGCACCATGCCCCCAGGTCCAGCCTGTAGTGATGCTAAGCATGTATTCCCAATAGGCATACATACATAGAGCACACATACATGCCACATATGTATATATAGACATGGCCAGGCACACAGATCTCACACACGCATGCAGCAGGCACACAAACACAGACAGCACAGTGGACTCATCCTGCTCCTCTCCCTGGCTGTGCAGGATGGAGGCCTGCTAGTGAGAATATATATATGCACATATGTACAATGCAGATCTCCCCAGTAGCTGGGCTCACTCAGTCTGCCCAGTAGCCGCCCCAGGGCCCCAGTCTCCCCAGTTGCTGGCAGGCAGAGGTACAAGCCTGCAACACTATGGACCCTCTCCAGTTGGTCACTGGTACAGACATTCCGCTCCCCCAGAGCTGGCTGGAACTGCCCTGGCTCCCCAGCAGCCAACCCACCCCGGTCTCGACTTGAAGACACACACACGCTCCAGTGGGCCGCGCTCCTAGAGGCCCCCAGACCCTGTGATCCCTCTGGAAGTTGACTGGGACTCCCCTGGTCCCTCTGGTAGGCAATTCCACCGTGGTCTCACTCTCAGACTCACACCTCCCAGGCACTTCACCGACTTGCCAGCTACTCCAGCTTCACACCCGCTAGCACTTACATACTCAGTCTCATCCCTGCAGTTGCTGGTGGTCAGACCTCCATACAGACCAGCAAACTATTTCCATGTGATTGGCCCTTTTTATCCCCTCATCCCTCTGTTTTTCAGCAGTTGTTCCTCCCTAAATGACCTGGATCCCTCCCTTCCCCACCTTTGGTTCCTCCCCTAAACATCCCATAATAAGTCCTGTACAATCTCTAAATGCTCTTCCACTGCATCCCACAATGTATCCCATACCTCTAGACAGTGATCCCCCTAGTCCAAAAGGTCCTGTGGTGTTGAATAGTCTTGGTGGCTTGGATTGTGAATAAGTGACCAGAACTTTTTTTCCTTTTCTCTTAATCGTAATCACACATTTGGTTTTTTTTTTTTTTTTTTTTTTTCCTTTTTCAGGAGCATCCCAGACCAGAGTATGAAAACAAATTGCTGCAGAAAAAGCTGAAAAATAAAAACATCAGAACGGAAAATTCAAATGAAGTAAGACGCAACTCACTCTTTTCACTTATATTGGATTTGTGTTTCATTACATTGTGATTATCTTTTTGTCTGTCTCTGATGGATAGTTTACAAAAGGCACTTTTTGGTGCTCTTAATCAGCTCAGTAAATTGCTTGCTAGGGGTCTGGTGTTATGCAGCCCTACAGTGCCATTGAAAGGCTTTGAGGTAATTACTTTACTAGCTCTGCAAAGTAAACCAATTAGAAATTTGCATAGGAATATGGTTGACAGGTGGTTCAGGACCTATTCTGTAGAGTGATGAGTGATTAGTAAAATACTCACCACACGGAATTTTACAGCAATGACCTAGAATTGCAGTACTTTGTGGACAATAAGGAAAACTGCTTCTATTGTAGAGATTTTTTTGCATAGGTAACATGGGCATCATTAGTCGTGTCATAGTGACACAGTTGTGACGTTTTAACAGCATTTCCAGTATAAATGGAAAAATAATAATTGGTATATCATTTTAGATTGAAGTGTGTTTAGGCTTTCTATGGCTGTTTCAAACCTAAGAACAAGCACTTTTTTGCCCAATCTCCTGTTAATAATTTCTGTAAAATACTAATTGAGGTCTATTTCCTAAGCACTCATAAGTCCCTGTAGACTTTGTCCATTAGGCTTGATTAACCATTGCTTACTCCCTGCATGCCACATGTGCCAGCAAGGCCAAGGCATTCCAAAACCAAGGAAACAGTTTGTTTAAACATTGAGAATCAGTATCTGAAGTGGAGAACACTCCAGTTTTCAGATTTGGTCCAACAAATATAGCCTTGCAGCTAATGACAGAACTTAACTATCCCTTTCTTCTGCTGATCACCATCAAGAATGTGAAGTGTTTGTAGTGAATCTTTCATCTGGGTGAAAAAGTCTTTCACCTGTTGGGCCCAACCAAACTCCACAGAAGACAATAGAAAAATTCTCAATTACCGTAATGGGCTTTGATTCTTGCCCAATATAAGCAGGGACTCCCACATAGCAATATGGGGGAGGTCTGCCCTTACACATTAAACAGTTCTCTGGGCCTTCCAAGCGAGGGATCAAAGACTCTAAAAGACAGATAAAGCAGCTGCTGCCGGTCAGCGTTTTCTGACTAAAGTAAGTGAAATCTGGAAACAAGTCGGTGACTGATGCTGTAGGATGTTAGACTTTTGTAGTCATGAGGCAGTGTTAGATAATTATCTTGCTTAAATGAGACACAGAAATCACAGCATTATAAATTAGAAATTAATTTAAGGTGAAGGAAAGCAATGAAAAATGCTAAGAGCGAGCATAGGTGGAAAATGAGGAACAGTGTAAAGATCCAGCACTCTAAAAACTCGTTTCAGACATCAGGAAGAGAAAGGTTTTCCTGGAATATTTTCTCTCCAATTACTTTTTGTGCCAATGTGGATGGAAAAATAGCACTCAGAAAGAAAATACTTGCTTCAAGTTTTGGGGGCATCTGTATGCAGACTTTCTGCAATATCCTTATAGGAGACAAAATCCTATTTTGGAAATTGATTTAGGTATTTTGAACTGCAAAACTCCTGATTTTTAGTAATATTTGATTCTGAAGTAAATTTGAAAAAAAGAAATTTAGTTCATTGTGTCATTTAATGTATTTTCTGGACAAGTTTCCCCGAGTCATCTCAATCTCTTTTCTAAACTTCATTAAAAATTAAAGTACTTTGACATTTGCCATCAGTTACTCATAGGGAGCAAACAGTTATTAATATGGCAGAATATTTAATTTGGGTTAAGGTAAATTTCTAATAAATGCATTCATCCTGCAACTAACTGACTACCATCTCTCCCCAAATTACTGAAATATGTTCCAAACTTCTGAGCAGTTTTCCATCAGTCAACATTTTGCTTACTAATTCTGTTGCAATCATTTTTTTTTATTTCCCTCAAGTTCTTTCCAGCAAACAGCACATTAGCCTGGGTTTGGAAGATGTGTCGCCCAGTGCTTTGTACCTCAATGTCTTATGATGTTATAAGGGCAAGAAATGTCTGTGTGAGACCTGCTAAAGAGGAAAAAGGCCAATTCTTTAATGGAACTGTTACGTTTAATGCAACTGTGGAAATGTACCATTACACTTTGCTTTTGAATATCCCGAAAAGTTAGATATTAAGTGATGAGTATTTATGACTGCAATAGTTCTTCTACCTAATTTTTAGAGGTTTTAATCTTCTTTTCCTCTTTCGGATGGCTGTATGTTATACTCATTGTAAGACCATTAGCTCAGGAGGTTTTGCATGGCAGGTTAATATTAAGGCACAGGTTTCTGTGAGGTCTCTGGCTCGGTACTTCTGTCTTGTTGGGTGGAAGCCAGGGTACAGGGCTTTGTCATATTAATAGTGCAGATCTAGTGTCTGGACAGGCATCAAAGTAGAGGTCTCTCTGTAGTTAAAAATTCAGTCCTCCTAATTTCTTGGTTTTGTATGAATACACAGATGCCTGTGAGGTCTCAGTCTCATCATATCTTGGTTGACGGTCTAATGTCATGGCATAAGTCTCTGTGAAGTTCTCGCCTGAATATTTTTAGCTAACTAGTGTAATTTAAAGGCATATCTTTTGGGTGTAGCTGGTCAACAACTGTAGCATGCTGTTTGATATCAAAGGGCAGGCTCTGGCACTACTGCCTAAAATGTCTCATTACTTATCTAATATGAAGTCAGAAGTCTCCATTTCAGCAGCTGTGGCTTGTTGGGATAGAAACGATGCCAAAGCTGCTGCTATTGTGAGAATACTGATTTAGAGCTCACTTAAAGGCATATATTTCTATAAAATTACTGGCTTGTTTCCAGTATGTTAATTCCTCTGTTCCGGTGAGGATGTGACTAGTTTTATGGCAAGAAACTGAGCTTTTATGTGGAAAACTCTGTGTACAGTGCAATTTTTTTTCTTGCCTTACTCCAACAAGGAGTCCCTGTGAAGCTAATTGGGTTATTTTTGCAATGAAGGGATAGGAGTTTGGTTATGGGCTGGTTTTGTGATTGCAGAAGAAAATCGACACCACTTACATACTCTCTTAAATGATAACTTGGGAATACCTGTTAAGAGGAAACCTACTTCAACATCCAGTTTTCCCTGTCTGCTGTTGAAGTCATTAACTTTAATGAGTGTGGAAGATGCCCAGCACCTGTCAGGGCCAGTAAACATATGAGTCACTCTACCCAGGCAACAAATTCCAAATCAGCTTGATGAGACTGGCAATAGAAAGTATTACAGATCTAATGTATTACTTGCCCAGTGGGGTTTGTGTTACAGAATATAGCTTTCATACAAATACTACTTAGTTTTTTTATGTTGCTGTAATAAGCAAAGAGCAAAATTTCAGCCTATACCACCCTGTGTGGTTCAGGTTATTTTAATAAATATTTTATTGGTTATTTTGAGAGCGGGAAAGAAACTGTGAGGGCTCGGAGCACTTCACAAAAGATTGGTGTGAAGTTACTCTTACAATAACACCCTAAGGTTCTACTGTTTCAGAAGAGAATCCATTTAAAGCTAAAGGAGTTGAAACATTCACATTAAATGCCTCCGGTTAGGTAGCAAATGCAGAAAGAGACAGTCCTTATGAATGATAACATTGATTTTAAAAAATGACAAGTTCTAAGGGGCTGATTCTGGAAACCTGCAATGATTTGGCTTATAACCAGTAGCACTATTTGATTCTTTGTGGTCACATAAATAAAGGCTTGCAATGGAGAGCTTCTTCATTCATGTACATTAAAAAGCTTCTTTGTCCTTGCAGCAGAGATGAACGCTTACACGCGCATGCATGAATACATGTGTCTGATAATACGTTCATGCAAATGTGGCAGATGGAATTTTTGTAATAATGCAATTCATATTATTTTTTGTTGTGTTTTGTTTAATACACTGTAACATTGAAGATGTAGATAAAAATATGCAGAATGTTAACTAAAAAAGGTGTTGGTTCTTTGTAATCCTCTGATAAGTTGTTGTTCTCTCTGTGCAATAGTAATGTTCTCCATGGAAATTCACGCAGGTCAGGAAATGAAAATTGGCCTCGTGCCTGAAAACATGCAGATGGGGCTAGATCCAGCTCTCACCGGAGCTGATGGAAAGAAAGCTTCCAGTCATTTCTGGGAGAGATGGATCAGGCCCTGACTCCTTTTTATTAAATGTCCAGCTGATCTGGCAAACATGATGCAACATCATATATATTCTTATCTTTCCTATTTGGCAGGAAAATGAAAAACTCATTCTACATATTTCTCAAGGAAAGTTTTCTTTATAGAAAAAAAGGGCTTGTCTCTTGGCTCATGTCCTTACTTGGAGCAAACCCTGGGAATAATAGAATCTGGCACTATAACTTGCCTTTAATTCATTTTAAATGTGAAAGTGGCAGAATAAGTTATTTAAATTGTTAATTCAGTTGGTAATTGAAACAAAAGAAAGAAATATTTCTTCCTGAATCATTGTTTCAGTTAAGAATTGCATTAAAGCAAGCTGGTTTGAAGAGGAAGGTGTCTAGTGTAGGGATGATACAGGTAAATATAAGATAGAATTGTACATTGCTGATGAATACTTTGTAGATATATTTTAAAAATTTCAGCATTTTGAAACATGACATAGAAAATCTTGTCGTTGATTGGTTCCTTATCCAGTTTTGCATCAGTGAATCTCTCACAAGGCCTAAGAAACACTTCCGATGTTAAGGCCCACCTCTTTGTTAAGCAAGTCCTTGATAAGATTAACTGAAGAAAAAAAAAAAATCTCTTTTTTTTATGTATTAGCTGTAACTCTGTGGAGGAAACCAAGGCAATCGGTCATAAATACTAATCTGAACAATCGGAACTGTGAAAGAGCTGTGAATAAACCCAAAGTTTCTTAATCACTAATATTGAGAGAATAATTTTTTAGCATTTATTGGACCTTATTATTAATGTGATAAAAACACCAATTTTGGTCCAGTATTTCTTAAATTGGCCAGTGTCTTTCCAGCCTCTTTCATTGCTTTACTTTGACAAATAACTTCACTTTCCAAGCATATGGGATAGTAAGAGGAATATGTAATAACTGATGTTTTTTTTTTCTTTTCAACTTATTCCTTGCATCATTAACTTTTGAAAATAAAAAATGCAGAATGATAGAAGATGCATGAGGACACTTATGATGATAATCTTAGAGAGACATCTCATTCTCTTTGTTGTATCAATATTTGGTTGGCTAATTGGATCAAAGTCACATTTGAAGGGTAAATGTTGTAATTCTGATTATTTTAACATTTATTTCAGTTCTGGGTTACACCAGTTTTATACCAGAGTATTGATAAGCAGAATTTGTGTCTTCAAAAGACTGTTGACATGGTCTCTCAGTGTGTTCTTATTTACATGTGTGGGTTCTTTGACCATAAGATATACAATATGTATTCAAACCTCTTCCCTATTATTGTCTTGGAATTTGGTCATCTTTGTATAGAGTAGTGTAAAAAATGTGGCTAAAAATGTGCCACTTGCTCCCTGTGTCTGAAGATCTGAGGTGGGATTTTCTCCTTTGTATCAAATAAATGAACCCAATGTACAGCCACAGTTCTGTGCTCCAGTATTTAGAACTATATTCCAGTCAGCCTTCAGAAGAGGTAGCTTTTCCAATACCCCTTATATGAAGAAAGAAAATGCTTAGAAGTATACTGTCATATAATAATTCAGGTTGGAAAGGCCTTCAGGATTTTATCTAGTCCAAACTCTTGCCCAAAAGAACGTTAGCTATGATACCAGACCAGGTTGCTCAGGGTATTATCCATCTGTGTCTTGAAAACCTCCAACGATGGAAATAGGAAAACCTTTCTGGACACTGCCTGACTGTCCTCATGTTGTAAAAGCTTCTCATTATACCCAGCCTGAACCTCTCGTTTCAATTTATGCCCATTGTCTCTCATCCTCCCAGCATGCACCACTGTGAAGAGCCTGGCTTTGTCTTGATGACCTCCTTAAACTGAGCAAGCCTTGTTCCTCCACCTCTCTTCCTGGGACAGGTGCTCCAGGGCTCTGTGCTAGGCTCACACAGGTTGAGCAATTTATTTTTTCTACTGGAGGACACAATATTTTGGGTGCGGGCTAATGAGTGCTGAGATGCGGTGGTAATCACGTCCCTGGATCCACTGGTTAAGCTCTGGTTAGTACAGCCTAGGGTGCTGTTGGTCTTTGCTGCCAGGGCACATTCCTGGCCTAGTGTATAAACTGGGGGGAGTTGGCCAGGGGGGCGGATCGCTGCTCAGGAACTAACTGGGCATCGGTCGGCGAGTGGTGAGCAATTGCATTGTGCATCACTTGTTTTGTATATACCAATCCTTTTATTATTATCATCATTATCATTATTATTTTCTTCCTTTCTGTCTTATTAAGCTGTCTTTATCTCGGCCCATGAGTTTTCCTTTTTTTTTTTTTTTTTTTACCCCCCAATTATCTCCCCCATCCACTGTGTCGGGGGGAAGTGAGTGAGCAGCTGCGTGGTGGTTAGTTGCTGGCTGGGGTTAAACCACGACATGCTGCAAGGAGTTTTCCATTTCAAAGGCAAGTCTTTGCATTTGTCCTCCTTGAATTTCATGAAGTTCGTATAGACCCGTTCCTCCAGACTGTCTAGGTCACTGGAAGTCAGCCATGTACTTGAGCATATTGACTGATCTCTCCCCAGTCTGATGTCATCTGCAAACTTGATGAGCGAGCGTTCTACCAGCTCCTCCAGGTCCTTCTTTAAAGACGTTAAACAGGGCAGTCCTGGTGTAGACCCCAGCAGTACTCCAGGTGGAACAGGTCTCCAGGTAGAGTATGGCTCATGAGCTAATACCCTCTGAGCCAGATCATTGAACTTGTATTTTGCTGAAGTCAAGGCAAAAAGCATTGACAAGTCTTCTCTTGTCCACAAGTCTGGACTTTTTTTTTCACAGAAAGCAAGCGGGTTGGCGCGGTATGATTCACCTTTGGTAAACCCATAATGACTGTTTGCAATCACCTACTTCTCCTTTATGTGCTCCGAAATGGGTTTCAAAACCTCTTTCCAAGAGACCAAAGTGAGGCTGACTCCCTGATTATCCTTTTGCCCTTTCTGTGAAGATGGATACAAAATTGTTCTTTCTCCAGTTGTCAGAGCCCTTCCCTGATCTCAGTGCCCTTCCAGAGATGACAGAGATCAGCCTTGCAATAACATGAGCCTGCTCCTCTGGCTTCCATTCCTCTTCTCCAAAGTTACAGGTAAATGAAATCACTGCTTATCTTTTCTAAAGGAATATATCCTCATTGTTTTTTCTAGACATCAAAATGGTGTTTAATTAGGAATGCTAGGTGCTTTTTAAATTCAAATGTTGGAGGCTGAACAGTGCAGATCAGAGCCAGGATTTTAAGAAAAAGGTACCTTACACTTGTGAGACTCTTTTCCGCCAAAATAAAAATTATTTGTCTTTTTTGGAAGAGAGCTTTGAACCTAGAAACAAGAGAAGTCAGGGCTGCTGCTTGTTGGTCTTATTTGTGTTACTTATTAAGATTTTGGCTCAAGGAAGCATTCTTTCTAGGGCAGTACTATAGCTTGCGTTGTTTAATCATGTAACTGGGACTTAAGTATAAGATTAAAGTTAAGCACATGCCTCAGCGTCCTGAATATGGATACAATTAAGTGCTTTTTTGAATTGAGGCCTAAGCTTCTTATTGACAACATTAAAGATGATGCAGGTCTCTTTCCTATTAAACTGAACAGAAAGACTCATTCCTACAGGTTCTATTCATCAGTACTTGCAATTAATGGGAGTTCTGCCTGAGTAAGTAATAAAGTATTAGTCCTTAAGTCTGCAGTTACTGCAGATGACTTACTATCACATTGTGCCCAGTCAAAGGCTATAATAACAGGTTAGAGGGTTACAGCAAAGTCTCAGGTTGAAAAATAAATCTCCAGAAGTCTGCTGTGTTTTGATTTAATGCAGATATTTGAACTTAAGAAAAACTAGAGTATTTTCCCTTTCCTGTGTGCTGGTGACAAACTCCTATATCTTGGAGTATATTTTTTACCTTCTGTTGAGCATATTTATAGGGTAAATTTCATGCTATTAATCTCCAAGGTCAAAACAGAAGCCCAGATTTGGGACAAAATTTACACAAATTGGCTGCGGAAACAACATTCAGTTAAGCTAGTTGCCAAGAATTTTTTATTTGATGCATACTGCAATCCCGTCTGCAATTTTAAAGAAATAAACTGCATTTACATTAAATTCCTTTGGGCATCCATCCCATGAAGATTGAAATTCCACATATTCCAAGCTTAAAGAGCTAAAGAAGTCAGTTTGAACTGCTCAACTTTTGCAGCTATTACCACACTTAATTGAAAAACACTTGCCTGCCGATCTGCTGGTTTTCATGATTCACTTAATTTAGGGATAAGATGGCATTGTGTTTGGAAGCTCCTTCACACTGTGGTATTTCATGTAATAGATAAACTTGAATTCTTACCAGGTTATTAAAGTAACAACTTTTTCTCCTGTTGATGTCACCTAGGTATTGTGCAACTGAATTTAGAGAGAGTAGACTTTTAATTATTAATACACGATACCAGATTCATTCCTTTTTTTCAATCTCTACTGTTCATATAGTGAAAATGCAAAGCTTGTTTGTCCATGCATGGACTAATCTAACAACTTCCAATGGCATACTCCAGCTCTAGCCTCAGAGTCTGGTGCATAGCTAATGATATAAATAAAGATGGAATATTACCTTTTTAAACAGTGAAAAGAAACCTCTAGCGTATCTCCTTTGCCGTTAAGGAGTCCACTGAAAGATGATGGAGTGGTATGTATGTGCCTTTAGCTATTCCTTTGTAGGAAAGCATAACTATTGAAAATTCACCCCTCCACATGGTTTTCTACTGTTCTTAAAGTTCCATGAAATCAAACCAGAAAATCAAAGGAGGATCTTACAAAGCTTTTACAACTGTCTGATGCCAGACCACAGGAACAGTTTTAAAGCTTACTGCTATTTTTGGCCCAATTGCCAAATTCAGCTAAAATCTTACAGTTAAGATTGGTCTCATGTTTAAAATGGCCACCTTACTGGTGTGGCAGTCTGCGAAATCCCCTGCCCTTCAACCCCCCTCCCTCCTAAACAACAGTGAAGATCATCCTCATGGGTTTAAAATGGGATGGTCCTTTGAACATCAGCCTGGAATCTTACCTAACCCATAGACACCAGTTGCTATCCTTTCCTGCATAAAAAATTACAGTGGCTTAGAGAAAGTATAGAAAATTTACGGCACCAAGTGTTGCACTCTGTTTTGCTTCTTTTGGACCTGGTTTTCCTGTTCGGTGCTTGATTTTCTTACTGAGATTAATTGCCTGGAAAATAGGTTGGACCTCATCCCTTGGAACAACTTAAATACCATTTTAAAAGTGTTGATACTTGTCTCTTACATTGCAAATAGATCTTTAAAAATTAACCTATTGTGATATTCGAATGTATTTAAATTAATCTCAGTCAGACTGCTTTGTTTTACAAATGCTGTATCAGACATACAGCTTCAGTTCTGTCTTCCTGTCAATGCATTACAAAAGCCATCCTTCAGTCAAGTGACTTCCCCCCCCCCCCAGAATTTTGGGTCCAGCCAGTGAATTAATATCTTGCATTTGCTTCCTCCTCTACTGTCACTCCCTCACTGCTTGGTTTCAGCCTTCATTGTGTCTACTTATGCTTGTCTGATTGATATCTTTCAAACACTATGCAAACCATCATTCTTTATCTGGAAAGAAGCTTTGTCTCTTTTGACAAAACTGACACCGAATAACGTGAAAATTAAAATTTATGTGATCTTCTGACACCGAATAACGTGAAAATTAAAATTTATGTGATCTTCTTGGGCATTATTTAAAGGTGAAGGTTTATCAAATCCAGACAGGAGGAATGGATGTTCTTAATTTACAGATAAAGCAAACACTTAAAATGGTTTCAAAGAACTCTTCTTTCTATAAACATTGAACATAAAGATATTATTGATTTTATTTTTCTCTTCACTGGATCCATTGTCATCTCACCAGTACATACAAAGCAAAGTACGCTGTGTTTATAGAAGTATCCTTACAAGCCTGTGAGTCACAGCACCAGGCACTATGAACCAAAACAGTAAAACTCTAGGTAACAAACTGTTTCAGATATATTTCTTGAAATGATTTGCTATTCTGGAAACAATACTGACCGCAAGTATGCTATATCCAATAAATGAAAAATAGTCTGAAATACAGTTTTTTACTGCAATAAGGTAATCTTTGTAAAATGGAAGGTGTCAATTAGTAGTGAAGTATGCCGGACTGAAGAGCTTTGAGAGTTAAACACAGAAGAGGCTTAACATTTCAAAGTTTTAAAAATTATCGTGAGTTTGTATCCAAAGCATGCATGAAAAAAATAATAGGGAAGGACTCTGGACATAATTAGGCTTAATCACCTCAAAAAAAGACATCAGATGTTAGAAGACAGCTCACAGTGGTTAAGAAAGTATTGTTGTAGCTGTAAAGTTGAAATAAAAATTTGCAAAAAAGAATTCCGATTTAGGCTTTTAAAAAGAAAGTTAAAACAATTGAAAGGTCTTTAAACATACTGATGGAAAACCCCCACAAAATAACTGACATATCTGTGTATGTATGTAAAAATGAGATTTCAATTGACAAAGACAATACTTTTTCCCCAGTATGATGATTTTAACACAAGAGACAAAGGCAGGAAAACCAGTTGGAAAAAGGGAATGGGAGGCTATCAGCTGTATAATCTGTAATTAAATTTGCACCAGCACAGGGTAGGGGATGACTGACCGGAAAACAGCTTTGCTAAAGAAGGACTTGGGTGCTCTGGTGAACGAGCCGCACGTGAGCTGCCCCAAGCCCTTGCAGCAAAGGCTGCTAGGATGTCTTTATTACGCGGCGTGCTGCCGGCAGGTTGAGGTTGTGCCTCCTTCCTCTCTGCTCGGCCCTGCTGGCACCGCAGCTGGAGTGCCGTTCCCAATTCTGCACCTCCCTGAACAAGGAATCTTACCAACGTGTTCAAATACCCGAATGGGAGGGATTAAAGAAGATGAAAGCAGGCTCATCTCAGGGGTGTCCACTGGAAGGACAAGAGGTGATGGGCACCAGCTGAAATACGGGAAGTTCCATTTAAACGTGAGAAAAGACTCTCTTACTGTGGATGGTCAACCACTGGAACGAGGCGCCCGGACAGTCTGTGGAGTCTCCGTCCCTGGAGATAAGTAAAACGTAACTGGACAAAGGCTTGAGAAACCTGCTCTAACTGACCCTGCTTTAAGCAGGGTATTGGGCTAAGATGATCTCCAGAGGTCCCTTCAAACTGTTGTGCAACTCTGTGAAATGCAGGAAAGAAATGATCCAAGCAGTGCAGACAAATTGGTTTGACCACAATAGGCACATTTTGAAAGAAAAAGTAATTTGAGCTTTACCAGAAGTACTTGAGAAATGGGACAAAATGTAACGTGGGCTTACTAGAGGCAGATTAATAACCATGCCATCTAAACTGGTGTCTTTAATGATATAATTTATTCCCTAAGGAAGGAAAATGTAGTGTACTTCAGTAAACCCACATAGTTTTATGCCTCAAAGGGAATATCACATATTTAATAGGTTATAAATCAATATATTTCACTGGAACTGACAGGAAAGGTGGTTATTAGAATTGTCATTAAAAATAAAAAAAGAAAATCTGACTTTCAAATGGTTCATTTGGCAATGCAACTACAGTGCCTTCCAGCCGCTGCTGTTTGGTTCTTCCTG
>JAVJGG010000024.1:5931747-5941941 GCA_035590195.1 Aviceda cuculoides
CCTCATGTGATGATTTTCCACCATCTCTTTTTTTTTTTTTTTTTTTTCTTCTCCCTTTTAATGAATGAAACCTAAAGCACATTGTGCTGTGAGTAAGGAGGGCAGCTGTTTACCCAGTCCGGGGAGAGAGACCACCACCTCCGCGGGTACCTCCGTGGGTTCCCGCGCGCTCTGTACACCTTCCTGCTCTTGTTGCTGGCAAACGGCGAGGGCTTCGCTGCGTGTTGTTCTCCCTGCAGGGCTGGAGGAGGTGATCTCGTTGGTTTTCTAAAAGTTTACAGGGCGACCTGTGAAAGCGATGGGATTAGAACTCGGGCGATGTCTGTTTGGTCTTCTCTAATTTATTGCTGTGAATACTTTTTCACTGCTTGTATTTCAGGTGGTGTACAATAGGGCTTTTTTCCCTTTATCGTTTTTGTCCTTTCTGATCCTAATATTTCTCTCCCCACCCCCAATCTACTTTTCCCACACAAACCTGTGACTGAGTCTTTCTAAGTGTATGGCATGGCTTCTTTTTCTTTCTGTGCTTCATTTTCCCCTGTATTTAAGTGCGTAGCTGTTGATTCATCCAGGTTAAATGAGATATAGTATCAGGCTATGTAGTGGAAAAAGTGTCGTGCTGAATTTGTCTGTATGAACTTCAACACATAATTCCCCTCGTCTGTATCTTTAAAGGGACTTAAAGGTGCTGTAGGGTTGGGAATAGCTTGTTTGAAGGAAGCTAAGGTAGAAAATGTGGGAAACTTTGCAGGTGGTCTGAACATTTTAAAAATGTCTGAGGATCTAAAGCTTTAGAATGTAGATAAGTCCTATTCTTGACAGATTTTGTTTCCCAATGAATATGATATCACAAAAATATTTGTTCCTTAATTATTCCTCCCCAGGGTTGTTCAGTTACAGAAACGAGCACAGCATGGTCGGGTTCTGCCACTCAGTTCTTCAGGATTTAGAAGGCTCCTATGTTAAAAAGCCAAGTTGCCATCTACTTTCAGTTACTCCAGTATAAAACTACCGTTGGTGAAAATTAAGACCCTTTTCACCTATGTGCCAAGCCAGGGAATATGACAGACTTTTAAAACCACTTTTGCTGGCTAGTTTCTCCTCATGAAATGGAAAATCTAGAGAGATTCAGAGAGGTAAAAACTGAATCAGAACAATGAAGTCAAGCACAAATTTGATTAGATTTTTTAATAGGTTGTAGAAGAAAGAAAGTAAACAATTGCCATTTTGGCTAACTTCCAGAATGGCTAAGATTGAATAACTAATAAAGTGTACATTTAAGTATAATTTAAAAATTACATTTGCGGTAAGAGATGGTCTAAGTGGGTTTGCATGGGAGCTGGAGCATTACCCGCCAGAATAATTAAGGTGCTGAGTTAGAAGCAGGGCTAAAATCTAAGGACAGAAAAGGGTATCATGAAAGAATAAAAAATAATCACAGGATTTTGAGGAAAAGTGTAATTATGAACAACCTGCAGAACTTAATTACTGCCCATTTAGGAAACATAAGGCCAAAACCAATGTGGTCTGAACTGTTCAAAACCCATAGTTGTGTAAGTATTGAAGAGTGAATAAACTTGCTGTAGCATTCTCCCACCCCATCTCCTTGTGCCACTTTTTTGTAAGGAAGAAAAGAAAAAAAAAAACCCTCATAGGTGGTGAAGCAGAAGGGAAGACTGCGCTCCAAAAAAAATTCTTCTTGGCTGATTTTGTCACCATGCCAAGATGCATTGTCACAGCAACAGAACAATATATCTGTTTTGCTTTGACTAATAGTGCCAAAACCAAGCTTTGCATAAGAGCTGTTTTCCTGTGTGACTTTGATGTTATAAAGATTATAATTTTTTCCTTGCCTGTCCCTTCCTCCACCTCTCCCCGCGCACTTTTTGTTTTTCGATAACATGATGTTTTAATGTAGTCACTAGGAATAAATACTTTCTTTCCATCTTGGATTTACTTTATCTTTGGTGAGTGCATGATGTGTTCCTTCATCCCCACCCATTCTACATCACAAATCTTTGCCTTACAAGAAGTTATACATGCCTGAAATCTTATGCATGTACGTAAACACTTACCGAACCTGGTTTAGAAAGAACTAGATGCTTGGTCTTGGTTTAGAAAGCACTGAAAGAGAGTAGATCTAGTGCAAGGAGTGTAATTACAGAGCTGTTATGAAGACTGTTTGCATGATGCTTATTGAAATGTAAGAATTAAATACAACTTAAATAAAAAACTGACCTGCAGGGTTATGCTGACATGAAGCAGTGCAGTTGATAGAAAAGATACACATCAATAGTTGCAAAGATGAAATGCCCCCTGAACCTAAGAGGTCCTGTATATGACATATAGATTTTGGTGTTAGTTTGGCTAAGCAGCGTTTTCAGTTTCTGCCATTTCCTTTGCTTTTGTGTGGAGTAAAAGTTAACTAACCACTGAAGCTATGAGTAGCATTTATTGTCTTCAAAATAAAAGCACTAAATAATATCTAGGAATTGTATAACCTATACATTGACAAGCAAGCAAATATAAGCTGTAAGCAAAAGAAAAAAATTCAACCATAGCTCACAGTAAATGTATGTGCATTTCCTCTAGATATTTCATTTCTTTCCATTGTAGTATCACACAATTTTCATTTTAGCCATTTGTTATAGATGGGATTTTTAATGTTGGATCTAGTAAAGTTTTATCTATTTTCAGTACCTTACAGCTGTACAAAAGAGTACCTCTTCAGGTCAGAATTTTGTGTCATGAATTTCTGAATAGGTTTTTGGAATTCCCAACTTCTGAATGTACAGATTTTCAACTTTAACCTACTTTTTGGTGTAATTCATTAGACAGAAGCATAGAAGCTACTTATGTGGAACAATCTGTCTTAAAAACACATATGCTGATTTTTCTCCTACTCCCTAATTCTTATACAACATAAATTCACCTTCACTCTTCACCGTTGCTGCAACATAGGCCAGTACTGGCCTCTGTTTGCCACACATCTTTTAACAGTGTGAGATACAACTTTTTTGTTTCATAAAGTTTATAATGGCTGCAAATGAGAAAGCAGAAATGGGACTTTTCTAAAATGCAGTTCTAGCTTGTCCATTGATGAAAAATGAAGCTACCATTGCAATTCCAGTGCAGCTCTTTGCAGTTCCAAACATTTCAAAAGTATTTTTAACATCTGACCAAAGCACTTTGTCCCTAAGACATTAACAAATATTAAGTGACATATTGGTTCCTTCTACTCTGCTAGATCCTCACGTGGCCAGTCAGTACAAATAGGAGTCTTAGAATAGTTTATGTAGGCTTGAATTCTTGAAGCCGAACTTTTAATTCTCTCTGGTGAATTTTAACAGCACTGATTGTATCTGCTCATTATTACTGTTTTGAACAAATATCTAATTCACATTTTTGTTTCTTGCTAGTGGCCAAATAAACACTTTGTTGAAATACTGTTTTCAAAATCTGTATCTCACAGAAGGTTACAATTTCAATGTAGTACTGCCTTTAATTTAGGGCTAGATTGTGTAATTATTAGGGAAGTGTTTTAAGGTTTTTTGATGGGCTTAGAAGCACAAGTTAAACCCTTGCTGTGGACTAATTCTAAGCATCCTGCTGCACCTCTCTTGACTCAGTTATGACTGAGTTTTTGGGGCAATCATTGCAGGAAAACAAAAGTAATGGGATGTGGTGTTTAAATGCACCTCAGTTGCGTGTGCCACTGCATTGCCTACAGTGTTAGCTGGACTGATGTGATGAGTGACTTCTATTTGTTTAAATATTTTTTTTCTCTGGAAGAAGCAGTTATGACATGCTAGAAGAAGTCCAAGGCAGAAGGGCCTTAGGCAGTCAAATGGTTAGTGGTACACAGCTATTCTACCTGATATTCACATAAAGGTATGCCCCAAAGAGTAGGAGGCATTAGCATAGCTCTTTGCTTCTGTGCTTCCTAGCTGTTCAGCAGAGCCATCAGGATTGTGAGAAACTGCTGGCTGTTGGCAAGGAGAGCAATCATCTTTCATCCGATACCTGATGGCAAGATCATTTTGAATGGGAAGTGGGTCAGCCAGCTGCATTCAGAACTGTTCCGTAGGGAAAATGACCATACTGAGGTTAGGAGACTGCTTTAAATCCCTGGATGGCTTTTGGTGGAAGTATAGAAGGTAGAAATTTCAGGCAAGCAAAATAAAACCAAGCCAACCAGATGAAACTTAAACAATGAAGCCTGGCAAGCCTACCCTGAAAATCTGGAGAGTCCCAAGTTTACAGAAAGCAAGTTTCTCCAGGTTTCCCATTTTGCTCCTGGAGCTTTGTACAGACACTGTGCTGTTCTGTGCACGCTCAAGCTAAATGTGAAACAGCCCTTAGGAGTGGCCCAGTGCAATAAGTTAGCAGTATGCAATGAAACTCACTAAGGATTATGCTCTATTTCAGCTGAAAAATAATTGGTGTCTGTACAGCATGCCAAAGCATTTCACTGCCAAGCCAGGCAAGTGTGTTGGCTGCAGTTTTATATGGAAGAGAAACCTTGAGTCACCACCAGATGCACTGTGCTGATGCTGGTGGAGCCCAGGTATTCAGCAGAGGTGGCTGCTAAGAGATGAGCTGTTGTAGAGGGTGGCACGTTCCTCCTCCAGTCTCGGAGGGTCTACATTTGGGCTGATCTCCGGGAGGGATGCTGCTCATTGATCCACATTCTTGAGGTATAACACTCTAATCACAGTTCTCAGGAATGCAGGCCAGAAGAGAAATTGAATTAAATTCGTTTTAATTTTATATATGGCTATGTTTTCAAAAGGGCTTAAGAGGTGATAGCTCCCACTGAGAATAGTAAAAGCTGTTGGGAGTAGAGCACTTTTGAAAATCTAGCCGGCTGTGCCTTTTCAAAAGCACCTGTAAAGTTCTCTTTTGCAAGGCCTGGAAGAATGAGCTCTTCTCAAAAATTTGGACCTGAGTGGCAACAACTGGAGCAGGACCACTTTTAGGGTGTTTTGGCCTTTCTTTTGTTTGGCCAGTGATGATGGCCCCATGAGGTGAAGATGTACCCACATCTCTGATGGGCTCCAGAGCCATTGGGGAGAGGCGGCTGGGACATGTCCAGGGATGAAATGTCAGCTCTCCTGTGCCCATAGGTGTAGGTGTAATGTTCAAAGCTCACATGGACGGCCTCAAAGTATCCCTTCCAGCCCTATTTCAGGGTTCTGTTATTTCCACTGAGACCATACAGGGAGGATAAACTACAGGTTTGAGTGCTCCTTTCTATAGAAACAAAAGGAGGGAGGAAGGCCATGTTGTCTCTCTGCCTCAGATACCTCATAAAAAGAAGATAAACTTATTTCCTTTGAGAGACAACCAAGGGAGCACTGTCTGAAAAGCTATTCCCAGCATTACTAGCCATGCTATATTTTTTTCGTTTTCACCTCTTGCTTTGAGTGTTTGACAGACAGAAATTGCACTTGCTGAATGTATCTGCTTTTATAAATACTGCCTATGGGTAAATGTCCTGTTATTTTCAAAATCAGTATAGTTATCATTGGAAATAGAATTAAAGAAGAGAATGCAGCTATGACTAAGCCACCTGGGTCCTGTGTACATCATTCTGGTGAAACAAAGTGGTAAACCGGGGGCAGATACAAAGGAATGGCAAGGTACTAGTGGGGAACACCTAGGGTTTGATGCGTTGCCTTGTCTTGTCAAACTTGCACTAGGGGTTGTGTCCCAGATGGGGATTAGGAATTCGGGAAATGTCGTGCTATCTAGGTGCACATGGCATCTACTGCAACAGCAGTATCAAAAAACCTAGGCTACGTGACATAAAGATTCTTACTACCTGCTCTTCTTCTGTCTGTGATTATGCATCTTCTCTCAGATCTGCTGGGAATCTGCTGCATTAGATAACTCAGCTAAAGAAAATCCAGATTAAAAAACTTCAGTAGTTATGCTCTTGAGTTTTGGAACATCTTGAGTATGTTTGCACCAAGAATAATTCACATTTAAAATGCAGTCTTCTGTGTGGATTTGCCTTATTGATGGTTCCTGAGAGTGGGATTTATATTGTCTTTTGTTTTTTTAATTGGGTAGCGTAAGGAATATTCATCCCGCCTCCCAGCTACTGTGCTCTGCTGCTTTTGTTCTGTTTTGTCTGCGCCTTGAGACTGGTGCTGAAATGCCTTCTGATGGAGAACTGGTAATGAACAGTCAAAGCACTGCACCACCACAGCAGCAGACAAGCAATAATTCACAGAAGAAAGAAAACCCATAAACCTGGTTGGTTATTCTTTTTTCTTTTGAGATTGAGTTGTTAGATTTTGCTTTTGGTTTACTAGGTTTTATCATATGCTGACCTCTAACTTCAGAAGAAACAGGCCAAGCAGGTGCTAGCTAACACTTCTAGGATGAAAGGGATTTTTTGGTATTTTGCAGAAAAAATTCTGCTTACATTTTGGCCTTTCAGTGAATGAATAAGGAATGTTTTACAAAGAGGTAAATCAGACCAACTGGAACTTACCGCAAAACCCAATGATAACAGCAAGGCTGCTCAGCTTCACAAGGGCTTGATAAGACCTTTATTTAATTCCTTACTGCTCTGCCTCATCTTGCACTGTCTTCTGCATAGAAAGTGTCCCCAAATACAATATTACATAAGCATGTTCAAAACGGCCCAACCATCCTAACATCAGAGCAGGCTGTTCCTTTTTTGCTTTCTTGAACTCATGTAGTTTTTCTATGGAGTCCAACTGATAGCAATTAGAAATATTATCGGATAAACCAGTGAAAAGACAGGGAGGTATGGTGATGTTTTGTTCTAAATTTTGAAGTGATTTGCATATGGAAAAGGTTGGACAATTCTGGCCTGAGGATTACTCCTTAGCTTTCTTTAAATACAAATGATGCACTTTAAAATATTGTTTAGCTGGATAAGGGTAGATAACTGTAACACGGAACAAATATTCATTTGGTAAGATTTGTCAATGAAAGTTTATGGAATCTTTTTTGTTCCTGAAAATATATAAGCTCAGATTTTTGAAACAACAGCACAAAAGACATTTTTCTTTACAATGAACTGGGTAACCCTGTGAAAGAATTGCTATGATCCACAGCCTGATGCCAGGCGTTACATCTTTGCAAAAGGTAAGTGTACAGTCTGAGGGTTATATATGCCTTCAAAAGTATAGACAGGATCAGAAAATACATACTCTGAAGCTTTGGAAAAGGGAAAGGATGCTGGGTAAATGCAGAAAAAAAGGAATAATGCCATTCCAGGCATCCATTGCAGAATGGTTTCTTTGTCGCAACATGACAGTGTTATCTAAGGCAGACTCTGGGGAAAGAAAAGATTAAGTGAGAAAAGAACTATAGCAACCACTTACTGTCTGTAATAAACCAGTACCAGTGATGCTAATGGTCAACTAAAATTGTTCAAGTTACAGAAATCTTTTTTTTTTTTTTTTTTTTTTTTTTAACTTACCTTTACTTATTGGATTGTTGCTATTGTTGTTCACCTGTCAAAACTGCTGGTTTTTACTTACCAGGCTAGGTTGGTATCACTTCCCTACTTCTGGTTCTTCTTTTGTGTCCCTCTGCTTTTCTAACCCACTGTCTTACAAACAAGAATCTCATCCACTGAAGTGGATATCCAAAACTGAAAATAGCTGGCTATATTAGTTGTAGAAAATCTTTTAAAGCAACAAGTTGATAAAGTTGGATCAAATAATTCTGAGTTATTTTAGCTTAAATTAAATAGTACGCTAAACTTTCCTCAGGTTATAGCTGAAGTTTTTTATTTTAGTAGCAATACTGAGAAACGTAAGAAACTTCTTTTCAAAACTAACTAGTCTGAAGTGATCAGGGACTAAAATGTGGGCAACACTTCAGTTTTCTTGAAGTTAAATTTATAAAAACATACTGAAAGCACTTGTATAGAAGGTTTCCATATGATTTAATGGATAAGGTCACTGAGATAACTTAGTGAATATTTTCCTTTAAAGGAGGATTTTGAAAGCTATCACAATACTAAAAAGTAGTGGAATAAAATAGATTGTTCAGGAAAGAAAACTTTGTCTTGGTAGACAGAAAGAACAGGAGTAAATAAGAATTGCCAAAAGTCCAGCTGGAGCTAAATTTTGCAAAGGAAATTTTTAAAAAAGAGAGAAAACTCCTAAACCCCAAGGCAATTGTAGGTGCACATATACAGAGAAGAAAAGGAATTAAGTGTGGGCACCTGTTTAGTAGTGCTGGTATTAAAGATAATCTAGTTATGGTATTAAAATTAAACACAGAGTTGTAGGATGATATAGGTTAGACAGGATCTCTGGAAACAACAAGAGTGTGAATCACTTTATCCTATTCGTTATAATCTGCAAACCTATGAAAAGTCCCAACATCCAGGCTGTTAACGAATGTATTAAACTGTATTTGCCTGAGTATCAGCCTTGGAAGGACTTTGCTGCTAGCTGGACTTTATACTATTGATCCCAACCCTTTCAGCCAGCAATTCAATCCAATTTTCACCCACCTTATTGTTTGCTTACCCAGTCCCTATCTGCCCAGCTTGACTATAAAGTGTATATACAGATTCTGTGATGGTTTGCCTTGGTTGTGAAAAAATTGAATTGGTAGCAAACACAGCATGGCTGCTAACGAAGGAAATTCTACAACCGAGGAAGCTAAACTCAAAGAGCTTTATGACATGATCCCTAGGTGCAAATCCCATAACAAATAGTTGTAAGAACTCTGTCAAAACTAAGTGATGTTATACAGTTGTTAACCAACTCTGTCTTCCCACTCTTTACACGCACACACACACACACAGAGATACAGGCACAAACACACGTGCCATGAGAGTGTCAGGAGTTACCCAGGCTAAGCACTACTTGAGTGTTATTCCCAGATGCAGAACAAATTTAAAGCTATCAATAATTAAATATACAGAGGTTAAAAGAGAAAAGGAATAAAATATTTCATTAATTTACAATAAGTAGACTATGCTTGACTTATCTGGTATCTGACATTGAAAACAAAACATTTAGATACAAAGAAAGTTTGAGAGGAATCGCCTACCTGAATTTGACACAATGCTGCGTGGGAGATTATGATACTGAACAGCTCTAGAGAAACAGAGAAATTGTAATGTGTGAGTATATTGAAGGTTTTATTGAATTGGAGTTACTGGTGGAGTTCCAGATAGAGAATTCCAGGTGGAGTTCCTAATGGCGCTTGCTGGTAGAATTTTACATTCATTATGAGAAAAGAATATGTCTTTAGAAAACTCTCTGAACTATCGGGGGCTTTGTATGGTTGATTAGGGCTTAGAAACACAATTTTCTGTTGCCTTTTACCTCTATTTTTACAAGTATACATAGGTAGAATAAGTGTAAATTGCTACCATTTTCAGAGTATTTTTCTCCTTACACATGTCCAGTGGGATACAAAGTAGTGGAAAACCCAGCCCCACAACAGGAAGCAAGTTTAAGAGATATGTAAATGGGTTTGTGAAAACATTTAAGTATGCTTTCACCCCCCAAAATCTCCATGAATTAAAATGCATTCTGAGTTACATCCAATTGGTACTTAAAGGTGCAGAAGTGATCTGGATGAAAACAGAAAAATAAAAAAATCATATGTGAAAGAGGTGTTTATGGAGGAGAGGGTAGACTGTATCAATACAGAAAATCTCCAATTTCTAACTATGCAGAGCTTAACTGTTAAGCAACTTTTGTTTTTTTTTTTTTTTTCCTTTCTTCTCTGGACATGGAGCTCTATCACAAACTTGCAGAATTTTTGCTAGATCATCCAGTCTTAAATTAAGGTGTTAAGGAGGTGGGATGAGACATGGGACTAGGTATCATGTCAAGACTGGTGAGCTGCTTCTTGTGAGGTTCAGTTTAACAGAACCAGGGAGGTTGTGCTTTGAAATGTGTCACATATATCTGAAAGAGAGATGTGCTGATAATGTTCACTGTATCGGACTGTGGTTGACATAGTTAAAAGGTCTTGCATCTGAAACAAAGCAGTTGCAAAAGACCAGCAGGGAAAAAAAAAAAAAAAAAAAGTTGAGCCTATAATAATATAGAATGCGAGATGGTTAGGAAACATGGTGTCGTGGTGTAACCCCAGCCAGCGACTAAGCCCCACGCAGCCGCTCACTCACTCCCCCCTCAGTGGGCTGGGGGAGGAAATCAGGAAAAGAGGTAAAACTCG
>JAVJGG010000024.1:5942041-5953113 GCA_035590195.1 Aviceda cuculoides
TGAAAACATCAGGGTGTTATCAACATTCTTCCCATACTGAACTCAAAACACAGCACCCTACCAGCTACTGGGAAGACCATTAACTCTATCCCAGCTGAAACCAGGACACATGGTATGCATTTTTACTGTTTGATGTCATACAAGGAACTTCAAAACAGGCAAAATTACATTTACCACTTGAGGGAAGTACTGTACCAGCAAATGAGATAAGGAAGATCCTACTTTTAGAAACTGGCATATCACAATATTGCCGTGTTTTTCACAATGTGGCTAATAGCATGATTGAAAGTTGCTCAAAAGTTCTTCAGCCAATTAGCATTATCTTTTCATTATTAAATCAGCAATAGCTTGTAGATTTAATTACCCCATTTTCATTTCTAAGGTTAGTACTTCATACTGTCAGATGACAATGCCTACAGTAGGTTTTATGTGGTGAGGAAGAAAATGTTTTATAGTGAATGTAAAAAGCTCTTATGGAATGGAGATGTATTCCTTAATTGGGTTGTATATCATCAGGATTTTAATAAATTGCATTAAGGGCTTGATTATGCTATTCCTTTCTCCAGAGCCCTTATTGAAGTCAAAGGGAGAGCTACAAGAGGAAAGCTGGCAAGACAAGGTCCTGGCATAAGAGAGCATTAAGGAAAGCTTTATCCTGGAAAGCAGACACACAGCATCTTTATTTATCACAGTATCAAAATTAGATATTTATAAAGAGTTTTCAGGGTATTAAACCCATCATTATCCATATAGTAGAAGTTACTGGCTTTATCTTAATTGTTCAGTAGGCATTACTCTGTAAACAAAGTCTACCAAAGTGGGGGGGGTATTGTTTCATTTTATCTGAGTTTGAGTCAGGTTGTTAGAGGTGGTGATGGTACAGCTGCTATAACTGTTACAGATTAGCATAAAAAATAGCTTATTATCAAATGACTTGAAGATTTTCAAAAAGCTTTTGCATGTGCATGATTTTACCACCAGAACTAATCTTGCTAACTAGAGACTAGTCACAGCAGTAAAATTAACTAGATATAGAAGGAATTAGATCTGTGAGCCTTAAGGATTGTGTCAAAACTTGAGAGTTTCATGTAATTTACTGTGACAGTTTATTTTTGAAGAGGAAAATTGCAAAATCAATATGCATTTGATTTCAAATGCATTGATTTCAGATTTTCCTTTAAAAGTTAGTTAAGTAGGCTTTTTACTGAATGGCCTTCCTTTATAGGGCTGCTTCTGAGATTATAGAATTGTTCAGAAGTAGAAGGGAAGGAATAGTTCTTCTTATTAGTATTTTATGTCTATATTTTCAAAGATTTTATGTGAGAAATGTGTTGGCAGTGAATTGTCTTGGAGTTAAAGTGCATAATTACCTTTTTCTTTATGTGAACATTAAGGACAAGTTTGTAAGGATCATCTTCCATTTAGATCATACAAGTGAACACTAAAAAGAAGCTGAGTAATGCCTAATGTCATAATGAGTCTTGTTTTCCATTTCTGTACTGAAATCTCCTTTAGACGATTCTACTGTCGGAAAGGTTAGGCAGTGTTAATGCAAGGTAATGTTTGTAGCATTGACATTCGCTCCCTGAATAGCTGCACAAGTCATGCTTAAAAATTATGTCAGGGCCCCAGGAATTTTAAGTAATCTGGGTTTATACTGTATTCTAAGGCTGAATAATTAAATGCATATTTAGTATTCAGTAAAGCTGAATATATGGCTTTACAAAATATAAAAACATTAGTAATGTATATTTACTCTTTTCTGGAACACCCAGTGCATCTTCTTTGTATCTCAGTGTGAAATAAATGCTGTATCTTTATGGACTCATAGCAAACTGGCTTGCATATTTATATGCTGCAAAAGTTTATTTTGTCTCATAATAACCTGCAAGTTAAAACTGGTATGTTCTCTTCATGTATTTGGTTAAATACTTCAGACTTTAGGCATACTTATGGTGAAGATTGCAAGAAAGCTAGGTGATTTTGTTTCTTATGTAAACTTTTGCCAAAAGGTCCCAAATTTTTTGCCATAGCAACCCAAGCTAACTAAATGTTTTGGCTAAGAAAAGGTTTTATGGCTGAATTCACAAAAATGCCCTTGCTTCTAACCTAAGATCTTATATGCCAGTTAGCCAAGAAGACAACCACCAGTTTATCAACAAAAACTACTATATTTATTAACATGATATAAACTCAATACAGGGTGGGTTTTGTTTGGTTTTTTGTTGTTTGGTTTTTTTTTTTTTTTTTCAGATATTCCTGCCAAGCCCATGAAAGAAATTGGGTAACATGTTAGTGTTTGGGTTCAGCCCAACTATTTTATATCATAAAATTACTTCATATTGAAAAGGGAATATTACTGTTACCCACTGACTACAGTATCATCTCTGAGAATGAGGGGATGTAGCTTCACATAGGTCAACTGAGAAAAGTTTATCCTGGGGAAAATAGGATTCTATGATACAGATCCTGGCAGTACTTTTGAGTGGTGTGGCACAAACAAGAACAGTGGAGGTGAGCATACCTTTACATATTTACAGTGCCAAACCCACCAAACTGGTATCGCTCTTCTAGTTGAATGATACTCTGCTGACATGTTGGGTTTTCTTTTCCCATGTATTTAAATAAAATAAAGGTGTCAAAATGGTTTTGCTTTGGAGGACATGAACAGAGATATGAAAGGAGTCTGTGTACAACTAAAAATTAACATTCTCTCCCAACAACGTGAAGAGTATGAAAAAGTATAGCTGATCATTACCACTATCCATTATATCTCATTTTTGCCATGTCCAGCAAGCTGAGGATAGCAACTTTCTGATAAGCAGGCAGGCATGTGTAGGTTGCAGTTAGGGCTGCTGTATCTTAAGAGGCTTCTCAAATGGGTCAATCTTCTTAAAAAAAAAAAAAAAAAGTTTCTGCCTTTTTCCCATCCGCTGTGCTGGCATCCAGTTTACCTATTATAGACATATGGGGGTATGTAAGCAGTGTTGTTCTTCCCCTTATTACTTAAGGCAGAGAAGAAAGACTGTTTTCCTTCTAGCTGCACACAATTTTTTTTTTGTAGTACTAAAGTATGTTCATCTTGGTGAGCCTGAAGCTGTACATGAGCTTGTAGTCTCTGATGGTGATCTGCAACACGGTTTATGGAGTTGCTCCATGACTCTGGTGCTAAGATTTGGCTAGGACACCTCTCCTTAGTCAGATTTGCCTTAGAAATAGGTAATTATTTTCTCGGTGTTATTCTGCAGCCAGTACTGCTAGTAAAAAGAAATAAAATCCTTTTTTTGGTATGGAACAGTAGGGGAACCTTGTATAACATGACAAATAATCATGCCGTGCTTATGGGAAGGTGCTAAGACTTTCTAAATTTTAATGACTGACTGCTGCTTGTGTTGTGGGCTGGAAGATAAGGGTAAACCTGCGGAAAATGTGAGGTACTGGGTGCTGAAAGGGAGACCAGCTGGCTGAGATGCAGTGATAAGACAGCGATCTGTAGGAGACGGTACGGTGCTGTTTGAATACGTGGAGCTACATAGGTGTTCCCATGTTCTCCATTAGCAGTGAACACAGGAATTTCATGGAGCAATATTATTGGGGAACCCACTTAAGCCTTGCTTGGTAAACTTGTACCTGTTAATATGGTTCTGTCTGTTTGGAGAGATGTCTGAAAATAACTTTTTGGATTTTATTGTGATTTAAAGTAAAGGGACTTGGGGAGGCTATAACCATGGGAATCATAAAACTTAGAATGAGAAGTGGAGATGTATGTAATAATTGTATTATTATGGCTGAAAACATTTGACCAAGTCTGGGAAGGGTGGGGGGTTTTACAATGTAAATTCAGGGGAGAAGGATGGCTTAGAATACAATTTGAATGAACCTCATTGCTTAATATGAACGCTACAACTGAATCCTTTTCTTAAATAGCATGCATCATTCTTTATTTAAACTGGGAAAAAAAAATCTTAGACTCACAAAAAAGGTCTGTCTAAAGTTAACAAAAGAAAGGAAACTCAGCGGTTAGGACTGATATTATGCTTAACTGACATTGCTATGAACATCTTTTCAGGGAAATTGTGAATATGTGGCACTTGTATCTAATGTGTGCTTGAAACCTCAAAATACCCTTCATACAAAACTGTATAAAAATGTATACAAAATACCATCCACTGCTAATGTGGCTGGGCATAGGATTAATGGAGTTCAAAGCAGAATCAAACCCCAAGAGATTCCTTCTCTTTCTAGTCTTTTACCTGGAGGAGGAGATGGCCCTTGCCTAAGAATTCAGGATTGGCAGAAGATCCTCTTTTTTAAATAGTCATTTGTTTCCTTGAAGTTAAGACCATCTCCGCTATCATAGCAGGCTTACATGAGCCGGTCTGGATCCAGATGCTGTCTCCAGATCCCTGCTGCTGGCAAATGGAGTTTGTATTTTACACATATTCAGGCACGTACTTACGTTTCTGCTTAAGCATTTTGTGCATGCCATCAGCCTTATTCTGCTTGTCCGAACCATGATCTTTTCACCGCAGAGTTCTTCACTGAATGTAAACTCAAATAGTAAGGAAGGTTGGAATTATGTGAGGAATATACTTGCTTTCCTGAAGTTACAGGTTCCTATCATCATAGACAATATATGTGCATGCAAACTGAAATGGCTCCATTGATGGTAATTATCCCAGCCCGTTCCTGACTTATAAGCCACCATTTCTGAACAAGACCTTGATCTCTGTTAAACTACTATAAATTCACAAGGCTTAACTGGAAGCCCTTCAATTTGCATATGAAGAACTGAAATCAAAATCTGACCCACTGCGTATGTTGCAGTATAAGAAAAGAAAGCAAAGCAAAGCAAACCAAACAAAATTGTCAGTGAATAACGAAGATTTCTTTCACATATGAACTTTACACTTTATGCCTTGCATTCTTCAGTATTCATGTTCTGGGGGAAGAGTTTTCTTTATAAAAAGTAAAAAACAAATAACACCCCCCCCATGATTTTGAATTTCCAGAACTGTTTCTACATGTGGGAATGAAAACTTTAAATTTTGATCTCTTATTAATAGAATATTTTAATAGCATGAATTAAACATTTTTTTTTACTTCTTAATTAAACCAATATTATCCATATCAGCTCTTTCACTGATGAAAATCCAGTCGAGTTAGCAAGTTGTGCAGTTACCAATCCAAAGCTCCACAAAAGATGTTCCTGATTCACATGGTTTGTTTTAACGATACATTTTATATTCGGGTACAATTAGCAGGCATTTGCCAACCACAGATATGTCAGTAATTCTCTACTAAACAAGGACAAGATTGTCATACGTTATCCTGGCAAGGTGGAAAATTATGTCACTTTAATAACATTTCTTAATACATTAAATTAAGTTAGAAGGAGAGCTGTATAAGATTGAAATACTTATAACCAGACTTTTCTGTATTACTTAGGCAGAGGAGTATCAGATTGCTAACCATTTCCTAAATCAGCTTTCTGAAGCATATTCTCTCAGAGATAAGTCTGCTGTCCAGAGGTAATTCCTCTGATACATGATTATTCCATCAATTTTGAATCAGATGAGCAATTATGACAGAAGGCGCTAGCTCAGAAACCTTCACTAGTTTATTCTTTATTGCGTTTTTCTGGCTAACTCCTGTGCTTCATTTTGTGTGTCGGGTATTCTTTGCTCTTGTTCTTATAAAATGAGTAGATGTGCCTGGTTACTTGTACCAGGAATAGTGCATTTAGCTAATGGGCCACAGACCCCGCTCTGCCTGACTGTGTGGTGGCCCCTCGTGTCTTTTTTGTACCAGCACCTGTTTTTAAATAAATGTGGGGTTTGGTTTATTTGGTCACATCAACGGGAGTCAAGTAGTATATGTATACTCTGATAGATATTAGCATATGTCTACATTTCTGCAGTATAATAGCACAATCTCAATCAATTAATGCCACACAAATACAGTAAAATATGATCGATGACAGTGACAGGGTTTTTTTTTTCACTGACAGTAACGATATGTACTGTGAAATCTTGCCCTTCATTGAAAGAGAGAATGCACTGTTCTATGGGGAACTTTATTCCTGCTGAACTTACACATATTAAAAAGTCTCTTATTACTGATGGCTTTTTATTGCTAGTGGCGTATGTGGCTGCAGCATTAGATCGGATACTTAGATCTCCATAGGGCACCTGGGCCTCCTGAATAAGTTACGCCTTGATGTGATCCTGCTGTCGCAAAGAGTCGTTCTGCTGGAGAGCATTCTCTGTACTCCTCCTCCTCATTTGGGAGGAAAAATTGTGATTGGCTGCTCTGTATTATGCAAAACAGCACGTTTGCGAAATGTTTCCTAGCGAGTATCACATCTGAACTGTAGGACTGAGAGAGATTTCTGGCACATTAAGCAGCTCCTCGCACTTACGGTTACTCTGAGAGGTTTCTATTTTAGGTAACCGCTGTTTTGATCTTCCATCCCTGTTATCCCAGAGGGTCTTCCCTGCCTTTTTCCACATGGCACTGTTCTTGGGGGAGAATCACTATTTCTTTCTCTTAATTTATAACCAATGGAATGGAATTTCAAGGGTCAGAAACAGGTTTTGCCTTTAGAGGTATATAGAGCAATGCCCATTCTGTCAGCATAAGAATGTACATACGTGTGCTCTAAAGATGATTTTTTAAATTTTTCTTCTTCTTCTTCTTTTTTTTTTTTTTTCCAAGCAGGAAAAAAAATCTTTGAACAAACCCCAAGGAACATCTTTTATTCTAATTATAAAAATATGTTTTCACTTTCAGTACTGCTTTCAAATACTCAAGGAGAAGCACAGACCAACTCTTAACTCCATATTCAACAGCATTCAGCTCCAGTTTCAGCACTTAGCCAAATCAAACTTACGCTTATGATAAGTTGGAGTAATTCAAATTTCCTCCCAAGCCCTGATGTATTTACAAACTAAATTAATAATATTAAGTTGTACATTTTGGCATGAAAATGACATACAAAATGCCAAAAGACATTTTCTATTCTCTTTTGTTGTATATGCACAGAGAAAATGTAAACCAATTGTAGATGCTTTGCTTGGAGTAGTTGGCTTTTGCAGTAACAAAGATAACAAGGATTTTGACAGCAGCCTTTGGCAAAATGGAAGAAAGATAGAGAAAACAGAGCATGCATGGCCCAGATTTTTTTTGTCAGGAAAGGAATGTTAAAGAATAATTTGAATTTCTGGTGTGCTATTTTCCTTTATTAAAGTAGAAAGGGTGAACAAATTGATGTGTATTTAGAAGCATGGTGTCACCCTTTGGCCCACATGTAGAAAAGTGCCAGAAGCCTTTTCCCATTGTCCATAACTCAGGGGAGCATGTAGTAATCTAAGTGTTGAACTGGAAGTCCAAGGAGCTAGAGTTCCAGCAACCTGTGAGCTTATTTCTGTTTTGCCCAAGTGTGTGAATGCAGGGTGAGAGAAACAAACTAGAATGAAACTTTCTCTGCTCTTCAACTGTGATTTTAGGTGACAGCTATAATTTCTTCATCTGTGTTCCTGAAGCACAAGGGACTTCTGTGTTATTTTTCCTGCAGTTCATCTCGTTGAGGACTATCTCATTAAGTCAGGCTCAGTCGTTTGTAAAGAAGCCTTTTAATAGTATCATCTGAAACACACACAGAAAAATCAAATTGAAATATAGAGCCCAGTAACACCAGTACAACGATGAAACGTGCTCTCAAAACTAGTTTTCCATTCCAGACTTCGGGTCGGAAAGGATGTACTCCAGCGACCTGGCTCCATTCCCAGGACTTCAGCATCTCTAGGAGTCATAGCCCAGGTTCAAGCCTTGAAGGAGGAGAGCAGTATATTGAACATTCCAGCACTAAGTCACCTGTAGCATTCATATGACCTTCATGCTGTTAAAAGACAGTATGGTGAAATAGGCTGCTAGGTCAGCAGCAGCACTGGACCCAAAGCGTATTCTTATCTTCTGTCCATGAACGGTCACCATCTTCAAAATCCTCCAGTACATTTCCAGGTTTATGAACTCTTGAAGTTTTTTTACATACCTCAGAATATCTAATATTTTTTAAAAGCCCTGTTTCCTGAAGTCATGTGAATAGCTAAGAAGCATCAAGTTATTTTGTTAAATTGTTACTTTTAGATACCCTGACGAGGAAGAAAATGGGAAAAACAGTGAAAACTCAAAACCCAGAAGGAAAGTAAAACAAAAAAGTGATAAAGCCAAAATTATGTAGTGTTTAGGAAAATGGACTTGAAAGTTTTGAAAATTTGGATTTTCTAATATTACATTTCTATACTAGTTGATGGTCTTTCTTGCTGCCCTCATATCAGGTTCTTCTAAATCCATGTTTAACTGTCTCAGTAGCTGGTAAGAGCTGTGAATGACCATCTCAAAGGTGGCTGTCTGGCGCTCGCTCCGTTGTACTTACGTTTCTATGTCATGCTCATTCCCTGGTAAGGCCACACCTCTTATCCCTCTTTATCAGTTTTTCGCCTCTTCCCCAGGACGTGATGCTGCTGTGGCGACTGCTCCTGTGCTCGAGCACTCCGTGTGGTTCTTCGCCTAATGCAAATATTTCTGCGTAGGTGTTAAATGCTCAAGTCTCTGAGTTACGCCCTAGCGCTCAGCTTTTACGTAGTACTATATGGAAGCAGCAGAAACAAATCAAGTACAATTGAGAAGTGTAATGATTAGGCAGATTGATGAGCAACTAGCTGATACTGTGAAGAGAGATTTATTATTATAATTAACATTTTGCTGACTCTACACCTTTCCTATGTCAAGCATTAGGCATAGGGCACATTTCTTTATTAATACAAGTGTTATCAAACTATTAAGCGTGGACTAAAGATTTGCTTCAGATGAAGTATGATATCATAGTTCACTGCTCTTTCCAAAAGGTCATGAAATGTATCAATTATTGTGATGTGTATGAGATCTGCAGCAGAGGTTCTTCAGAGGGTTAATTGTTACTTTAGGTTACAGATTCTGCTAACAATGAAAACATAAAAAAAAATTAAGGAGATGCTTTCAGATGAGTAGTATTATCCTCTGGCTATCCATTTATATAATGGCCCAATGGTGAACAGAGACCAGGCAAAGCATGGATCCTCCTGCGTATGGGGAATTCAACAGGAGTCCAAATCCCCCAGACAGTAGCAGGACAGGATCTGGTCCCAAGTATGCCAGAAAATGAAAACACCAGCCAGATGAATTTCTGTGTCCTTCTGCTTTTCTGGATTGTAACACATGGGGAGGAATATGATTGCAACACACTTGAGTTTTCAGCATATCTGCTATGGTCGCTGCAGGTAAAGGATTTTGCCCAAAGTACTCCTTTTGTGTTGTATCAGTGATTGTCATTGATCATAACTTTATCTGGGGTGAGCTACTGAATGTTCGGGACTCTCTGAGTTCAGTTAGAACTTGCATTAACAAAATGAGAGTGCTGAATTATTGAATAGTGCACGTTATATGAAACAGCTACCAATTTAAAACAACTGAAGTTAAACACAGAAGTTCCAGTCCTCTAAAAACTGTATTACAGCTTGAAATTTAAATGCAATGACTGGACTCCTCTATTCAAGAGCAGAATAATGAATTTCAGCCGTAGTGGGGCCTTTGCAGTACCATTTTTAATATGACAGAATTTTGAATCCACAGAACTTAAAGGTCAGCTTTATCACTGTATGTTCCCTCTTTCTGTAATTACAAGCATTTGGCAAGATGTTTCTTCTTAATATAGTTATGATAAAAACATAATACTTGGTCTTTCATTACTATTGCATGAGGTAGACTTTTTGCTGTTTTTCTCTCAAGCTTCTCTGTACAAATATGGACATATATTGTGGTGGGGCAGAGGCTGCTTTTCTATTCTGATAAAAATTGAAAAAGATTTTCAGAGAAAATACGTCTGTATTTGCAACGCTAAGTTTTTGCTCAGTGTGTTGCCACCATACATGCACAGGTTTGGGAGACAGTCTTTGCAAGTTTCCCTTCTCTTCCTCTTACCCATTCTCCGCTTACAAACCAGTCTCTTCAGGGCAAACAGGCAGCAGAAAGCAACTGATGCCTCTGAACAGCATTCCATAGTGCCTCGTTGCTTTTCTATCCAGGTATAAACATCCAGATTAATCCAGCTCAGGGCCATACTAGCTCTACTTTTGGGAGACCTAGTCAAGGGCAAGGCAGTCTTTCACAAAGCCACGAGGCATTGAAGGACATGGTGCTGCAGCAGTGAGTTTTGGCCTGGGGTCAGGGAGGAACCACCTCAGGCGCAGCGGCCCGCGCAGTTCCTCGTCGCCTTTTTGAGTGGTTATTTCACCAGCGGCTGTTGAAGCGGGCGGAGTGTGTCGGATGCGACACGTCTGCGTGCAAGAGAGCGCAGGCCGCAGGTCTGTCAAGCCTTTTTTGGCAGGGCGAAGCGAGCTGAAGCAGTTCTTCAATCCCAGCAAGTATATACTCTGTAGAGTCTTACCATTGCCAGTAGGAGGCATGTGACGCGATAACACACAACATGCACGATAAGCATGATTAACGGCAGGGTATTCACAAAGCACGAAACTCCAGAAATTACCCTGTGACATTTTCCTTCTATAGACACCTGTTTGTACTGTGTTGGAAGAAAATTGAGAGCAGAGATGTTAAAAAACCAGGGTAGAGTTGAAACTCCTCTCCACTGGAAAATACTGTTTACTGAAGCTACTTTTTTGTAAAACATGTTTTGATATTAATGAAATATCTTAGTTCAACTTTTATAGAGTGAGGAGTTTCCAGCTGCTGTTTTTAAATGACTTTTTCTTTCAAAATGCAATTTCTGTTAGAGGGTTTTTAAAAATAGAATAAATCAAAACAAAATATTTTAAGTTGTTGACGTAAAACATTTGGTTCACAGTAATTAAAAACACTTTTGAAAACAAACACTTTAACTTTTCATCCTAATTTGGGACATACCTCCCTCCTCCTTTTTTCTTTTCCTGAAATGTTATGAAGCTTTCATTGGAGGGAAAAAAAAAAAAAAAATCACTTATTGCCCTTTTTAGCTTGCTTAAGTGCCTATGAAG
>JAVJGG010000024.1:5953142-6031858 GCA_035590195.1 Aviceda cuculoides
AGATCTTTTGACTCCCTTTTTTAGATTGAGATCGACTCTCTGGTCCATCTTCTTCATTATTCTTATCCTTATGATCTCACTCAGGTTACAGGAGAAGAAAAGGAATAGTTTCGCTTCCATCATTAAGAATAATTTTAACAGACATTTTGGAAACAAACAGAATATTTTCCAGAACTCTGTGCCAAAATACCATCCCTATCAATGAGAGATTCCAGTCCAAGATGAATGTTTGAAGAGAGCAGGTGAACAACATGGACATGTGAAGAGGAGCAGAGAGGAAAAACAGGAGTGGAATGCCTGTGTGTTGTAGTGAAACCAGTGATTCTGTGAACAGAGTAGGAAGACTGGGCAGAAGAGGGAGCGAAGACGGAGACCTTGGCAAAGAGAGGCAGAGCCTGATGTCTCCAGATGAAGTAGGGTTTGATAATGAAGAGTGAGGTGTGTACTGGAGGTTCTTTAAGGTACTGGAGGTTCTTTAAGGTGAGGCCACATAGTGTATATGGAGAAATGGGACCAGCAGAATGCTAAGGAAGGAATGATGTAGACAAAGTCATTGGTAGGTTTTCTGGGAGGCAGCACTGCATAGATGCCTGCTCCTCACTCTAGACAAGTCTTCTGGTGGCAGGCGGGGCAGAGGAAGTAATCTGTCTTGCTAAAGAATAAGGCAAGAATGGAAAAATGTGCACTCCAGAAGTTCTGTGACAAAGGGGCTTTTTGGTGTCTGGGTTATTTCTAGAGTTGCAGAAATCCACAGGGCTAGAAATTATGACAGAGCTGCTTTTGTAATTGCAGGGGAAATGTCCCACCCACTCATTGTCCCCAGAGGACATTCTGGATTCAAAGACTGGCAATCCATACTGAATAACATCTCTGAATAACTTGTTTTGCATGAAGAATAGCCACCTGGCATCCCTGGAGGTACTGACAACAGGATAGTTCAGCAAAAGAGAAAGGGATTGATGTGGGTGGTGTTCATGTTATTTCTCTGAAGAGCATCTACTTTAGATATGCCAGGTTCCATGTCTTGGGAGAGTAGTAGGAAAGTGGGAGCTGAAATTCCATGCTGGGCCTCTGAAGGAATGTTGGAAATTTGGACTTGGAAGTTTGAGTTCACTGAGCTCACTAGTCTCCTTTGAACCTGTCAGTGTTGTATCACTTCCAGACCTTTGTAAAGCAGATTTCAGTGTTCAGTTGACCAACCACATACAGGCCATGCCTGGCAGGATTAGGCAGCATTAGTTTCCACCTTCTTTAAAATACAGAACAAATAGTTCATTTATTGAGCAAACAAGCAAACTGTTTTCTTTTGGCTGTTTCTCCTGCTGCCTGATGAAGCTCATCTGTGGTGAAATAAATATTAGACATAAATCCCAATAGAAGTAAACACATCTTTTCTTAATAACCTTCACATTTAGTCAAATTATTTAAAAGGTTCCAGATGCTTAATCTGTTGCTAATTTGTTCATTCTTATTTGAAATTAAATGAAATTGTTTTATTTCTGAAAGGAATGATCCATCTTATTATTCACATGAATATATGGTCTTAGTTCTGTTATGATCCTATAGGTTCAGTTAGACATTTCTACGAACATGAGAAAAATGCAATAAGCATGTAGCAATAAGCAATAGGTGATGCAGTTAGAATACCTCCATCTATTTGCAGTTGGTGAATTTTGCACAGTGCCAATCCCATGAACTATGTAAACTGGTAGTAGCATAATTTCACAAAAAAGGAAAGCAAGAGAACATGTGATATGTAATAAACCTCAGGACTTCAGGGAACTTGAATTAATTGTAGGAGTAGATTCTCCTTTAGCTGTCAGATGTATCTGGGGCAAGGATACTGCATTATCTTGCATAAAAGGACCAGAGAACAAGCTCCAAAAGTTGGGAAGAATACACTTCCAACCTGAAACCATAGCCCACTAGTTAAACGCACTGACTTGCATGTGTGTGTGTATTTAGTTTGTGGGGCTTGATGGGAAGGCTTCGTGCTCATAAACCCTCTAGGTGAGCATCTTCTCCTTCAGCATCTCTGTCCTACAGTTCCTGAGGAGTCACGGACTAGTGAAAAACTATGGGATGAAGGGAGAATTTAGCACCCTCAGAAGAAGAAGGCGGGGAAGCTTACTCAGCAAACACATCTCCTAAAGCAGGAGCTGATGTCTCAGGCATCAGACGCTTCCTTTATTCCCTCAGCCAATGTCAGATAACAAAGTTTTGTGAACTTGTTGATTTGGATGGACTGTAGTTTGTTGGGCTGATATTACCAGGCCTGAACCTCTGGATAGTCATGGTTGTGTTTAGGACATGGAGCTCTGATGTCCTTGAGCAATCATTTTGTTAGAGTAGCGTCTAGGTTGCAAGACTTTGTAGACTTAGCACGTCTTTTTTTTTTGGCCTGATATCAGGTGACAGGATGCCTTAGATCATTGATTCAGAATCTTAGCTTATTGGAAAGCATATTTGCTTGCGTGTAAGGTCTACAGGCCAGCTCTCCTTGCTTTGTTGGTGTCAAGGACACAGGTTACACGTCTGTTGGCTCAGGAAGTCACACTTCCAGTTGGAGGTCAAGGGACAGGCCACTGTTGGGTTTGCTACTTATGTCGTGTGAAGATAGAAGATTTTGCTGGGAATGTGTGGGTTAGCAGCTCTGTTGGGTTGCTCTGCTATGAACAAGTGAAAGCAGCTTTGTGAGCTGCTGGCTCAGCTTGTCTCTCTAGCTCCTTGGCTTTGTGCCAAGGTGCTGGTTGCTGTGAAGTCATTGGTCTCGTATATCCAAATTTCCTGTCTATATTCTGGGTATAGATTTCTGTGGGGTAATCATCACGTAATAAATACTCTCTTTCATTTAATGAGGAGCATGTCTTCAGTGGCCAGTGTTCCCCTGAAATGGTGCTAACTTTGTTGTATCTGCTCACATGAGATAGTGTGTGGATATGTGATGAGAGAATCACTTATTTATGTGTGATAGTACCTCTACTCACATCCTTTCACTAACCGCTGGTAACAACTTCAATTTTTAATTTATCTTACTGGTAATTTGAGCAAAATACATGAGATTTATCAGCATTTGATATTTTTCTGAAGAAGAAGTAGAAAAAGTTCTCAGTAGTTTAAATGAGTTTAAGACCACAAAGGTCATAAGCATCACAAAAAAAAAAATGCAGGAATTAAGCTTAGAAGGGAATCCATGAAGACATCTAGTTCACTCACTGTGCTCCCAAGCAGGACCCAGTGTCATGTTTGCCAGACGTTTCTTTAATCTGTTCTTAAAAATCTGCAGTAATGAAGACGCCACAACCTCCTTAGGGAACTTGTCCCAGGCCTTACCTATGCCTGTCTGAAGGATTGAAGGATTTACTGTTCCAAGGCTTTTCTTCATGTGCAATCTAAGTCTTCCTGGCAGTCATTTAAGCCCCTACTTACTTTTTACCCCTATCAGCAATAGACATGAAGACTGTTAATCTATTTCCTTTGCATAAATTTATTTTAAAAAACTTTTTTGCTTTGATTTTGATATAATCTGATTTCCTTTAATACCTATCACAGAATTGCACTAAATGAATCCTGCAACAAATCCATAACAACCGATCAAACTAAAACAAATAGAAAATCACAGAAAAGCATGTGGCCTTGATTTCGAAAGTGCAAATAATGGAGAATTACAAAGTATTTCTAGATTCCAAAGATCTTTTTCCCTCCTTCTCTTGTCTCTGCAGGTGTACCAGTGAACAATGCATGTTCTATCAAGGGTGAAAAACAAACATGCCCTTTGCCGTTTGAAAGAGGTCAGGCACGTAGAATGAAACATGAGCGTGAGGTCTCTACACAAGTTCTCTCTGCCCTTGTACTGCCTTTCCTTCCATTAACTTATGGTTGAATGGGAAGTTCAGAGGCTGACTGTACTGCACAGTGAGGCAATTTGGGGAGACTTCATGTTATCTCATTGGAGAACATGACTGTTTTTTGTGTGTGTGTATATTTAATGATAATATGAAGCTCCAACATTTCAGCAGATGCCTGTCAGATGTCTGCTTTTAACCATTTAGCTGAAACTTCATCCAAAGACAAACCAGCAATGTAGGTGGCCTAGGCCATATCTGTCACCTTCATTTCAGCCACATATCATTTGCTAGTCAGAGGAATGGGACATGTAATAGAAGCCTTTATATCAGATTTGTGTCAACAGAGGATTCCCAACAAATCCCTGCAATTTTCCCTTGGACAGAGTCTACCTTGAAAGTCTTCCAGCAGTTCAGTGCAAAGTAGTTGCAGCAAATGAGAGGATCAGTCTGCATGTTTCTGGGAACTTTGAGGAAATACTACATCGATGACTTCATGCGGAAAGCTGTTTCCCAGAAGAAACTCTTTTTCTTAACTTTTGTTGAAATTTGGTTATAACATAGGGTTTAAATGCAAGATTCCATATCGCTGAATATGCTTTGTGATCTTTGGAATGTAGTTGGGACAGTGTCAGAATAGGAAGAGGTGTAAATAAGAATTGTTTTTCTGGCACTCTTACATTCTCCCATGCTCTGCAGTAGGAGCTCTGAGTCTTCTCTACAGGCCAGTGCAGTGGGTGGTGATGTCCTAGGATGCAAAAGGTATTTCATTAGTCTAAAACCACAGAAGGTGCATGGCAATAAAATGCTGCACAAGATGCCTCCCTTGTAGCCTTGCCTCTGATTGGAAGGTGTCTATTTGTCCTGAGTGTTTCTGTCCCTGTTCCCACAGCTTAGCTAAATGACCTAGTTTATGAATAATCTTAGTAACAGGATCTTGACCACTTTCTGTGACAACACCAGAAGTTCAGAAAATCTTCAGCTTGGTACAAGAACTTTGAGCAAGTCTCTGAGGGGAAATGGAGCATCCCAAAATTACCCTGTTTGACTCATGACTCTTTCCAGAGGTCCTCTCGGTGGCCTCATAGCCAGTCATCTTGGGGATCCTTTCTCTAATCCTAGAAGTAGCTGCTAGAAATAATACAGGTAGGGTCAGCTCAGGTCTGTGCTCACCCAATGGTATTTATGTAGCCATACTATTCTTGCTCTCTCCCGTGTGTAAACAACTGCCATAAATGCAGCCTCATCCCTCGCTATATGGGAATGCCAGAGGTTTTTTTAACCCAATGCATTAGGGGGCTGATTTTTTGCATGCCACTCGCCTAGTTCACTCTGCAGAAATGAAGTATGTCAAATTTACTCCCATGCAGGTTGTGCATGCTTTAAAACATTCATCTCTTCACTACCTGTGAGGATGACCCAAGTATTACCACCAGTTCTATTCTCTCCAGATTCAATTTCATGCAATAACTCACTGCTCTCCAAGAATCTATTTAATATCAATTTTTTCTTTGTTAAGCATTACTAATGTTTCCAATTATTTTCCTAGTTGTATCAGCCTTAATTCATCCTGCTTGAGCCTCATTCTATTTCATGGCTGTATTTCTGACTTCCCAACAGCCCAGTATTTAAGTTTCTGCCCTCTTCACTATTCACAACCTCTCCTAATTTAGTATCATCTGCAAAGTCAATTAACATGACTTTCAGAGTCATTGCTATGCTAAATATAGGACAAACAGTATACTGATCTCTGACTAGATACTACATCACAGTTTCATGTATAGATTACTACTACTTCCAACATTTTTCTGGCATGGGACTACAGAAATTTATTTTGTTGATGTACCTACTCCATTCTTGTTGACGACAGGAAAGAATCATTTTCAAGAGAATTAGATGTAAAACATCAAGTCCCACTGTTTCCAATTTTGCCAACTTCTTTTATATTAAATCTGACTGGGGCATTTCAAGGCAACTTCAATAGATCTACATTTTACTGCCAACTACGAACACAACTATTTCTCAAAGAGAAAAGAAAAGGTGAATCATCTGGGATGCTGGTGGGAAGGAGCTCCCTGGAGATCTTTGTGTGTTTTATATATAGTTTTAGCATGTATATACAGCTTCGATAAATATTACCTAATTCAGCCTAGTGTATGGGTAGTTATTATTTCCCTGTTTGGAAATCAGAAAGGATTTGGAATTGGAGTGCTAGGAAATTTTGCTCTTAATCTCATATTTAGATCTGGGAGATCTAAATAAGTTTGTATGAAGTTGTTGTTGGCTTAGTGGAAAGCAGTTAAGATGTGCTTGTCAGTCAGCTTTGGTCTAGTATCTCTACACCCTTGTCTTGAGGAAAAAAAAAAAAAAAAAATCAAACCCAAACCCAAAACCCCACACCAAAAAATCAAGTGATTAGGCATTGTGATTTGGTGGTTTGAAACTCCAGCTTTAGGAGCACTGGAAAGTATTGTACTTCATGAGGAGTGACTGCCAATTTAATATATGTCTCTCATTAATCTTCCAACTCCACTCATCTCTGATTTCTGTCTTCTCTTTCCAGTGTTCCATTGACATCTCCTTCTTACTATTCTATACTCTTTCACTCTTGTCTCGGGTTTTGGAGGGAGGTTGTGTGTGTGTGTAGATACGGGGGTATTCATTATGGATATCTACTCAGTACAGTCTTTCTCCAGAATCAACCAAAAGAAATACTCTTCCCAAACATGAGCTCAGACGAAGAGGCAGGTTGGACTCTGACTCTTCCCTCTGGAAGTGCCTCTTTCTGCAGTAACTGCAGAGGAAGCTGGTGACAATTACTCCCTCTATACTGAAGCAAGGCTTTGTGAGAACCTGCTCCCCTCATACTGCTTCTCTCTGCGTAGCACATCTGGTGTCTCCGTTTCCACCTCCCGGTCCTTGTTCGTTTAGCGTGCTCACGGTATGGTGATGCATATCTAATATTGGTCAAAGAGACAATGCAGAAGTGGTACACTGATAAATTTCACTGTCTGGCTTTAAATAGTCAAGTAGAACAGCTCAGCGGGAGAGAGTGCATGGGCAGGACTTTGTACCTCTGAAATGTGTCCTTTTGGAGCAGACGTGGAGAGCGCTGAAGGCTTCTTTGCTCTCGTAGCACTCCCCATCCTTCCAGTCTTCCATTTGTTGACCGTTTACCCAGAACTCTTCTCTGCACATCATCTATATATTATTGGCAAAAGTTTGCTTTGTAGATTGTGTTCTGCAATCAAGTGTCAATTTTTGCAGCATATTCAAATGCTAGAATACAAATTTAATTAACATTTTACAGTTGGTAATAAATGCTCTGGAGTCAGGGAAAGAATCTAGCATAGCCACATCCCCTTTTAATTCTTCCTTTGCTTCTCAAACATTTCATTACCAACTTAAAAATGTTACTAAAATTTACACCACTTCATTCTCCTCTGCTGTTGGTATGGTCACAGTTTGTGTAAGCTAAATTTGAAATTGCAACCAAAGGAAACCGATAATGTGTTGCATGCTTTTTCTCACACTTTGCGAGGGGATAAGTGACTTCACATGGTATAAGACAATGGAGAATCTGGTTTTAAGTGTGCAGTGCCAAAGTCTTGGGGTGAGATTCTGCTCCATTTTAGTCACTGGGAATTTTGCGATTGATTTCACAGCAGCAAGAGTTTCAGCCTAGATTCTTCAAGCTAGGACACTAGCCCAGAGTTGGGCCAGACAAGCTTCAAGGAAACATAGAAAGGACGTCTTTCCTCAGAGCCTAGCACTAAATGCATCTCATCCAGAACTCAAATCATATGCTCAGTTAAATTTTTTAATCGTGTTCCCTTCACATTAAGGGAACTAATACATGCAGTTTAGAAAAGTAACAAGACTATTAAATGTTGCTAAGAGACTCCCACATAAAGAATTGTAATTTGAGCTTTGCAAATTGCAAAATTGCCAACTGGCTTAGTTCCACTGGGCCCAAGCTGCTTATATTAAAGTGTATAATGGTGACTGAATGAGTGATTTTACAGATAAATTTCAGGTAAACTGTTATCTATCTGAGGCAAATAGACTTGAAGTTACAAAAGTTAACATAATTTGGACCTTTTTATATTCTAAGGAGAGATACTGCAAGTAGTTGTGTGTCTGATTGTGTCACCAACACCTTTTAAAAGGACTTACACAGAGAAGATAGTCCTATACTTAAAATAATTTACAGGCAGAAACTTTTAAAATCACTGCCACTATTAAAGTAGTACTGAATTATGAGAACTAGTAAAAGGTCATTTTTTTGCTGAAAAGTTATACTGGATAAATTGTTTTGAAATGTGCTGTATTTATTATTCCATTAACTTCTCCATCAGATGGTCACAGTTTACACAGAAAGTGTGAAACCAGATTGCCTATTAGAGTAATGGTGCTCTGGATTTCAAGGTACAAAGTGGCTGAAAATCCAGTCAACATCAAGACAATGTAAGGTAGTGAGTATTGCTGATAACTGATTTTTTTTCTAAAGCCACTCATTGCAACTTACCTTGTTCTCCTTTTGTTTAACATGTCCGATAGGTCTGTGTCTAGTCAATGTGAAAGCGTATTAAATTGATCTGATCACGCAAATTAAAGTAAGCACATGTCTGGCTTAGAATCTGTCTTCCGTATGCATAACTACATTTATATAAGCATATTTTAAAGCCATGTGTGGCATTTCATTACCTTCTTTGAGAAAGTTCAGGAGTTACACTAAAACCCCCAAACTGAGCAGGTGACGGGATATCCCTTCATGCCACAAACTTAATTTGCGGCATTCCACTACCATCTTCCCTACTACTGCGACAGGCCTGTGTACCACTGCTTTGGAAATCCCACCAGATGTCTAAGTGTATTTGTACATCTGGCCCTTTGCCTTGTCAGGATCAGACTCATTATGATTTATTAATCATCTACAAAGACCATTGATAAACAATGAATATTTATGACTGCAGATGTAACCCTATTGTTTGTGTAAATTATAGTGTTTTTCTGGTAATGTTCTGAATGGCTTCAAGTTTACATAAATAATTCATACTTTTAAAGCCATATGTTAAACTGTCATTGTAAAAAAAGAAGTGCTGCCAGTTTTCACTTGAACCATATGTAAATATCAAGAAGTTGATTTTAAACAGTGATATAAAGACTAAGCACCTTAATGCTATTTACACAATAACGATTGCAATATGCTAAAATGCACTAGATGCATTAAGATGAGTATCAAAGGCAAAATAAGTTTTAAATACAGCAGAGAAAGGAACCATTTTTATTTCTGCATAAATTACAGTGTATTAAATTAACCCAGTCTAGCTTTACAAATTTAAATTACAGTGATAGCAGACCTCCAGCCTTTTGTCATTGTTTCTAAGTGAATAAAGCAGCTTGAAATACTTCCCTGAAACTACTGCAAGGAGCATTAATTTTTTATCTTTGAAATGAAGGTAGAATTTTCAGTAACATTGTCATATGTGTATGTGATTTTGAGATCTTCTGACACTACCTGTCTACGTACCCTACAGCTAATAGTTGTCTCCTGATATAATCTAGGTACATGCTGTTGCTGCAGAGGGAAAATCAGTAAGAAATCTAGTTGGCATGTTGCAGCTTACCCTTATTCCAGCAGTACTGGCATGGTTGGGTTAATGGCCACATTCACCATGCCTTGGAGAGCTTCAATAATAGATTTCATCTATGAACTGTAGCTCATATCTCAGTTCTAATTTAATAATCAGAGCTAGTTTTTGTAAAGGTATTAATTGCACGCATGTGATACACACACGTGTGTACGTATATATCTCTCTCTCAAATGGTGTATATATATACACATATATATACCTTGAGAAAGTTTGGAATATAGTGTTAAGACTGATAAGGACTAGAAAGTACTTGGATTAGCGGATCCTCTCCTCTGTTCTGCCAGCGCCTCTGTTGACAGAGAAGAGGCTGGTATCTTCTTTTCCTGTGCTCCATGACTGGAAGTATGACCCTCACCCAACACAGAAACCGTCACACCGTATGTCTGGTCCCATGGATGTGTGCATCTTGAGGCACAGGGACTTGGCTACTTACGCTTTCATAAGCCTCGTTATGTGAAAGGCCAAATGAGTGGCCCATGTCAGGGCTGTAGCCTGTGGGAGATTTGTTTTCAGTCACATCACAGGGGAAGAAACACAGCTGTGGGCTTGACAGATTGTTCTCGTTCTGAGCGAGCGGTCTAAGCTAGCAGAAAAGCCAAGAGGTGGCCTGATCACAGTTTGTAAGAACCTACAGCCAAACCCCCAAATCTGCCAGTAGATGCTCTTAACTGACAAAGTTGCAGCTGAATGTCAAGGCTGGAAGATGCAGATAGGCAAATTCAGCTTGGAAATAAGCCATACACTTTCAACAGCTAGGATAATTAGCAATTGGAATGACCTAATAAGGCTTGTGACTGACTGTTCATCACAAAAATGCGCAAGCTGTAATTAGAGGTTTCACTAAAAAAAAAAAAAAAAAAAAAAGTTAGTTAAAACACATTTATTATCCTTACAGCAAAAATCATCTCAAGGAAGTTCTGTGGTTACAAAGGAGACCAAGACTGGATGGTTAAAAATAACATTAGTTAGCCTTAAGTTCCATTAATCTCCATGATCCTAGTACTGTGCCTTGCACACACTTCTCATAGCTCTCTATTGTGCCTTGTTTCCACAAATGATTTAGAGTGTATCCGTTAAGCTCCACTGAAAGCTATCGGGGTGTCTGTGGTATTCTGCATGTTTCAAAGACAGCAAAAAGTTTTTAATTAAAGGCTTTGCAGTCCTTCAGCTGGCTCCAAATGACTCCTGGCAGTTTGTTTTCGATGTGCAAGCCTGAAACAGAACATTGCTTACAAGAGAGAGCCATCTTTACCATTAAAATGCCCTTCCTGCTCTCGAAGTGAGAAGAATAGAAAATGTTGTTCTCTCTTTTAATGGGTCTTAACCCAAAAGCTGTTTCAGCTTCTGTGGGAGTGTGAAGGTAGAACTCCAAGGGAGAGATTCAGACTGGGACAGACACAGGCATTGGCAGATGCCCAGGCTGGCAGCGGTTTTGTCGTTCCTCTCGGAAGTCTGAGGGCTAGTGGTTCGTGATACAGGCTGGAACACTCCCGTGAACTCGTCCACTTAGTCTTAGCTGTAATTACCACTGTGGGCCACGGCAAGATCCCAGAAATGCTGATGTGCCTTGATCGTGCCTCCTTTTGTGTCTCCACCCTGGAATCAACTGTATTCCAAAATTGCCTGTGCTACAGGCTTTTTCTAGCTCTTAACTTCTTTTAACCTCCAGATAGCTCTGAAGTATCCTTTTCTCCTTGCCTTTATGTTATTTTATGCCCGAAATAAAATTATAGGGACCCTTTATTTCAGAAGAAGCTCATTTCATTCCTTGTCTTGAGCCTGCAATATGCATGCAATATTTTGGGTGTTATGCAAATACAGAAAAGCTGTATTTGGTAACACAATTCTTATTTCTAGATGCTCATTTGGACAGCACAGTTTTTACATAAATTAAAGCTTTTGTTTCTACTAAGAAAAGTGCAGTTATAAAAAGAGCATTTACAAGTTTTGATGCTTCCTGGGCATACTTAGAGATGAACTTCTGGATTCTGTCATCAGAAATAGAATTGTGCAGCTTTTTGCTGTCGCTAGCTGTGCAAGACCTTAGGGATCCAAGAGAGAGGGGTCCTGGATTCTGTTCTTCCCTGAGCATCTTTTGCTAAGTTCCAGTCAATTATTGCAGCTCTGGGCAAGTCCAGTGAAGTCATTGGCGTTGCCCAGGCGCGACTGCACTGAAGAGCCTGAATTTCAAAACTGGAATTACAAAGCAGGATGCAGAAGAGAGAAGGTTTGTTGCTTTACTCCCCAAGTGCAGGTTGAGCTGGCATGGCTGACGGCTAGAAACACCTGCTTTGAGGAGGTCTTCTCTTGTGGGAAAATATAAATAAATAACTGAAATACTTGTGATCTGAGCAAACTGGCTGTGGTTTAATTCAGAGAGAAACACAGAACTGTTTTCACAAAGCCGCTTGGTGCTGTCCAAGCGCAGTATATTTCCAGGTTTCCACAGCTCAGAGGCCCACCTGAGGATGCAGAGCTGCACATGTTGGATCTTTGCCATGTTAGGTAACTCATAAGGAACTAAACCACCCAGCAAAACCTAGATAGTGATAATTTATTTTTTTTCTTTTCTATTATTTTTTTTTTAATTTTCTAATAGGAAAAAATTGTATTCCCAAAAGGAGCACATTCAACACCACGTTAAACATTAAAATAGAAAGGCATCACTACACCCAGAACAACAACTGGTTTTTTCCTCCAATACAATTGCAAATACATCATTGTATTTAAAGAAACTGAAAGAAGGATTTTAAAATATATCTTTTAGTTTGTCTTGTCCACCACAAAAATATAATCTCTATCGTGAGGTTTTCTGTCCGTTTTTAAATATTTCCCTACAATACACTTTGTCTTGGGGATTATTCCACAGTGTAACATACCTGTCATTGAGATTGTTCTTCAGATGATCAGTTCCATCTTGTTAGGTCAATAAATGCATACACCTCTTGGGCCGTTCCAGATAGTGAAGCTGGCAGGGAATCTGAGTTTTCATCAACCTTCAGGAAAGCTTTCCTACCCCTGTCTAAAATCCAGGTGATGTTCTGTAATGCACGTTATTGGTTAGAATGGGGTATGTGCCGTATCATATGAGAAATCTGTGAATGAATTCCACTAACTTGGAATGAACCACACTCGCTGCAGTGTGCAAGTGTAATATTTTGATCGCAGACAAGGTGTTCCTGACACCTCACAGTACAGACTTTCAGCGGCTAGATGGCACTATTGCCAGAGAGTAGAATCAGGTGCAATAGAAAACACCACGCGAATTTACAGGTTTGCTTTTCTTAGCAACAGCTGTGACAGAAGGTAGCTTTCGGCTGCCTACTACATTGATTTACATTTCAAAATTTGGTTTGTGCCATGTATGCTGTCTAACTCAGGAACATTTCCGTGCAGCTTTTTCTTTCTTCTCCTAATGGCACAGCAACTCAGTCATGTTGTTCAGATCTCCCCTCGGCTAAGTGCTAAAGAGAACAGCAAACTCATGGCGAAGTCACCTAAGGTTAAAGGAAGCGCGTGCACGAAGAGAAAGCTGACTAGATGGCATGCCGATCTCCTCTTCCTTCCTTCATCCATTTGTCCTTTCCCATGAACATCCTCCCCCTCTCTCCTCTTCCTAAGTCCCCCCTTTGTGCCATTCGTTGCAAGAAGGGGCTGGGAAACCACTGCCGGAGTGTCTGTCGCTCGCTCCACTGAGCTCTGTTCAACCTGCGTTGCCTTCTTCAGTGTTCAAAAGCAAATGTGATGTTCAACCTGCGTTGCCTTCTTCAGTGCTCAAAAGCAAATGTGATTTTCCTTATGCCGTTGCACCAACGCCATAGATGTACCCGGCGGCAGTGCCCAGGCGCTGGCAGCGGTGGCTGCCGGGGCGGCTTCTGTGAGGAGAGGCCAGGGCCGCGCCGACGGGCCCACCGCTGGGCAGAGCCGAGCCCCTCAGCAAGATGGTAGCACCTCCGGGAAGGCCTGTGTAAGGAAGCGTAAAATGCTGCCTGGAAGCGAGGAGAGAGGGGAAACGATGTGAGAAACAGCCCTGCCAGCACAAGGTGAGAGGAGGAGGAGGGGAGGAGGTGCTCAAGGTGCCTGAGCAGAGATTCCCCTGCAGCCCGTGGAGACCCCACGCTGGAGCAGGTTCTCGTGACAGGAATTGTGGTCTATGGAGGACTCGCGCTGGAGTAGGTTTATCCTGAAGGACCATGGAAGGGCCCACGCTGGAGCAGCAGAACAGTGTGAGGAGGAAGGAGCAGCAGAGAGGAGCTGCTACGGACTGACCCCATAACCCACCGTTCCCCATCCTTCTGCTTGGGGAGGGAAGTAGAGGAGTCAGGAATGAAGGACTGAACTTGGCCCTGCCAAGTTGGGAGGGAGGTAAAGTGGAAGGAGTTTTCGTTTTTATTTCTCACCATCCAAATCTATTTTAAATCATGATAAATTAGGTCAATTTTCTCCAGGTCAAGTCTCGTTTGCCCGTGATAGCAATTGGTAAGTTATCTTCCTGTCTTTACCTCAACCCACAAGCTTTTTAATCTTAATTTCACCCCCCACTCCCATCCTGTTAAGGAGGGAGTGAGAAAGAGTGGCTGGGTGGGCATCTAGCAACCAGCCAAGGTCAACCCACCACAGGAGAAGGAACTATTTTTGTCCTGTTCAGCAAGGTAATTTTTTTTGGAGGCAGTCCATATTTCATTTAGTTATTCCCAGTAATAAATTGAAATTTTAAGAATCAGTTATGCTTCTAAATCTTTATTCCAGGAACTTACTGAACTCATCAGGCACAAAGTGCTTTTGAAAAGCAATAATATACATAAAACAAGAATTCAAGTGCTAAACATAGGGCATCCAAAATGACTGGTGATGCTAGATGCCTCTATGTTCTTAATGCACATGCTGAGACGAAAGAGGGAAAACACTCTAATAACTGCAGTCCTTAAACTCTGCTGAGGTTGGGATGCTTGAATGGATTAATCCTAATGTCTCTTAATGCTTAAAAATGTAAGCTTAGGCACACCTTAGTTTCTGATACTCATCTCTAAAAGTACATGTCAGTCATTGCTCAATTTTCCTATTTTTTCTTCTTCTTTCCTGTAACTCTTCAGTTCTGTTTTACTTAAAAAAAAAAAAAAAAAAAAAAACGGGGGGGGTAGGGCAAATAGCTATTTCTTTTTCATAATGGACAACTGTTTCTTAAGGTATTTCCTGATTTCTCAGTTTTTTAAGTTGCTGAGGCTTTATTTGGAATCTTCCAGCGTGTGATTATTATTTTTTTTTTTTTTAACTTGGAAAGCCAGTAGATCATGTCAGAATCCTGGCTGATGTTTCAAAATACAGTAAATGTGTTACATCACCAGAAATATTGAACAAAACCCCCCAAAACATGAAAAACCTTAGTCACTTTGCCACTCAGGATTTGGTGAGCATGATTCATGATATGTGAGTTTGATCTTGATATTATGATTTCTTATTTTCCTAAATTCTCACTGCTAGAGAATTTTTTTCAGTAATTTTCTTGGTAATTTTTGTCTCTTCGCGGCCCTCTGGTAGAAATTACAATTTTTCTCTTTCCACCTCAGTATGGTTATAAAAGATTTTCTTCTTTCCTTTAACTGCTTTGGCTAGCATTAACTCATTCTGCTGTTTTGCTTCTTTAGTGTTTTTCCCTTAGTGAAACTGTTAGACATGGCGTCCTTCAGGCCTTCCTGGAGTATAATCACTTAGACCTTCTTTATGTCCTGTATAACTGCTGAGTGGTAAAAGCCAAAATGAAATGAAATGCATCTGTGCTTTCACAGAAATGCTTCTTAAAGTAGCCTTCCAGCTAAATGATGGACTCCATTTATGTACTGTATGGAGTATTTATGGACTGCATACGTTGGGCCAAATTATTTGTGCTTCTGCTTGGGTTTGCTCTGACCCAGTGCCGCCAGCACTCTCCCGAAGGAGACACGCTTAACTTGCCTGTTTGAACAGCTGAGCTGAGAAGAGGGGATGCTGAGTAATACTCCTTCCCACAGTGTTTGAGGCACCACCACGATGGCAATGGATGTTGTAGACAGGATCGTGTCTTAGGTCTAATTCCACATCGCAGTAAACTCCATGAGAAAATTTACGGCTGCATTTCTGCACTCGGAATATATACTGTATTCCTAGCGCTACTTTGGGAAAGCCTTTTACAAAGGCATAATACTCCCAGATTTTTATTTTTATCTGAGGACAATTGTGCCTTAGAAATGGTTTATTTGAAACCTTTGACCTGAATTCTAATCTGATTTAAATTCATTTAAATTCAGAAGAACTCTGGGTTAACTCCAATGTAAGTGAAGTGCTAGTCCATGGGATAGCAACGGTGGTTCACAGAAATGCAAACAGCAGCTGGCTCTGTGTCCTTAGTTAATTTGATTATATAGTTTTAGTTTAACTTAAACAAAGTAATGACCTTATTATTATTTTAAGAAACCTATTTTGAGAGGAGGGAATCATATTTCCTATATAAATCTGTTTTCAAATATCTTCCTTAGATGTACACGTTGCTAGAGATGAAGTTGCGTTTTTGTAGGGAGAGTAAAAGCTTACTGGATTTCACTGATCCCAGTTGCTTTAAATTATGCAATGAGGAGAGAGATGCTGTTTGCACATGAAGAAAACAAGGTTGGCAGCAGAGATCACAGAGGGGACTCGCCTTTATAGTTTCTTTCTACTGTGGACCGAGTACCAGCAGAAGGATTGGGGTGTCTTTGCAAGAATTATCTTAGGGGCCACATTTGGCTAAGGTAACCATCAGACAAAAAATCCGGGTTCAATGGTAGTAAGCGTTCTTTTCACGATTTCTGTCTCAAGCACTAGGCTTCTGAAGATTTACAAGAAGCAATTCAAAATAAATTGTTGAATCTTACTTTGCCTAAATGTAAATTAAGGGGAATGTCAGGGCTTTCTCCTAATATTATGAAGTAGTAAGAGCTGAAAACATTTTTTCAAATACTGAAATCATAGTTACATATGATATTTTCTGGTTTTTTGCAGACATTTTCTCTATGTCTTATTTACCCTCTTACCCTCTTGTGTCTCAAATTGAAGTCTGCTTTAAAATATCAGTGTTCTAAATCTTCTAATCATCTTCAAAATTACAACAGGAGTAGGGGAATCGAGAATGTTTTTCTGTCACAGATCTTACGAACTCTAATATTTGCTATTGTACAGTTCTGTAATGTCTGTTGTTTTACCTTTGTGCTTTGTCACAGGATGAAAAGGAGAAGTTGACATGGAATGACCGTATGCCTGGATATGCAGCAAACTTTGGATTGATTTTATTTATGGTAATATAATCTGCATTTCTATGCATTTATTAGGTGTGAGAAACTTTGCAATGAGCATCTTGAGTGGAATCCTGAATTGGTGTTCTCAAAGATGCTAAAAATCTGAAGAAAGCTAGGATTGTAACCTACAGTTTGTGAGAAATACATGTCCTACCGGGAAGATTCACAGAGCTCAATGCCTACCTCCAGCCTTACTCTCTTTTTCCAAAGGCCTCCTCTGAGAGGGCTGTTGGCTGGATGATTTGCTGTAATGGCAGCAGCTCATTACTAGATTTTGTCTCTCCCACAGGGTTTCTGCTCCATCCTTCATTATCCGAAGGAGGGAAGCCCGCTGCATATTTGCTTGTGTGCACAGTATTGTGGATGCTCTGTCAGCGTGCCATTTAGAAGTGTTGAGCCTAGTGAACAGGTGACATACAGGGGAAATAAATCTGTTGCTGAGAAGTATTTCTCCAACACGCATTCAGGGATGGACTCTGCTGTAGTTGAGGAAGAGCGTGGTATACAATCCTCACCTGAGAACGAGAATAAGGTGTGCAGGTCAGCCATCTGTAAAGTGTGGACACCACTGTCCTAGCAAAATTTCCAACAGACCACAAACACATCATCAAGCTGCTAGGCTTTGTAAAGAGCAATAGGAAAGCCTCACTGACAAACCTTAAATTACATTGTCAAGGACCCCATTATCCCTCTGGTTACAGAAATGACTGAATGAAAGCATGTATTCACATCTACAGCCAGTATGAAATGGCAATGAAATATGCCGGTTTACACCACAGGAACATCTGACATGGGAAATTTACTTAGGGACTAAATTATTTTAAAATACCTAAGTGTATTTCTAATTTACTGGAATTTGCATATACTGCAAGAGATGTCCTGTGAAGATTTAATTTTTTTCTGACAATCAAACCCATTTTATATTCACATTGAAGTCAAATTAGTGTCTGCATTTTTATAAATCTATGTGTATATATTTATGAAGATATATGTATTGTATATTAAAGACATTTTCTGTACATATTATCTGTGTCATGCATATATATATGTAGGTACTTACAGCATTTTGAGTGACTTTACCATCCTGAGGCCATACCAAACATTTGCTTTTTAGACAGAACCTCTGACTGGCATCAGCTGGGACTTTGCTTAAAGCAGAGTATACTGAGAATGACTAAGCATATAGCCCTGATTTAGCTTTTACAAGTCATTCTTTTGCAGACAAGGTGCTTACATGTGCTCTTGACTTTAACCACATGTTTAAATCTCCCCTAAGCATGAGCTTAAAGTGCTTTCCTGAGTCATAGCCTATGTGTTACACTCCCTGCTTACTGTAACATCTGAGAGAGATTTATAAAGTTAAAATGTAAAGCTCCGATTCTTCAGCTTCTGTTAGTGACTAGTGGAACTGTGCTGGCTTTCACCATTTGGAGAAGTGGCCACAATGATTTTTTTTTATACTATTTTGAGCATTAGCAAGATGTAAGCACCTCCAGGAGACAACTTACAAACCACACATGAAATTCAAGTCAGACCTTGATGAGGGAGAGCCAGCTCTGCTTTCCTACATGGAGATTACAATCTGCTCTTTACTGTATGTCATGTTTCTTTGTTTTCTGCTAGATTAGTTAAACAGGGATTGGAAACACCAGACTAAAGTTTGTTGTCAGTCTGTGTAATAGAATTGCACTGAGGAATCTAAGTTGGTCTCATCTACCTCTGTTATTATTATTCACACAGACTCATTTTTTTAGCCATAAGCACTACATACATAATAGGTGGTGAAATCTTGAATTTACGTGTGTGTGTGCACATGTACAGGACACAGACACAGAAGGCTCAGACACAGATATGCACACACATGTGCTGCAACTTCTAGTGCTGCAGAAGTGATTGTTGAATTTTTAATCCTACCCTTTCCAGGCCCAAAGGGTCTGGCGGCACAAACCCATACGCATTTTCCATGAAGATGTCTACATTGCTATAGAACGATGCTGTTGTGTTCTGTCCCTCCTCCCCCCAGCTTTACTTAGCATACTTTCCTTTATGAATCTTTAAGCTGCTAACAGTTTTCTTATTGTAAAACCTTTTCTCTTTATTTTTCATTTGTGTACTTCTTTTGTGTAATTCACTTTTGTGAATCTTTTTTCAAGAACTGTGTTGTGGGTTTGGGGTTTTGTTTGTTTGTTTGTTTGTTTGTTTGTTTTCTTTCTGGCTTTTCTTCTGTCTTTATTAAGCTAAGCATGCTGTTTGTTTCTTTAAAAGTGCAGGCTGAAAAAAATGTTGGGTTTGGTTCTCTTGCCCAATTGGTCTTCATGTTTTACACCACCAAATAATCCAAGAATTATTTAAGACATTTATGGAGGCTTTAAAATGTGGTCACAGCTCTTTTGTTGTACACAAAGCCTCACTAGACTGCAGAGGGGGCAGAAGATCCAACCTTAATTTAAGCAATATCTTTTGCAGGGGTTTTAGAACAGAAGTTCACAAGTCTTATTTTTGGCCAGTAAGACCAGCGTTAACAGGAGGTCTAGACTCAGCTGGGCATATACAAGTTTGGCTTGGGTGTGATTAGTAATAACATATGTCACAGTTTAGAAACTCCATATTTAGAAGGTATGTATTCTGTCAAAGATTTCTGAGTATGTGACAAAAACGTTGGTAGCTGTTGGAAGAGAGCAGGATGTCATGGAGCAATGCTTTTCTTTGGGTTCATTGTGTTTGGTTCAGTCAGAGAAAGGAAGAAAAGCAATTAGTGTCATGGCACAAGAGTTCATCCTTTGCCTTTGTTGGACCCTATTGCCCTATTCTTACTCACGTGGCAAAATACTTGACTCTAGAATAGCCCTACTGGGGAGCCAAAGAACTATTTGGACATTAAATTGTTATCCTACTTGGATGAAGGTAACAGTCTAGCCCATGGGGTTTTATAGCTTCCTTCTCAGATCTAGTATGCTTTCCTGTTTGTCTTCATTCATACCAGGCTCAGTAGGTGACCTTTTCTGCAGCCAATTTTCACATCTGTTTCTAAGCAATTCAGTCCTTGACAGACTCATTTAGATATTCACTGAAGAAACTGTCTGCCGTAGTAGGGGATAGAACTGGCCAGATGAAACGTTGGCAATGACAACAAAACCCACAGTAGGCACCTGGACGAAAGGTGACCGTCTGATCTGGAATTCGGGCCAAAGAGGTATTTTCAGGAATGGAAAAAATGCTGTGAAGACACGGGAACCTTTCCCTCCCAGTGACCATCTGGGAAGCGAGAATTATGCTCTCAGTTACCGTGCAGTCCTACAAGCCCTCCTCAATTTTCTCTTGTTGCTAGATGCACAGATAATGAAGACTCCTAAAGGAGTGTTTTTCCATCTGTGTCTAAGCAGATGTTTAAAAACAGCTGGGCAACCAAGGAGCTTCTGAAGCCCTGGTGCTTTGCAAAACAAATGTCTTTGTTCTTTAAACCAATAAAACATATTTTTTGGTTAACTTTGTATATCTTGCTGTGGCACCGCATGAATTGAAAAGGTTGCAATAGTGCAAGCCTCTGAGAGTATCTCGTCTTCTAGTAATCTTCCTTGTTGCTATGGATCCCTTAAATCCTTTGGTCAGGTTTAAGAGTTTGCTATTCAACTTCCATCACCTGAAATTTCCTCTTTCTGTATTTAATGATGACTGTCCTTAATGACTCTTCTTCCTGTACTGTTAAAATACCAACTGTAAGTGGAAGCTTGTGACCGAGACAGGTGTCTATGGAGGCCCAGATGGCTCATCATCTCCAGAATGATGCATATAAGTTTACTTTGCTGTTTTTTCTGGTCCACCACCACAGTAAGAATTTCAAAGAAATCCACAGGGGAAAGAAACAGAAAAAGAGTATTTGGAAAGTGATTAAGAGGAAGGAATCTGTAACCCAAACTGAGAAAAAGAAAAGAGTTTAAGGTGACTGTGGAGGTGGAAGGTGAATTAGATTACTGCCAGGTGGTGCTGGTTTGTTTTCTCTCCTCATTGGGGATATTACTCTCTGCTGTAGTGATCGCTTCTGCGATGGGCAAGCTAGGAAAAAGTTCTGATCTTTGTGTTCCTGCACTGCTTCTGTCATAGTAAGAGCTGAGCAGATAGTTCAACATGAATCAGATTTTTGTCGGCAGGTTTGGTAGGTAAGTCAAAAGAAAAAAGAGAAAAATAGGTAGGAAAAATTAGAACTGTTTTCTCAACACAATGACAGCTACAAAAGGAAAGGAAATGAAATAATATTTTATGCCATTTGAAATGTTTTCATTTAAAGTGTTTTATGTTTAGACTTTTTTCTTCAGACCAGTATTTGAATGAAAAATATTAGCATGAAGCAAAGCCTCATAATTCACCTACATTTAATTTAAAATTAATGAAACATTTCTTTAAAAAGTAAAAATTAGATGTTTTACTAGATCTAACATTTTATTACTATTTTCTCACAAAACGTATTTGTGAATTTCATCTTGTATTTCCAGGAGTTTCTCCAAATTATTATTTTTTAGTATGTTTACTAGTTCTCCATTAAAACAAAATATGCCCAGTTTTCATCTTCAACCTTTATTATAGCTCCGATTCTTATTCTGGTTCTTTTGCAATAATACTTTTTCATGAGACAACCTTCCTCTGTATACAGGAATTCAATAAACTATTGCTGGGTCATTAAAATGAACTGTTAAATTTCCTTAAACCTGTGTTGTGAATCTGGGCCCCTAGGCCCATTGAAATAATTGCAATAGTCTGATCTTTCACATTTAGGTAGTCTCTTTCATCTGAGGATCTCAAGATGTTTTACCTAAAATAATGAATGCACATTGGAATTCTTGCCAAAGGCTAAAATGAAAGAGAAAAATGTACCCTCTCCCCCTTTCCTGCTATGGCTATGAAAATTTGCCATTTTTTATTGCTATTTTATTGATTTTTTTTTTTTTTTTTTTCATTGTGGGGTGGATTTTTTTTGAAACCAGAATACCACAGCCCTGTGAAATTCAAATTCTTCTTGTGGGAACTTGACCTTAAGTAGCAGGGCTGACTTTCCTCATCTCGTGGGTCAAAGCCAGCCCATAAAAGATGCCAGGATACCAACTGATTTCTGGGACAGAAAAGTAGAGTGAAGCCCTAGTAACCCTGTTTAGGTCAGTCTTAAAAGAATAATAACAAGGGAAATTTTTATTATTTTTTTTTTAATTTGAGCAAACACAACTGGAGACTAAGGTGCCACTTCTGCTGTGCAGAGGGGAAGCTGTTTCAACCAGTAAAGCCCATTTACTTGACTGCACATACACGTAGGCCCTTCAGTCCAAGCTGTCTGAACCTGTTCCCAGAGAAAAGACCTGGCTTAATACCTGCGTTTGAACCCGAACTACCTGAATTTCACCAGTACTGCATGAATAATATGCAGAGCTTTAATCAGAGAGGACATGCGCATCTTCGGGAATTGTGCCAGTTCAGAGTTCTGCGCCCATTTTCTTCGTTATGTCCCTGTTCGAGAGTTTTGAATTCTCACATTTTAATTTGCTTATCCTCGTATTATTGTGTTGCTCTAGGAAATAACCACACAATGCCAATTCACGGAACGAACCCAACACACCAGTCAAAACTTCTGTTTGAATGTCAGTATCAAACTTGAGCTAATCTATCTGTACGTTTCTTTGCAGATTACGCTGACATTTTCAGCAGTGTTTGGTGTGATTGTGTACCGAATTACTACAGCAGCAGCTTTGTCATTCAGCACAAATGAGACAACCAGGTCAAATGTTCGAGTGACTGTGACCGCAACTGCTGTCATCATTAACCTCGTCGTGATACTTATACTTGACGAAATTTACGGAGCTGTTGCCAAATGGCTGACAGAAATTGGTAAAACTATCTCACCACATTCCTCGTTAGTACGTTACATGTATTGACACGAGAGTATGCAAGGAGGTTCTAATAGGAATATTTCCCACTGAAAAGTGCCAGTGAAAATATTCAGGCCTATGGGGTGAGATGCTCAGACACGCCTCTCTGAACTAGGGGTGTAAGCCGCAACATGCAGTGTTGCCACTAATAGGACTAATTAGCCCGGCTATAATGCCATGTTAATGCAGCTGTGCTATTTCCAGGATCTCAGCTGGTATTTCTGCATCGCGCTGGCTCTGTGCCAAGATCCACTTATCTAGCGCTGGTTGAGAATTTAGACCGGGTATGTATTTTGATATATATCTTTATCTCTAGGAGCTTGGTTTACTGAAAGTCGTTGGTTTGTTTCAAAGATGTTGCTGGTTCTGGCAAAGCTACACTGGCAAATGCTTACCAGGTTATTTTGCTGATGTGATTTTTACCAGGTCGTTACCACTTATAGGTTTTTTTTGCCATATGGGCATGTCTGAGCTGGATTTTTTTATAATAATACCTATTTCAGTTAGGGAGTGGATTTTTTTTTTTTTTTTTTAATGTTGTATTGTTACAAGCCTGGCAATGTATTAAGTCTTTTAAAGGTGAGTCAGTCCTTTGACTACTATACGGGTTTAGGCTAGAGTTTTGTGGTGTTATATACATTAGGCCAAAGATGTTTATGAATAGGGGTTTAGGCTGAGGTTTTGTTTTGTTATATAAATTAGGGCGAAGATGTTTGCTGATAAGGCCCTTACATGAGATTCTTAGAAGCTGTCATAAAGTATTGTTTCCCACATTTTTATACATCACTTCTAATTCTAGATTCTAAAACCACTGAAAATCAATCAGCAACCACAGATGCCCTTAACTGTAGCAAGTGCTCTACCTGTCCATTTTGGGCATCTAAACTTAGGCATCCAAATTAGAAACTTTTTGATAATTGAAGCCTGACTCAATCATTTGAAATCGCATATTCCTGCCCTGTAAAACCTACAGTGATGTGAAGCTGGCTGGAACTAGCAGACTTCAGATTGAAACCTTAGGAACTCTTAAGACTTTTGCTTCTTGTTTTCACTTTCTCAAGACAATTTCAAAGTCACAAGTGAAAACATCTATTTTAGTCTTTTCTGAAGAATGCCATAAACTGAAGTTTTGTAGTTGTCATAACAGAGGTCCAATCCCGAATTTATGAAATAATAGTCCTGTGGTTTTACCAATAAGAATAGCCTGATATTTTGGATTAAATTTGTAAAGTATTTGAAAAAAATGAAGACAAAGCGATTTATTTTCACAAAATGCCACCAAATGGGGTTAATTTGTTTGTTTCTGTCTGGGCCCAGCTTTTGGTAGAATGTAGCACGGTTACACAAACGAACTCCGTTCTGGTGGCTTAAGGAAGCTCAGGCTTACTGTCCAGGCCAAAACTGTACCCAGATTTTCAGCTTTCATATAACTGGTGAGCTGCTAACTGTGTGTGACCTGATGAATTCTGTCCACTGCACCCACAGCTGTTAAGGCATGACCATCTGGGTGGGAAGAGTAGGAAGAGATGAAGGTGAGGCTTCTCCTCTCTGGCCCTTTCTAGGCAAAAGATTGGAAGTGCAATCCGCTGCCGTTGCCTCTCTGGGGGATGCACAGAAGGAAAATCCCTCCCTTTGAAATGTGCAGCACTCTGAATTGTGAAAGAAACAAGAATTTCTTACTTGCTGATTATTCTCCCCCTGTCACTTTGCATTTAATTCTTACCCTTCTATCTTTAGTTAGGCAGCTTTCCTAATTGACCATCAGATGTTTTGTTTAAGAAGGATCCAGTCTGAGTAATCTCTATTGCTACAAATTACATGTGTTAGAAAGTTCATTCAGGCAGCTTTCTCCAGTTCTAGGCTTAGATGCCAACTGTAATCAAAATGTTAAAAAAAATTACAACTCATTCGTGCTGATAAATGCTCCTTAACCTTGTGAACTTTCATTTTGCTGAGCAGAGCGAAAAATACTCAATTCTTTTTTCACACTGCAGTTAATTAACAAGCTGAGGAACACACTTGTTGGGCTGGAGGAACAGCTCTTGATGGCATGGGTTTCTGTTTCAGCCCCAAGAGCACTTGAATCTTTGCTCAAGTGAAAAATTAAGTACATCTGTAAGCCCAAGAATAGTACCATTGATAGCAATTGCATTCTTCGTAGGATCAAAGTAATGCATCTCCCTCAATACCTGCTGAATCAGTGCTTGGGTGAAAAAAAATAGTAGTAACGTTGTAATAAACACAGAGAGCTCGTACAAGATGCCCTAGGACTCCATGCACCTCTCGTGGATCCAGCAAAGCAGGGCCCAGCAAAAGCGCAGGTTGTATCCTGGTATTCTTTGGCTGAATATGTCATCTTCAATAATCAGGTGGTGTCAGACTTGACTTACAACTCATTTACTCACTTGTAACTTCCCTTAGGTCAAAGGAAGAACCAGTCAAATGGGGACAAAATCAAAACTACTTGAGTTTGTGCCTTATAAAGGCAGCAATTCCTTCAGTGAGCTAAGGCCCAGGCCCCAGATAGCTCAGCTCATTCTCTATCTGGAAAGTTTCAGCTGCCCAATTTTGGTGTAACATGCTGCACAACCAAACATATATTATGAGTGTATCTTTTTTTTTTTTTGTGAAAGTTTTCTCTCTTACTAATGCATCTATTCTGGCTGGATGCATTTCTTCTGTAGCAGACTCCACGAGCTAGAGGACAAATTCTATGCATGCCTCTATTGGTATGGTATAGTATATCTGAGTGTGGGGAGGGAGTGAAGTGCTGAGAGAGTCTCTGGAACCATATATGGTGTACAAATGTTCATCCAGAGGCTGAGCTCATCTTTGTGGGAGGTCTCCATAAGGCAAAGGCTAGGATTTTTCTCCCTCAAATTAAAAGCTGCGCCGCTGTTACCCGATATTCCTGTTGCCCTGAGCTGTTGTCCTGAGGATCTATCAAGCATATGGGGTCATCTACAAATTGTTCAAATCCTTTGAAGGTTTGATTAAGCTTTTCTATACGTATAGGTGAATGATGGCTTAGGGCTCACCAGGTTGTGTATTGACCTTTTATGAAAATACGGTGGAAAGTATCACACATAAAGCTGAGCAGTGGGGACTCATCACAGCTTTGCTATTCGTTTAGTGCTCAAATAAACACCATGCTTCTTTTTTAAGAAAAAAAAACCCCAGAGCAACCAAAACACCTAAACTGTACCCCAAAACAAAAATATACAAGTACAGCGGTATTTTTAATGAAGTTCTTAAAGCTGGAGCTCTGGATCTACCTTATTATTTTGCACTTCTGCTGTGCTACAGAAATTCAGTCAAGAACATACCACAATAAAATTACCTGCTCTCACATTAGTTAACAGCTCAGGATGAGCATGGCAATACAAGAATTTAACCCATGTAGAATCTTTAAAAGAGGATCCTACTGTCAATTTGAAAAGCCTCTGCCTTATACATATGTGTTTTGTTACTGGAAAATTTCCATAGAAATTGGAAATAAACCTGAGAACAGTCATAAATACTGAAAATGTTTAAGACACATTTTTACAAGTTATCTAAAGAAGTCTAGAAATGTTGAATATGTATAGTGAATGGAGAAACATTAGCAAAAATGTGCATTTATTCTGCATGACAGTTAACAATTCACTTAATGCCTTATTCGGAAAGGTGCTTAGCCTTGTGTTTATCGTTAAGCACATTAACAATCTCATTATAGAAAAAAAGGCTTGCACATGCAAAGTTAAGAAGACTTTTAGAGTGTTTTTTTCTGGATGAAAATCTCTGTACGTTGCTTTCATCATTCATGAATTGAGAATATTAATGCTTTGTTATTTCAGTTGTGTAACTGATATAGTTACATATGTCAATACGTATATGCTTATATATATTAAAGCTAGCTATACTGCTTTAGCTTTATGCAGTTGAATTTCAAGAGCCAACTACTTTTTTCTTCAAACTCCAGAGAGCTAGGGGAACCATGCAAATACATAATAATTATTTCTATCTATTATTAATAATAATATCGATAATAATATATGCATTGTGTTAATAAAATATATTTAATGATCGCATATAGTTAATAATATAATAGATGTCAGCGTAAGTGGCAGAGGCCTGTGCTAAGCCTTCAGAGATGTGGCCGGAGGCAGAGGAAGGTGACGTGGTCTGCCCAGGCCTCTCGGCAAGGCAACGAAAGAGGCTGGGAAAGGAGGGATGTGTGGTCAGGTCCAGACCAAGTGGCAGGACCTGTTGGGTTTTTTGCCACCAGGGTGTTGGATAGACAGCTCGAGCAACTTGAGATAAGCTCTCAGAGGCCTATCAGAGAATCGAGTTCATTACGTTGTCACTATTTAATGTTTCTGTCAAAGAATCTTCAATTTCCACCTGGAAATTTGGAAAGACTCTCTGGAAATCAGGAGTCAGTGACGAAGCTAGTGTGCATTGGTACAAATTAAAAGTACAAAAGAAAAAACAGTGTGAGCTTGAAATTTGTGGTTTGGTGTTGTATTTGTAGATATCAGGGATGTTTACATATTTACTAATTGATTTCTCTGGTTTAATTTTTTTTTTCCCCCAGAGGTACCAAAAACAGAGAAAACCTTTGAGGAGAGACTGATTTTGAAGGCATTCCTACTGAAGTTTGTGAATTCTTATGCACCAATTTTTTATGTTGCCTTTTTTAAAGGGAGGTAGGATCAATGTCCTTTAAATATAGATATTTATGTGTATATATGTATGCCTATATTAGTGGACCTATGTTTAAAAATGGGCACAAAGGGCTACCTTACTAAGTCTGGGACTGTCTACCCTCAGCAGCTATGAAAAAAAATCATAAATAGGGTTTTCTAAAGCTTGCTTTTGAGTGGCAGGAGATGATGTTGAGCACTGTCTTCTCTCTCTTCTAAGTAGAGCATTGTTCTGAAATGCAACCATTTTAGTTTTCTTTCTAAATAAGAATAATCCACAACTCAGAAAATAATTCCTTTTAGTTAAAAAAGGGTCTTGTATTTATGAATGAATGGTATTGCTTACAGGTCTTCACTTCCCACATTTTAAACAAATTTTTCTTGAAGCACCATTCAGCAAAGAAAGGTTTTCCTGTTTTATTTAAAATTATGGAACTACTTTCCCTATTACTTTTTCAACATTTTGCACTATTCGCCCGTATCAACTTAAATTAAGTAATAGTTATAGTCAACTGGAAGTTGCATGTTTTGGCAAATGAACTGATTGACCAAAAAGCTAATTCAGCTGTCCTGCTAAATAAGTGTGACTTCCTATGGGTTCAGGATCATTGTCTTTTGGGACCCAGTTATCCACAGTATAACACATGCTTTTGAAAGGGAAGCTTAAAATGATTGTTTGCTAAAACTTTGGCAAAAATGTTTAAAACATCCTCTAGATTCTGTTTCATACCATTTTTCTGTTCCTTTTGGGGGCTATAAAGTTTGTTAATCTATACCCTTCACTAAGCCTATTCAGTATCACTGATTTAAGAATCAATGATACATTTTACCAGCTGTTGTAAATATTGTAAAAGACATTAATGAAAAATATCACCAATTTCTTTCTTTTTTAGCTATATTTTTGTGCTGTATGACTATAACAAAGTCAGTCTCACTGTTTCTCCCCATGTAGTCAGAAGAATCTTGACTCTGTATAGATGTGCAAATAACTCCATTCAAGGCATTACACAGATGCAAGAGAATGTGGGTTAGGATATGTATTCCCAGTTTTGTTTGTGATCTCTAATCAAGAGAGGGAGATTATTTATTATTTTTTAGCACAGAAAAGTATTTTACTAAAATTACTTCATCAAGATGTACTCAAAAAAACATTTGTAGAGGCCTACTACTTTGAAATAATTTTAAATAATCAAAGTTGAATAGGTGTCGAGTGTTTTAAAATTCATGTTGAAGCAGCTACTTCTGAAATATTTTGGCTAATATGAATGAACAGTTGTGTTGTTAAAGTTAACTTTTTCCCTATTTTAATTTTATTTCTTATATTTTTATTGCTTTCAGATTTGTTGGCCGTCCCGGTCATTATGTGTATGTGTTTGATGGTTATCGAATGGAAGAGGTAAGTACATATGAAATTCAAACAAAGAAATCCTTAACAAAAAGAGATGTGTGTACAGTGTATTTCAGTTGAGTCTAGACAGTAAGGGAAAAGTAGGAAGTGTGTTAAAACAAGATGTTAAATCTTCAACATAAATAGACAAACCCCAAATTTTCCACCTGAGGCACCTCTATGTTCTTTCTTTCTGCAGTTTTGAGTCCTTCATGGTGTTTTCTATGTGAAGCTTCACCATTTCTATGCTTTACAATGAGGCACTAAGGCACAAACATTACATAGTTTGACTAAGGCCCTTGGGAAACCTATGGCAGAGCTGGAACTTGAATCTGGCTTCTCATTCTGTAGACCACTAGAAGCCCAGCAATTCTAATAGCCTAAAAAGCTATAGCCATTTCATGCTAAACCTGTAAACTTTTTTTTTTTTTTTTCCAAAATTCCTTTTAACTGCTGCGGGTATTCCCTTGAAAATTGATAGATGTACTCAGGATTTTACAATAAAGCTTACACATAAGTCTTTGCAAGATTGAAGACTTTCTTTCCCCTTGGGAGACATCAGGTTGGAAGAGTATTGGTGATACTGCATTATGTTTATTACATTGATTATATAGTAAATATCTTAAAAGGAACTATAGTAGCCCCAGGGCACAGTAAGTTATTTCAGAGCTCTGCGTATTTTCCATAATGCAGTTTTATGAGTGGAGATGAAATACCTTGTTAAGCACGGAATTGCAATGATCGACGAGCTCCGTGCTCCTGTGCATATTGGTGGCAGGGATGATGGGCACATATAGACATCGGTAGCTCTCCCAAGTGGGTACTTTTAAATTAATTCTCTCAAGGCCTTCACACTCCATGGTTTTGTTTAATTACAGTGTGCTCCAGGAGGCTGTTTGATGGAACTCTGTATTCAGCTGAGCATCATTATGCTTGGAAAACAACTGATTCAAAACAATCTGTTTGAAATTGGAATCCCGTATGTATCCCAGCCTTCTCCATTACTATGTGTTATTCCTCTGACACAGTAAATTAAAGCCTTGATCCTTATTCAGCTGAATGGGACTTTTGCCACTGCTTTCACTGGGTTCTAATTGAATGTGATGATAAATCACATTTTTGGTTGTGATGAAATGATCTGGCTGTATTTTATGTTGAATAATTGGCTATATCTGCAGTAAATGGCTTAAAGAAAGTGATTGAATATATTAAATAATTGATCTAAATTAATTTTAGAAACCTGTGAAAACAGGCAAGGTATGATAGATCTCTTGGGAAGTTTTAGAGAAGCTTTCAGGGTAGCAGTATTGAATACAAATTAGTATAAAGTGGAGGAGAGATGGCGTGCCGAAAAGCAATGGCTCATAAAGGATGTTAAAATGTATTACTTGATCTATGACTATGTTAGGGGTTTACAGATGAAGTCCACCCATTTCTCAGGTGCCTGTATGTCACTGTGTGATGCAGGAGCTAGAGTACAGGAGAGATGCTGACACGCTGCTCGGTGGCTGTCTGCCACAGGATGCTTAGTGCACAGCGGCTTCTGCTCCAAATACAGCAAGAAATCTCTCTTGGCCTGGCTCCGGTGTCAAGGGCATCTTCAGGCACTGAAAATCCACTGAGAATGTCCTGCTCCCATCTCTTGGGAAGTTTGCTCTTGTTTCTGTTAACTGAATCATCCTCGTTGGTGGCAGCGATCTGTGAAATGTTGTATGAGACGAAGAGTCTGGCTTAGATGCAAGTCTCAACTCCACTGAAGTTAGCCAGAATCTTTTGACTGTGGTGTCAGTAGCTTTTGGATCACACCCCTAAGGAAGGCCTTGAAGATGCTAACTGGAAACTAAGAAGAGTGATGCTTAAAGATTATGAAATATTTTTTTTAAATAAGCCCTTTCCCTTCCTTTTCCTAGCAAGAACTTTTTTTTTGGAAGTAATTTAAATAGGGAGGAAAAAAAATCCCAAACAAATCAAATGGGGGTTATGGATGGTTTCATTATTCTCGTGTCAAAGTTCAATAGGGAGGCCTGTTTTCTGTCTACATCTCATTGAGTTTACAGTTTATTTTCAGAAAAGGGTGGTAAATCATTCCCAAAATATCTGACATGTTGAAGGGTTAAAGCTTTCTCAGTGTAAACGTGGTGCGATATTTTTTCCCATCTTCCAAAAACTTAATGCTACTGGACTTTTTTTAATGGGGATTTTATGATGTTAGAAATACTGTATTTATTTTTTTTGACTCATGAAAGCAGAGGCTGATCCAGTCCAAACAGAAAATTCCTATCAAATTATTTCTCAATTCCCTCACTACAACTCTTGGTGCAAGAATGTGACAATTTCACCCCATTTTTCTCCCTCATTTCTGCTCCCCCACCCTTCTGCCAACAACCTATGGCGGCCTCAAATTTTAAAACTGAATAACTGTTTAAAACCAAACATACTTTCATCCTCTCCTTCCCAGAGACGTACCTCATTTCAGTCACTATGCTATCTTGTCGTCCTGAAATAAGCACATCTGGTTTTCCTTTGCTTGTCTGCATTCTCAAGAAAATCACGTGTATATCTGTAGGGCTCGGTCCTTCTCACCAGACCTGTTTGCAGCAGGAGAAGCACAGTGCTTTACTGAACACTTATGTTAATTAAATCAGAGTTAGTCTTCTAGTTCTGCATGGACCACTCTGCTGGTTTGAACTAGATCTTTAATGGTTCTACCTCCTCTGCCCCACAAACACAGGCACACAGACACCCTTTGGGTACCGATCAATCAGATTTTCAGAGGGCTGTGCCTAGGTCTGCTGGACACATATAAATCCAGACCAAAAAGGGATTCCAAACACGCCCGTGCTGCACAAGTAGTAGTTCCGGCATGTCTGTGTCTCACGTGTGATCTACTTCGTCTATACATGCTGTTAGGAGTTGTGGCAGATGTATAGATAAACATACGCTCGCCCTCTGCCCTCCTGCCTTCTCATTTGGCTTCCTGCTGTATCCTATTCTCTCTTGGTTTTCCTTGGTGTTCTCTTACAGTCAGCTCATCTCCTCTGTTAGAACATCCTTCTTCTACCAGTAAGTTTCTTATTTTCCTTCCCAGCATATTCCCGGCTTCGTCGGGCCCTCATTCTGTTTTCCAGTGGCTGCTTTTGCACAGGCTATGCACTGTGATGAACAGTCCTCCTGCGGCAGAAAGGCAGATCGGTCTTTTCTATCTCCACTCTCAGCAGCTGCATTTTTTTTTTTTTTTTTTACCCCTTGCCTTGTGCCTCTTTGGAGGGAATGAGAGTCAGAGGGAATAACACAGACTCTTCCACTGTCTCCCCGTGTTTTCACTGAGGGCAGAGTACAAGCGCTGCAGTCAGCCTTACCTGAATGGAGAGGCAGAAGGGAATGTAGGAATATGACTGAAAAAAAACCTGGACCTTCTGTGCTCCTTCCCCAAAGCAACAAACAAAATTACAGGCAAGGACACAAGAGTCTGAGTCACTGCACTTCCTTTTCTCTAGACACAAGTGCTCCAGCTACTCAACCTAATAGTCTTTTTTGTCTAGCTTTGTCCCTGTACCCTTTTCTGTCAGCCTACAAAGGAAAAAGCACCAACAGTAAGGATAGCCTTAAAACCCACCTGATACAAATAATCATTCATCCCTGGCATCTGGATTCTAGGGGGTTTCTGTCTTTTCATGTAGAGCCTCTGCATCTCTCTTCTGGCAAGTATTGCCTCGCAGTGCTTCAAATCCAGTTCTCGGTGACTGGCACGGGTGATTGGCCTTTGCAGTACCTAAGGACATTTGTTAACCGAGAGTCTTGAGAAATTGGTAAACTGATCCTCAGTTCCAATCTTTGTGGCAAGCTCTGGTGGAGATGTCTCGTGAGGACTGCGTAGCCACCGAAGACACAAAGACTTGCGCCAAGAAAATAGTTTTCCTGCATCTGTCCCATTTCAACCTGGCCCCCAGCTGCCCTGCCTCTCCAGCCTCTATACGTTTCCCTCTGTCTCACTCCACAAATTTCTCATTTTTCCCAAGTCATCATCATGTCTTCCCCTAGATCCCCAAAATCATGCTACTCCTTTTTACTGTATACATAGAGCAACTGTTGAGTCATCTGTCTTTTTTTTTTTTTTTTTTAAGAGGAGGCTTCGTGTAAATGCACCACGTGCTTGCAGCTCAGCCAGGATCAATTTGGTTTTGACTTCTCCTTTTCCTCATATTTTTTCTCAAAAGCTTGTGGGTTCTTTATTGGTGGGGCATTTTCCTATATTGATTTTATGCTCTCTTCAGATGCTGATTACCTTGCATAATGTGATGCTTATTTGTATATTAAGAATTACAAACAGCATAATTAAACCATGTTCCCATCTCTTATCTAACACAACAGTTTAGTGCCAATCCCTGTGAGAAACTGCAGCATCATTTTTAACTGCTCTAGACACAGACTTTGACAAAAACCTGTTCTTCATTTTCTTTCTCCCTGATCCTACATTCATTCTTCCTTCATGTTATTCAGTCTCCTTAAGAATGTATCTTGCTTTTTGATATTCACTGGCAAAAGGACCAGAAATAATGGCTATTCTACAGTTCTACGGTTTTCACCATTTGGCCAGATTCATATGGCTACTAGCGGGGTCATGAAACTTTGCTGCATGTGCCTCTTCAGCCCAAAGCTGCTCGGAGACTCAGTGAGTTTTCTCCTGAATTCGCAAACTTACCTCTTTCTCACTAGTGGGGCTGCCTGGCATGCAGAAATCGGAAGCTAAAATAGCTCTTGTTTTTCGTTGTCTGTCAACTTTGTTTAAAAAAGTTGAGCTGAGTAATTAAAAAACAGGTTTCACACAAGTGCATTTAAAACCTTACTCAGTTTTAATAACACAATCATATGTGCAGCTATGGAGTTCTGCAAAACTCATTTTCATTGCCCTACTGCTGTATAGTGGGAGAATAACACTGTGCAAATCCCTGCTCTCTGTTCCTTTAACTATCTGACACATTACTGTTTGGTCTCAAACTTCACATGCTTGGATATGACATAAAGGTACATTTTTTTGTGTAAAATTTGAAAGAATTAGTTTGGCTTGCTTTCAGTTAGTTAATCCTTTAAAAAAATTACATAAAAATAAAAATAAGAACACTCTTCAAAGTTTAACTCAAATCGGTTAAAGGTGCCACTCCTCATGCCTTGCTTATAGATAGCCAGATGAAAAATTAAAAATGATCCTGAGTAACTGAGCCCTGGGTTTAGTGTATTCCCAAATAAACATTAAAAACAACAACTATTGTTTTAGTTACTGGTTCCCAGGGGAGTTACGTGTATGCATTAAACTCCATAACTCGACTCTGTGGTGCTGTAACTAGAGGATTAGATCACACATGTACAGACTTCACATCTAAACACACCCAAATTTTATCTCAGCTGCTGTACAGTGACAGCGAGATGCTCTTCAATCTCATCTACCCACGGAAATGTGAGGGACGTTTATAACTCATTTCATTTTATTGGAACAGAAATCAGCACTGCCTTGAACTTATTGTTCGCTGTCCTCTGAGAGTCCCTCACATTAGGAAATTAATTGGGATAAGCTGGAAGAGCATCCTGGGAATTCTTTGGTTGTTTTAAATCCTGCCCCCAGTCTCCTACCCTCTGAATACTACATCACCTCTGTCACAGATGAGTTCCCTTGACTGCCATAAAAGCAGAGGGGGAAAGGAAATTTTAGTGTCTTGAAATGGCTGAGTGTGCATGATGTAGGAGGTAAATGTCTTTGTAAAGATCCATCTAATTCTTTCTTGTGAAGTGTTTCAAATCTCCCCACTCTCTTATTGAAACTGTGTAAACGGAATGTTCTGGGTAACGAAAGTATTTGGTTAGCCCCAGTATATCTGGGTATTGCCAACGTACTGATGTTACCATCAGACTTACGTGCTACGTCTTAGCTGCACCTGGAGCCAAAGCTGGAGCGATCTGTTGATTTTTGCAGCTTTGTGATCCCGGGACTGACAGGGCCTGATGCAATCTAGCTCTGTTTTAGTAGCGTCTGCCAATCCCCATTTCCTCCGTAATGGCATGATAAAATCGAATGGCTCCTGTAGACACTGGTCGGTGTAGAAATTCCGCAGCCACCGTGGTCATTTCCAGGCTGCTGGAGAGCCTTGTGCTTTGTGGTGACCCAGTGTCCCTGTGTGGCTCAGCGTATATCCAGGAACAAAGCAAGCACCCTGCCCAGTAAAGCCTTTAGTGTATTTGCCAGCTAACCTTGCCCTGCTACTTAACTTAGGGTCTGAGAAAGCAGTTCTGCTTAACTGGAGGTAAAAATGAAAACCCCTACTATTTCCCCATACGCTTCTGTCTCCAGGCCACACACCTCTAGTTCAAAGGATTTATCGCAAGCTGTGGGGGAAAAGGTTGTGGGAGAGCCCTGCTCGCACTACTGGCAAAACATCACTGGAATTAGTCTGGATTTTCACTCATATGGCACATATGTGAAGAACTATAAAATAATGTTGCACGTATTTGTGAAAGATAAATTTCCTCTGCAAAATGAAGACATACAATAAGTATCAATCTGGATGTTTTATGCTAATTCAGTGTATTTTGCTTCCTTGATTTTGAAGAAATGCCTCATTCTATTGCATTTTTCCATGAGAATTTCTCAGTGTGTAAAATAGCATGAAGTTACTGATGCATATGCATTTAAAATGTCATCTGTGGGGGCCATTGGGAATACTTTACCCTTCTTTTAGAAATGGATTCATTTTACTCTGGGATTATACTACTTAGGAAATTCATGTATTTGTCAGTGTCAAGAAATTTGTATCACCATCTCAGTAGGACAGTGATTCATACTACTGTTCCTACTGAGGTCCAAAGAAATACTCACACAAATAATTGCCTACCCATGTGAATAATTTATAGCCTGGCCAAAAGGGACGACATTATTGTAAAACGTGGTCAAAATGCGAACCTCTGATACAACCTCTTCTGATCTACGGGAGCTGGGAGACGTAACTGATCTGTGCTTACTTAAGAAGTGGTAGGAAATGGTTTTGCTTTTCTGCTTCAGAGGCAGTGAAAACTTTCTAGCATAGCTGGTCTTGCAAGATGTATACCTTTCAGATAGCAGAAATATTTCCTGACCGAAATTGTGAATTTCCAAGTCTCACTGTAGAAGTGATTGGCAGCTAGCTCGGTGTTGCACCTTTATACACAGTGGCATAGCTGAAGGAAAATTCAGAACCTCTAAAATGCTTATGAGAAATCTCTGAAGGAAGATTATACTGTTGTGCAAGTACATAAAGCATCCAGCTCCTGATGAAGTAAGTTTTGCAGGGTCTATATAGATCTGCATACTTTGCCGTATACATGATTGGTAAAATCTCAGGAAAAAAAAAATAATTCAGAAATATTTATTTTTCACATAAGCATTCAATAAATATTCCGATTTTGATGTTGGCAGTTATAGAATTCTGTAGTTTCCAGTGGCTTAGGAATAAACTTGCAGAGAAGTTCCGGTGAGTTCCAGTTCTTCCCCAGTGAGTTCCAGTACGAGCTGCATTGTGGAGTACTGAAGAAACTGTTACTGCGTGTATCCCAAATGACACTTTTCTAGCAATAATTTGTTACTGAATCTGAAGTGACTAAGGTAGGATTTCTGTTTGTGTATGACAGGAATGATACACCTCTCTGAGACCAAATTCTGCCCATCTTGCTGAAACCCTTTCATGAATCTGATTCTCTCTGCTAGTTTGAACCCTGTTTGCACATTAGGTAGAAGCAAGGGAATTGCATTTCTCCGGTATGAAAGGCCAGTAGTAAAATTAAGACATTGCTTATGCTTAACATTTAATAGGTACATATTTTGTAACATTTAATAGGTACATATTTTATCATTTTTATTAGTTGTAGCATCATTTTGGTTAAAGGGTGCTTCCTCTTTAAAGTTCCACAAGTGGCATCTTTTTTTGTCTATTTAGATAAAGTCAGGTATATGTGCTTGTGACCAGAGAACACTGGAACCTGAAGAGCTGCAGGTGCTTTCTGGTGGTCACAGGGCTAGCTTTAAGTCAATAATATTCATTTTTAGAGTCCTAAATGGCTTTGGACCCATCAGAATCTTGGAGACATTTCTTTTTTTGGTGCTGCAGAGGTGCTCATTTCCTTTTGCTTTGAACAACAGACAGTTTTTCTGCTAAAATGTTCATAAGGCCACCAGGTTTAGGAATCAGTACATTCTTGCACCCTTTTTTTTTGGCAATATATCCTGTATTTTGACCTTAAAATATACTATATTGGAAGTTCTCAAGTTTCATGGTGAGAGAAAAGTGCACCTGTGCTAGATAGGTGGTATGAAAGTATCACATTACCTTTTGGTATTTTGTTTCTTTCTTAAGGGAGAGGTGCTCAGCATCTTGTTTTTGAGAGTATTATCTATTACTAATATTATTTACGTCCACAATGTTTGAGCTTCAGGAAGATGCCCATTCAACATATATCTAGAGAGAAAGAATTATTGAAAAGCACGGGGTTCAACTCCATTTTAACAGCATTATGCTGTTGTAACTTTCCCCTTAGGACAGGAACTGCTGCTCCCAGCAGCCTGTCACCTGGCAATGGGAAGCACCAGAACTTCAGAAGATGGTGCAAACCAAGCCTATGTGGCACCAAAATAACATGATATACATTTTGTGCTGCTGTGCAAAGACTTGGGCCAAATCTTGTAGGGAAAAAAAAAAAAAAAAAAAAAAAAACCTGGTTCAATCTGAACTTTTGTTCCTCAGGAAGCTAAAGAAGCTCTTCAGGAAGCTGAAGGATGAAAGAACTGAGCCAAAGGAAATGGACACCAAGCAATCAAAGGACCCTCAGCAATGGGATCTTGACTACATCTTGGAACCTTTCACCGGGCTAACTCCAGAATACATGGAAATGAGTAAGTTCTCTGACTTCCCTTTCCCTTTCTGCAATAACCATAGATTTACAGAGGACCAATAATGATATATATGACTGTATGACATAAATTGGCATGATAAAGGGGGAAAAAACCCAAACCACTTGTCTTGCATGTAGTTTCTGCAAACTACAACAGGGCTATGAAACTACCACATTACCAGCATAGCAACAATAATGAGTCCTAGTATCTTTTAATATTTATACTGTGAGAGTCCAATGTTCCCAGCTGAGAAAAGTGCATAGAAACCATTTCAGCCACAGAATCACAGAATAGCTAAGGTTGGAAGGAACCTCTGGAGATCACCTAGTCCAACCCCCTGCTCAAAGTAGGGTGAGCTAGAGTAGGTTGCTTAGGGACTTGTCCAGCTGGGTTTTGAATAGTTCCAGGGATGGAGGCTCTACAATCTCTCTGTGCAACCTGTTCCAGTATTTGATCACCCTTACAGTATAAAAGTTTTTTATTATGTTTAAATTGCATTTCCTATATTTCAATTTGTGCCTGTTGCCTCTTGTCCTTTCACTGGGCACCCCTGAGAAGAGTCTAGCTCTGTATTCTTTAATCCACCCAAGAGTTATTCGAACATCTTAGTAAGATTCCCCTGAGCCTTCTCTTCTTGTAGTACAACAATCCAAGCTCTCTCAGCTTCTCCTTGTACTTCAGGTCCTCCAATCCCTTAATCATCTTAGTGGCTTTTCACTGGATTCACTGCAGTATGTCCATGTCTTCTACTGGGGAGCATAGAACTGGAAAGAGCACTCCAGGTGTGGTCACAGTAGTGCTGAGCAGAGAAGGATCACCTCTCTTGACCTGCTGGCAATACTCTTCCTATGCACCCCAGAAGGCTATTGGCCTTCTTTGTAGCTATGGCACGTTGCTCGTTCATGTTCAACATGCTGTCCACCAGGACACCCAGGCCCTTTTTTGCAAAGTTGCTTCCTAGCTTCTACTGGTGCTTGGGGTTATTCCTCCCCAGGTGCAAGACTTTGCATTTTCGTTTGCTGAACTTTGTGAGATTCCTCTTGGACCATTTCTCCAGCATGTTGAGATCCTTCTCAATGGGAGCGTAACCATCTGGTACAACTCCTCCTAAAATTAAAATCGCTCATTAATGTTTCAAATGTAGTAAAAACATGTAGATTCCAAAATATAAATGTGTATTTTCTCTTAGAAGTAAATTACCCTTTACAACAGAAAACTGTAGGAATATCTTTTTAGGTTACTTAGTTCATGACTGAATGTTACATGATATTGAATCGTGTACACAGCATTCCCAGCTATGCTTAAATTAAAATCCACATGCATATACAACAGGAGAGAACCTTCAGCCTACAAGAGCTTCTCGGTCAGCTTAAAGAGGCAGTGGAACAGAGATTTGTTATTCCCCTTTTACTCATAGAGAGCTGCAGCAGGCAGGCACTGAGTTGGCTACACTCGAAGGAAATCTAGGCCACATTTGGGAATTATTTCTCAGACTCACACCTTTCATACCAGTTCTTTAACCAGCACATTCTCTAGTTTTTTAAATAGCGTGCGCATACTTCCTCCACATGCATCACCCTGCTGGAGTGACTGACGTCACCAGTGGTGTGCACTGCCAGACATTTGGTCATCTTTCAAACCTGTGTAAAGTAGGAGCAACTCTATTAAAGGTAGTAGTATTCTGATTTTGTAAACTGGTGCCCTCTCTGTGTGTATCATCTATGTGTTCGTATGTGCTTGCTGTTTTTCACAGTTACTTAAATTGGTGTTGAAGTATGGCAGAGATCAGTACTTTGTTAAGGTTGCTCCACAGTTTGCTTTTCCCCATTAGAGGGGATAAGTATGTTGGTGGAAACCTGGGTGGAACTGGGAGCGATTCTTGAAGTGGCAAGATGCCACCAGTTATATATTCGGTAACACACACCATCACGTCAGGGAGACAGCAGTTCCCGATTTCTGCTAGGTGGGATCCAGGAGCTGGATCTGCTGCTTCACAGAAATGCCTCTCTCAAGATGTAATGTCTATCAGAGAGGAACTGTATCCAATTTTATTATCTGCAGGTGTGGGTTGCTGACATCTTAGTGACTTGATCCATCATTTGCATATCATTAAAAGACTCTGATTTAGGATCTGAGGTCAGTGTGGCCACTGTAAGTCATTTGAGACATAGCATTAGAGTGTTTTCTACTATCTGGAAAGTAAAAGTCAAGAAAGAAATTTTGAAGTGCTGAGTTTCTTCAAATAAAATACCATTAATAATTTATTTTCATTTTAACATTCTTGGCACTGTGCCATTGTCCTCAGTAGTTATAATTTGGAAGTCTGGTCCTTTTGGCACCTTGAATGCACTTTGATCAATAGAATATGTAACTCCATTGTCCAAAGTTGCTCTGATACTTACAAAATCGTGTTTGAAATTCTGAGTACAGTATCTGGCCTGTATAAAGGGATACAGAGAGCAAACCCAACAACTAGGCATTTTTGCTATAATTCTGCTTTGTAAGGAATCCTGTTGCCTCCTCTCAGCTTTCACTGAGATCGTTGGTTTACGCTCAGCTCCATACATCCACTTACACTCACCCACTGCTCCAGCAGGAGCAGGTCAAACACTGGGATAAGGGAGTACACTCCAAATGAATTAGCTGAGGACATATATCAAGCATCTGATAGATAATTCCAAAGTGAAATATATACGTGCCTTCTTTCTCATTCTAAATTGTGTTTGTTATAAACTCCAAGGAGTATCTCCATGACTCAACAGAACCCAGGAGGACAGAGGTGCAAAAAATCGCCAAGTAACTTAGTCTTGGAGCCCTGGGATGCAATCCAATTTCAGCTGTCCTCAGGGAAATGAACGTGAGAGGAAGCAGCAGGCAGGGATGCTGGGGAGTAAGTAAGAGGCCAGGCTCTTCACACCAGATGCCACCCAAAATTTCAGTGTACCCCTCAGCCCTGTAGCTGCCTCATGAGTAGACCCCGGAGAGGCAGGGAAGGAGAAGGGGGGAATGGTATGGGTGGGGAAGGAGGAAGGAGAGAAATAACTGAGGCAAACCCAAGCTTTAGGGCATAAAAGTATTCAGGAGAGAACCACAGCTTGTCAATGGGCACGTTAGCTAAAACCAGACAGCTGTTAAATATTGTATGTGACAACTCCTGTTTTAACAAGACACTATTCTCAAAACATCTGAAAGAGAATGCATTTTGTGACCAAAAAAGTGAACACCATGTATGGTTTATCTCTCTAAATAGAAATAGCTATATTGATTTATAGATATAATTTATAACATATTTATAAATGCATATATGGGATTCTCTATAATGGGTTTGTGTAAATATATAAACATGTAAGTATATATGAGCTATTTTATATAATGGCAGATTTGGGGATCTCTTTTATGCATATGTTTATGGATCTGAACTTTGTCCTCTGTCGTGCCATTAAGCTGACATAAAGAAGCCCTCACCTGCCGTCATCTCCCTCCCAATTGTTTCAACTCACCTTAGGATCTGGCTGTGTGTTGCAGCCTCTGCTACCTTATCCCTTTCTGCACACGATGGTACTTTGTTGAAAAATTCTTCTTTAGGATTGATTTTTTCCATGCATTACTTCAACCCAAGATGATTTTTTCTTCTGGAAACTTTAAGCAAACTTCTTTGCCATTTTTGAGTTAAACAATGGTGAAAAAATGTAGATGTTTCCCCTTATAAACATTTTGATATGTTTTTATGATCAAGCATAACTCAGAAATGTCTGCACTTTAACATCCAAAATTTCCTGGTTAGCTAGTTCTCTATAAGGACAAGGACCTTTAGTTATTTGTAATAAACAAAATAAATACAACTATTTATAAATATTTAATTTCTTGTCCTTGTGCACCTGTGGCAGTTGATCTAACTCGTTCTGGAAGCTAGAGCACATGATTGTTTGCAGCATGAATGGTGAATTACAGCGAAAACCACTGGCAGGGTGAGGAGGAGCCAGACATCTTCCCAGACTTCTTCCCAGTTATAATGGGCCAGAGACTGCTGAGTACGTTCTGTGATAACCCAAGAAGCGTGGCTGACTGATACAGAGGCAGGATGGAGCCTTGAGTGTGTTATGAACCAGAATATCCCACTTTCCAAACATTATATACCGGTGGTTTCTTCTAATTGTAGTTGGACCTAATGCAAAGCACCCAGGGAGGAAAGACTTTCCACTCTCTGTTACCTGTGGCAAACTCCCGTTGCATCTGAGATGATGCCATTACCCTGATTCAAGACATCTGTAGGAGATCACCCTTGGTTCAGCCATAAGGACTCCACTCTGATGCAAAGGTCTGCCTCACTGGAATAATTTACAGTATCAGGGTCTAAACTACTGATGTTATAAACCACTGGACACTAAGCCTGTGTTTTAGATTAGTCCCTTGTGCCTAGATCATAAACAGTGTTGACTGCCTCATCCTGCAGTCATTCAGGGATAATTAGATAGACGCCCTGCTAATGAATGAATGAATAACTAATCTAAACGTTAGCTTACAACAGGAGAGTTAGCTTCTCAAGTGAAAAGATGAGCTCACTGAGCCTTGCAGCGCGCTGTGCCCTGCCCATGGGACTCAAGACAAATGTGCAGCAAACGAAACCCAAGCTGCACCTCCCCGGCGCGCTCGTTGCCCCGGGTCCGTACCCCTGCGCTCAGCTGTCAGGTTCACTGCAGGGTCTCTCAGACCCCCCACGCCGACGGGAAGAACTTTGTGCCACTCAGCACTGAACTTGTCAGCTGGGATTGCTGGGGAGGGCACCAAGCTGAAATGGTGAGGCAAGAGGCAGTTACGCAGCTTATTTACCTTTTTTTTCCAAATTTGATTTGAGAGGGGGAGGGAAGGGAAATAATGCAGCAAGTGTAGAGAAAGATTCGAGGGGGGGCTTGAATTGCTTAAAAAGGCAGAATGACTGGGATGTAAGAAAAGGTATGATGTTAAGGAGAACAGAGAAATGTGACTGCTGTTTCAGAATTTAGTTCTTAATTTTCACACTGATTTACCCAGGGAAGCTCCCACTGGTATCGGTGGCTGTCTGCTCAACCAGGAGTGAAGCAGCTGAATATGAAACTGTAGACTGGGCAAACTGTAGCCTTTGGGCTCCTCCATCCAGATGATGATGGTGTTTCGTGCAGAAACAGGCATGGACAGATTATGTATCCGTGTGTGAATATTCACTACATTTGGGTTTGTCCTGCCAGGATATTCCTACTTTTGAGGATGGGTGACATCTTTAAGGCTAGACAGAAAGCCTCTGACCAAGCTGAGACTCTTGAGTCGGGTCTGCCATTCGCTAGGCTGTACCCTAATCACGGGCAGTCCTTGCCTTTTGTACCCATATAGAGTCTCTTCTACTAATTTCTGTCACAAGGGTTGACATGTGCCCTTTCTGACGGAAACCTGCAGCAAATCTGCCTCCCCGTGAGGCAAATCATGTATTCTTTTTGTGTTCCCTTATGAAGTGGATTAGACCTGGTGAGGCACCATCTGAGGGATAGTTTTTGGAGCGATTTCAGGATGTGTTTTGCAGTATGATGTGCCACGGGTAAAGGAGTTTTTGATGATTACTATCCCACTTCAGCTTTGGCATGGCCATTTCAAAACTGCTGGGATTTGCTTTTGCTCTGATTTCTTATACTAGGAAGCCTGAAGCCTTGGAGAGGCTTACTTCACCTCCCCTGCTGCCCCCTCCCCTTGTTTAAGTCTAGGTAAGTTAGTACCTAATGGTACCTAATGGTGAGATTTACTGGGTGTTTTGTTTGTTTGTTTGTTTGTTTTTAATCTCCTGTATTTTCATATTGGAAAATGTGGTTCTGCCTTTGCTCACTAGAGTTTGATTCTGCAAAACGGCAGTCACTCTAGTCCCAAGTCAGCAAAGTCACTAGCACCGTTAAAAGTAGAGGCAGTGTGATGGCTGATGGGAACACTGAGCTGGTACCTCTAATTGCGATTGCTCTCTTAACGGTTAGCACAAAGAACCACAAACATGACAGAGGGAAAAGCTGGCAAGACAAGAACAATCTGAGTTTCTCTCATTCACTCAGGCTACAGCCACCTCTGTGTTAGAGCTAGCCTGTGTTCAGGTGCCGCAGGAATGTTACCTTTCAGTTCATGCATTTTACAAGGCCTCCTAGAGAGTTCTTCAGCTCTTTAAATGTAAATATAGCTTCTGTCAGACTAGGATGTTTAACATCACCCAAAGTTGAATCAGCTGCTTGGTGATGCTGTTCCTCAGGATTGCCACTTCCAGCTGCCCCCGAGCCAGCATCTCTACCACCATGCCTTCCCCACCACCTCAGGAGTTTGGATTTTATCTACAGCCCAAAGCAAATGTGTCTGTCTGTAGGAAGCTTTCTCATAATTTCCAGTAGATGTCATGGGAAGGGGAAATGATACTTTCTACTGGCCTGTTGACTTCACATCCCTCCTCCTCATTCACAAATCCATGAGCCTGTTGATGAAGCCTTTTTACTCCAGCTACAGGAGGCATTGTGCTCACATCCTGCCGGGGGACTTCAACCACCCTGACATCTGCTAGAAATGTAGCATGGCGAGCTGCAGGCAATCTAGGAGGCTCCTCTAATGCATTGAGGATAACATCTTAAGCCAGGTGATAGGCAGCCTGGGGTCCAATACTGGACCTGTTGGTCACCAGTGCAAGTGAGCTAATAGGTGACATCAAGATTGGAGGCAGCCTGGGTTGCAGTGGTCATGCACTGGTGGAGTTCATAGTCCTGAGGGATATGGGTCAAGTGAAGACTGAAGTCAGGACCCTGAATTTTAGGAAAGCAAAATTCCAGCTGTTGAAGGAATTAGTCAATAGGACCCCCTGGGAAACTTCCCTCAAGGATAAGGGAGCAGAATAAAGCAGCTGGCAGATCTTTAAGGATACTTTCCATAGAGCGCAAGAGCTCTTGATCCCCAGGTGTAAGAAATCAGGAAAGGAAGGCAAGAGACTGGCATAGCTTAGTCAAGATCTGCTAGTCAAACTAAACAGCAAGAAGGAAGTGCACACGTAGTGGAAGAGGGAGAGGTATCCTGGGAAGAGTATAGGGACACTGCCCGGTTTTGTAGGGATGAGGTCAGGAAGGCCAAGGCATGGCTGGAGCTGAACTTGGCAAGGGATGCAAAGAATAATAAGAAGGGCTTCTACTGGTATGGCAGCCAGAAAAGGAAGGTCAAAGAAAGCATACCCCCCTTGATGAGCAAGACTGGCAAACTGGTAACAATGGACAAGCAGAAGGCTGAGGTACTCAGCAACTTTTTTGCCTCAGTCTTCATTGGCGACTTCTCTTCCCACACCCCTTGAGCGGATGGACTGCAAGATGGGGGCTGGGGGAGCAAAGCCCCTCCCACTGTAAGAGAAGATCAGGTTTGTGACCACCTGAGGAACCTGAACATATGTAAGTCTGTGGAACTTGATGAGATGCATCCCAGAGTCCTGAGGGCATTGGCTGATGTAGTTGCCAAGACACTTTGCATGCTACTTGAAAAGTCATGGCGGTCAGGTGAAGTCCCTGGTGACTGGAAAAAGGGAAATATTGCACCCATTTTTAAAAAAGATAGAAAGGGGGACCCTGGGAACTACCAGCCTGTCAGCCTCACCTCTGTGCCTGGGAAGATCGTGGAACACATCCTCCTAGAAGCTATGCTAAGGCACATGGAGGAGAGGGAGGTGATTCAAGACAGCCAGGATGGCTTCACCAAGGCTTCACTGCTTGACCAACCTAGTGGCCTTCTGTGATGGAGTGACTACCTCACTGGACAAGGGAAGAGCTAAGGATGTCATCTATCTGGACTTCTGTAAGGCCTTTGACACGGTCCCCCACAACATCCTTCTCTATAAATTGGAGAGATACAGCTTTGATGGGCGGACTGTTTGGTGGATGAGGAATTGCTTGGATGGTCGCATCCAGAGAGTAGTGGTCAACGGCTCAATGTCCAGATGGAGACTGGTGAAAAGTGGTGTCCCTCAAGGGTCTGTATTGGGAACAGTACTGTTTAATATCTTCATCAGTGATGTAGGTAGTGAGATCAAGTGCACCGTCAGCAAGTTTGCAGATGACACTAAGCTGAGTGGTACAGTTGACATACCTGAGGGATGAGGTGCCATCCAGATGGACCTGGATGAGCTTGAGGAGTAGGCCCATGTGAACCTCATGAGGTTCCACAGTGCAAGGCCAAGTGCAAGGTCCTGCACCTGGGTCAGGGCAACCCCCAGTATCAATACAGGTTGGGGGATGAAGGGTTTGAGAACAGCCCTGCAGAGAAGGACTTGGGTGTAGTGGTGGATGAAAAATTGGACATGAACCAGCAATGAGAGCTCGCAGCCCAGAAGGCCAACCACATCCTGGGCTTCAGAAAAAGAAGCGTGGCCAGCATGTTGAGGGAGGTGATTCTCGCCCTCTACTCTGCTCTGGTGAGGCCCTACCTGGAGTACTGCGTCCAGCTTTGGGGCCCTCAGCACATGAAAGACATGGACATGTTGGAGCGGGTCCAGAGAAGGCCACAAAAATGATCAGAAGGCTGGAGCACCTCTCCTATGAGGAGAGGCTGAGAGATTTGGGGTTGCTCATCCTGGAGAAGAAGAGGTGCTGGGGAGACCTTATTGCAGCCTTCCAGTACTTAAAGGAGACTTACAGGAAAGATGGGGACAAACTTTTTAGCAGGGCCTGATGTGATAGGACAAGGGGTAGTGGTTTTAAACTAGAAGAGAGAAGATTTAGACAAGATATAAGGAAGACATTTTTTACCATGGCAGTGGTGAAGCACAGGTAGCCCAGAGAGGTGGTAGATGCCCCATCCCTGGAGACATTCAAGGCCAGGCTGGATGGGGCTCTGAGCAACCTGATCTAGTTGAAAATGTCCCTGCTCATTGCAGGGGGGTTGGACTAGATGATCTTTAAAGGTCTCTTCCAACCCAAACTGTTCTATGATTCTGTGATTTTATGATGTCGTTTTAAGGTAAAAGTCATATATAAATCTGAAAAAAGAGAGAAAGTCAGAGGGTAAACCCCAAAGTCTACAAGTCAGGCAGACTTCCATTGACTTCAGTGGCATTTCACATATACCAGTAGTGTGGGAGGAAGAGGCCAAGACTTCACCATGGCAAATAAACTCCCAAATTTTCCTGTGGGGAAAGCTTTTGTCGGTCATTTCTTCAGTGAGCTGAATTCTGAGGTTTCAGTCAGTAGACTGTGCTAAATTTCTTTCTTGAACAGGCCTTGTCAGTCAATAGCATGTCTGCACATAGTTTTGATTTGCACCAGTGAAGTTTCTAATGACTGTTTGTTTTGATATCACTAACTGATGTATTTTTTAGCAGACACTCTTCAGCAGAGATGCTCTTAATGTTCCTGAGTGATCATAAAATTTTGCTCAAGGAATCCTGAAACATAAATTGTCACTATTAACATGTGTCAGATTTGTCATTAGTACTTCCTGTTTCTAAAACTGTGCAATGACTTTTGACCCAACCCAATGTACCAGACCACATGCATTCCCAAAGTAGGCAGCATGTATAGCAATTTCCTCATCCAGCTGGTAGCAAGTTTGCAACATGTGTAACTAGCCTGCAGTGATTGGAGTTGGCAAGAAATGGATGTTTAGAGTAGCAATAAATATTGCTAATGAAACAAACTTTATGAAATTGGCTCCAAAACCAGCTAAATGATGCATGCGAACATGGGAAATTTATACCACTGGTATTTTCTTGAAAAGAAACTGACATCAGCAATGACTTTCAGATTATTTCATTTGGTCTTCCCTTCTCCAGTCTAACCCCTCTAAGAGTCCAAGGATCATGTGGCAATTAATTGAAAACATTTTTTTTCTCAAAGACAAATAATAATAAAGGGTTTCATCATCCAACTTCCGTTAAAAATCAATGGCAAAACTCCCTTTTGAATTTTAAGAAGAAAATGATCAGATCCAATGTCTGTAGCTACCAACTACCGTAAGGATTAATCTTAGCAGTTTGGAAGAATTTCCCCTAAAGCAGGAAAAGCCATCAAAAAGGCAATGTGTGAGGCAGCAAAAGAAAAAAAAAAAAAAAAAAAAAATCACTGAAGAGAAACCTGCATTTTTCTATAATTTCTATAATGAGGATGGATTTGAAAATAGCAACTCAGCCTGTTGTGTGTAGGCTTGTTTCATATATTTATTACCAAAGATTAGTAAATTACACTTTTTCCTTGGTTTCTCAGCCAGGCTTGCCTGTATACTGAAAAGTGTCTTCTTAGGACTTGGAAAGTCGCTTAGCACAGAAGTGATTCTTCCATTGTTTACTTCCAGTAACACATGATCCTATGGCAGATATTATTGATACAGAAGTAAGGAAAGAAGCAACGTGATCATAAAAAACTACTTTCTCTCAGGTTAGGTTTCGATGTAGAAGATACTAGGGTTACTCACGCGACTCAGTGTGTAAATCTGTTAGAATCTGAGTGATATTCATGGTGGAAGGTTTTACGCTGGGGACTGATTCTGTATCCCTTACACAAGAACACTAGCCAGCACTCTCCAGATCCGTAATTTAAAAGCCTCGATCTGTGCTCTTAGTCATCATTTGGAAGCCAGAGTTAGAGGGACAGCGTGTGCTAGGTCTTTGTTGGGGTTGGGTTCCGTTCAGGCCCTGTGCACAGAGGAACAGCTTCTGTGAAAAGTGGATTTCTGAGAAGTGCTGTGGTCTGAGAGATGCTCTTGGTGCTCTGTCTTCTCTAGTTTTTGTCTCAGGGCCCAGCCAGCCTAAGCCTGGAGGAGATGTTGCAGATGTTGCATCAGGTGTTGAGAACCTCATGGGCTGGCTCTGAGGTCTCTGCTGCTTTTCTGCTTAAATCAGACAGTAAAGATGACTTGTCCTGAGCACCACTAGAATGTGGTTTGGTTTTTTTCCTCTCATCAGAAATAGTCTTTGTCACTGACAGCACGTCTAGTCTCCTACTTTGACGCACCAGGAGAAGACGTTATTTCCCATGTCCTTGACTTCCCCTTACACACAACTTTCAATTGTTTTGTTTGCTGGCTTGTGCCATGAGGCTGGGTGATGTTCAGCTCTACTGTCTTCAGGCTGGCCTATCAGGCAAGTAGGAAAGCTATGAAAGAGGCTGGATATCCAGAGGTCCAACTCCTGGCACAGGTCTCTTTAGCCTTTTGCCTCAAAGCGCAAGAGAATAATCACCCAAGTCAGGTAGGGCTCCTATGTGGGTTCTTAGGGTTGTAAGCGAACACTAAGAGAGCTTTGTATGGAGACGTTGTGGCACAAGTGTGAATGTAAAAAGGGTATTCCAGGGTTGCCATCAAGTCCTCCAGCCAAAAATAAGATGTCTCAGCATCAGCTGTCCTTGATGGAACAGTCTTTGTGAGCGCCCTAAGAGTACTGTAAATGTTTCCACTCTGCCTGGACAGGTATCCACAGAACTCCATAATGCTGTGACTAGATTGTTTTTGGGACCTGAACTGTACAGCAGGGATGCTTCTCTTCTTAATCCATGAAGCTTTGTTGACATATTTGTTTCTACAAATATTGACCAAACTAAACAACTACCTTTAAATTGCTGAGGCTGTTCACAGACTTCTTGTTTTGAATGATTGTTTGCTAGTTTATTACACAAGACCATCTAAATTACGGTGTGCTTGATTTTGTTTTCAGGTTTTTTTGCCTGCTTTTTGCATCATTCACACTTTCATACAAAGGAGGCTAGAAGACTGAAGAGATTTCAAGATGGCCACACAAACACTTCTGGTGTAGAGTTTTCTATGAAGACATATTTAGACAATTGTCCAGAAGTCCTTTGCATACCTTGAACATTCTTTCATGAACTTGAAAAAAAATTAAACTGCATTTTCCCAGGCAATGAACAAAGGGGCTGCAAACAACATCAAAGCAAATGCGTGTGTGGTTTATATTTCAAGCATTGCAAATACCTTTTTTTTTTTAACAGAAACTTCCCAGTTCTATTCCTGCTAAATTCACTTAAACCCAAATAAGGCATATTTTGGTGCTATGTATTTTTCTAAGCATTTCACAGTTTTTTGGGACACAACTCTTAACATCTGTTTTTATTTCCTTGTTAATTCCTTTTCCTGACTCGTAACATAAAAAATTCAGTAAAGTATGATTTCAAGGATAGCCTATTTGTATGCTTTGAAAGAGCTCCATCTTAGTGTATGTTAGGATATACTCTTTATCTCAAAGCAAAACAATGAGAATGAAAATCAAAAGGCCATATATATATATATAATACAGAGATAATACTTTTACTGTGCAAATATTTTGTCACTGAGAAGAGAAAAGCAGGAATGTTAGTGAGAAGACTTGCAATCTGCACACAAAAAAAGACACATGCAAGAGAAGATCCTGGCAAAAGCTGTTTTATCAGTTAGTTGTAGGCTGTGACAACAGTGCCTAAGGAAGTTATTTTAAAGTGAATGGTTGTGCTATGTAAACCCCTGATTTTCACAAAAAGTGAAACATATTCCTCCCATAGTGGAGAGAGAACTTATACAGGGATTTGCCAGAAAAGAAGCCACAATAAATAGGGCCTCATACACACCAACCCTTTTTCTATCCTACTATTTATTTAATTCTGAAGTGTAAATCACAGTTAGATTTATTAGTTTAATCTTACTGGGATTACTGTCTTTGCAATCGAGCAGCATGCTTTTGGTCTCTTTGCTCTTCTTCTACTCCCTATTAGTTTTCTGGGGTAATACACCTCTTTCACTTCCCTGAAGTATTACTTTAAAATAATGTAGCATTTTTACAAGAAAATGATCCATTCTCATGAGTAACATTCACCACTGATGCCTCCTGCTTTCTATGGAAGACACAGCCTTTTAGGCAATTTGTTAATTCCTCAGCACCTAGGAGGAAAAAAAAAAAAAAGTCAACCCTTTTCAGACTCTAATTGTACCCAAATGAGATTTACCTAGATGAGGTAGATCCTGAAATGCCACTGAAAGAAAGGGGAATTAAGAATATTCTGCCCACCCAAAAACTGAAGAAGCTTGCTTGGAGGGACTTGGTTTCTGCTACATTATTCCAAGCATCTCTAGAGCACTGAGACTTGTCAGAAAAACACAGTTGTGTCAGCATTGTGCTTTTGCAGGGTGACATTGGTTCCTTAGCTGCTTAGAAGACAATTTGTTCGCATAAAGACAGGTCACCCTGTGCCCTAGAAAAGAGGCATAATTCACTCAGAAAACGATGCGGTCTTTCTGTTTATATCATTATAGTATGGGTGCTGAGCTAAACTCTGTCATGCTAGTGGTCTAGTACTGGGAAGAAGATGATACAAAATGTGCCATCTGCTTCAAAACGAGGGGTTTTCTTTGGTTAGTTGGTTGGTTGGTTGATTTTTTTCCCCTGTGGAAGAAGCCAGGCTTATTAATTGTGTATTTGTTCTAGCAAGCACGGAGAACTCAGGGCGTCTGTGCTTCATTGCAATACTACTTGTTCTTTAGGACCAGTGGACTAGTGCTTTCTTTCTCCCAAACTACTTTACACAAATTGCAAACTCAGAAAAAAAAAAAAAAAAAAAGGGGGAAGATTTCTAACTTTGGAGGATATCAGTGACCTAAGGAGGGACGAAAATGCTATATGAGACCACAGGCTCATGCATCCACAAACCTTTTTCTCTTTCATAGCCTTGCTTTGGGATACTTATTACTGGGACCAAATTGTGAAGTGGAGTTTTATGGGTTTTGTAATGCACAAAGCTCAACAGTGATTTGCTGCCAGCTACATTTACCAGCTCCTTTCAGCAGGTATTAAAAAACATTGCATATTTCTCTTCCAGTTATCCAGTTTGGCTTTGTCACACTCTTTGTGGCCTCCTTCCCTCTGGCACCTCTCTTTGCTCTTCTGAACAACATCATAGAAGTCCGGCTTGATGCAAAAAAGTTTGTTACTGAACTGAGGAGGCCAGACACAGTAAGAGCAAAAGATATAGGTAAGTAATGGAAGAACATGACAGTGAAGATAACACCAAAAATTCAATAAGAAAGAAGAAAAATGATAGTTAATCCCTTAATAAGTTCTGTTTTTCACTTACAGGAATTTGGTATAACATTTTGAGTGGTATTGGAAAGCTTTCAGTTATCATTAATGTAAGTATCTGATTACACCAGTTTCTAACCATGATCTTGGGAGCTTATATTGTGCCCCCAACACGATTTAAAAGTGAAGTCTAATTTTATCAATTGCTGTAAAATACAATAAAACCTAAATTATCCAGTTCATTCTGGAAGTGTAAAATGTGATTTAATTACAAATGAGATGACCATTCAATCTTCTCATTCTCTCTATCCTTGTGTTATATAGGACAGAAGACTAATCCATATAAGAACAACTAATAAAGGGGATGTAAGCAGGCAAAACCCCAGATAATTGATAAAGATCTACTTCTCATTCATACCTGTGCCTTTTCCTGTTACTCTGCTAGTATAACTGTTGGTATGAATAAAAAGGTTGTAAATATAAAGTCCTGGATTGTAGGAGCAGAAAGTCCTTAACTAGATAGCATTAGCATTTGTTCTGATATATACAGGTATGGTTGTATCCCTAAATATAATTCCTCCCACAGAGTGAGCATTTCTGTAAGAGCAGCTTTAGTAGCTTTTTTTTTTTTTGAGTTGCATTACAAGCTCCCCAAGCTACAAAATCTTAATGGAAAAATATTTTCTTTCATAGAACAAGAATGATTACAAGAACATAATGCGTGTCTGGTATACAGATATATTATTTTCATTGTTCTACATGTATTCCTTAAATAAAAATTTCCTGTATTATGCTTTAAGATAAAAAAGACTCATGCCCTAAGAGTTTTATAATACTACTATCTAGTGGGGTTTTGACCCACAGGTTATAGAATCATAGAATCATTTAGGTTGGAAAAGACCTTTAAGATTATCGAGTCCAGCTGTAAAATATCAAAGATATCAAAGCACTTTAGAAAGGCAGATGATTGTCACTACCAAAGGGGAAACTTGTGCAGAGGGTTACGCAATTTATCTAGTACAATAGCTTCCAGCACAACAGCACTCTGTACCAGTATGTAAGCTATCATTACAACTGGGAGAACTACAATGCCTCCAGAGAAGCAGTGCTGTTTGACTTGGGTGGAGCATTGTTCACTTATGGCTCAGCAGTTTCCAGGATTTAGGGTAGGAAATCATTGCAGCCCTGCACATATCCGTAATTTTGCTGTCAGGCATAGATTTCAGGTTTCCAGCACTGATCTGTGCTGGATGAGCAAAACTCTGCAGCCTCTCAGTTTTATCAGAATACACTTTGCAGACTTATGATCCTTGACTATTTTCTGTGTCAGACAAACTCTGAACATTTTTTATTTCCTGGGGATTCCTTTAAATTATCAGTTAGCTACTTCTTCTTGACAGAAGTGTAAATACAGGCATACCCAATTAAAAAAAAAAATACTGAATGCCCAGTTCTGCTTCTCTTTCTGAATAATATTGCTGCAGAAGACCTATTTAGCAAAATGTAGTTTTAAATTAATCTAATTAATTCTTATTGATATGATCTAGATGTTACTTCTGTGTCTGATTCACTTCACAATTACACCAGTTCTATACCAGCATGAGGTCCATCGATGTCAGATGTGTAAATCCTGATGCACAGGGGAAAATGGAGGACGACTACCTTACACTCAACTGGTTTATCTCAGATAACACTGTGTAACTACACCAAATTATACTCCATGTTATACCAAAATACATGTCATGTAGTTTTTTAAAACTAGTGATAAACCTCCTAATGGCTCGAGGGTTGGAAAGAGTTGAAGAAATGTACAGTACATTAATTGCTTTTACTAGTCTATGCTCTAAGGAATATTCCACTTCCCTAACTACAGCCTTCCCCTAGAGAGACAGAGCAGGTTACTGTGCATTTATATAAGTATACGTTCTGTAACAGGTCTGGCCATTTAACTTGTACTTCGTCCTCACTCTAAACTTCCTTAAATGTGAAAATTATCACCTGAATTAACTTAATCGGAAACACATTAGACATAGATTCACGACGCTGTTGTTTGGTTGGTTTTTTTTCATCTCTCAGGCTTTTGTAATTGCTGTCACATCTGATTTCATTCCACGCCTTATGTATCAATATGCATACAGTCAAAATGGAACCATGCATGGCTTCATCAATCACACGCTCTCATACTTCAATGTCAGTCATCTCAAGGCTGGAACACAGCCAGAAAACTCCCCGTTTGCACAGGACGTTTTATTCTGCAGGTAAAGTACTTCTAATGACAGTTTGCCTAGTCAAAGTAATTTCTTTGGGTCTTTTGTCAGACTAAATTTTTCCAAGTGGAAACTGATAGTATTTGTGCCTTTAAAAAGATGGTTTTAAGAGTACAGCTTTTAGAGTATCCTCACTGTATTAGCAGGTTCGTAAAAGTTTTGTGGGTTTTGTTTGTTTGTTTGTTTGTTTGTTTGTTTTCCCAGTGCATTAAAAGGCAAAATAAACAATTTAGGCAGACATAACTCACATAAAAAAATCTTTTCTTTGTTGAAAGACATAACTTTCATTAAAAACAATGAGGTTTTAAAATGAACACCCACAAATTAGAACCAGGCTTTCTTTCTCAAGTTCAGTGTTTACTTGATGAGATCTGAGTTTTCAGTAAATTCTGCCCATCTTTAAAACTTGCACCACTCCTTGTCTACATGTCTTATATTTCAGATTCATCTTTTCAGACTGGGGAAACAAGGCTTGTCGTCTTCAAAATATGTCCAAAATGTCTAGTCCACTGCTCCTGTAGTGCACATACCTATGGAGTAGTTCTAGTTTGCATGAGAAATCACTAACACGGTTCCAGGGCTCTCAAAGTAACTTTGCTTTTTTATAAAACTATGCAGAAATTTAAAGAGCTGTTTTAAGGCAGTACAACCCAAGGTTGTTCAAAGCCGAGCTCCTTGGGTCAGTGCTATATTCCACAGCCTGTCGCACCTCTCTTTTGGGCTCCCTGGAAATCACACTGCGCTTAGCATCCGCAATGGCAAGAAATCATCACAAAAATTGCTCTTCCATTTTCCTTGGAAGGACAGCCTTCATTTATATGGTTTTTACTACACACAGGTCTTTAATTGGCCTCCCTTATTTTGATGCATAATATATTTGCATGTGTTCGCTCTCTTTTCCTGATGCGTGGCGAGGTTTTTGAAGCTAGTACTCCTGATAGTTGCTATCTGAACCTGTCCTGGTTTTAAAACTAGTTTCACCTCTGTCTTTCCCAGTCTCCTTTCTCAAACTCAGGTCTTCACTCTCACGCTTTCGTTGCGTGGTTTTACTCTGAGAACAAATTTTGGCCAAGGTGCCAAGGTGGGGTTCTTGATATCTTATCACAGTATTCTCTCAGCACCAGTGTCAAAGCAAGGGCACAAAATCAGTTCCCAGGCAGAGCAGAACGATGAGACAAATCTTACAGGGGACATTCATGTCCCATCTAGCATCAGATTGGCCTCTTCTTGCAATACTGGTTTATTGAATACTCAGATACTGGCAGAAAATACTGCTAGTATTGTTGATATTGTAAATATCAGCTTGTGTTTTCTAGTTAGAGCTTCAGAATTCTTTCTTCTTTCCTTCTGTTCACTTGAATTCATTGTCCTTGATAAATCTGTATTCAAAATACAGATAGATTTCTTATTAGTTCCAATGACCCCTACATTTCTGCATATCTGACATTCAGAGTTTTGTAAAGAAATTGTATTTACAGAAGAGAGATAGCTAAGGCAGCTGGAAATTTTTTATAGTGTTACCATTAACTTATGATTATTAGTCTCTAAATCTGAGAGAACAGCTCTAAGCATGACATAGAAGGCTTGTAACTAAAGCTAGTTAGGATGCACATTTTTGTGCTATCAAAATCTTTGTCTTCCTGTTAAAGTTGATGAGAGAAAATATTTCAAATAAATCAAATATTTTTATTAAAAAACCAAAACAAAATTCAATTAATTGTAAATATCAGCTGATTCTACCCTTCTAAAAGAAATTCATTTAGAAACAAGCAGACACTTAAAAGCAAAGAGAGAAATTAACTTTGTAATTATGCTTCTAACAGGTGCTGCAAATTGCCCTTCAGAATGCTTCACTTCTTTTCACTGTTTATTTAAGGGATCATATTCTAGCTAAGTTCCTGAAGTAGCCAAAAACCTACCCTTGCTTCTAAATGACTGCAAATTTCTAAATGTAGACTACATACCTATCTTCCATGAAATTGTTGGTGGTTTTTTTTTTTCCATTCTGATTTTATTAGGGAATAAGAGTGTTTGCTCAAATAGCTTGAGAAGGGGTAGATAGAAATTCTTCAGTGAGTCCTACAAATACATACCCATCTTAGAGAATATATTAAATATCCTAATGTAATAATTTTCAAGAAAGAATTCTTAAAGTTGGCATTATTCAGTGTAGTTTGTGCATGTTTATCTCCTGCTCCTGTGCAAGCAAACTTTAATCACACTTAGGATGCCACTGATTTTAAGCAGGGTATTTATCCGACCCAGCTAGAACCCACAAAAAGTTATGTATCTCAGTTGCTTCACTGGAAGCAGAGTAAATGTGGAGAGAAATCTGGCCCTCTAGCTCAGGCACCGCTCTTGGGATTGCCGTCGGGACGTACCTGCCCTCTTACCATGCACACAACAGGGGCTAGATAAGTGCACAGATAAGACTCCGAACTTTTAAGCCGGTAAAGAAAAAGCGTATTACTCAGCACAGCCATGTCTGGGTGTCAGGAACTTTGTTAAAGGAATTGTTGCTGCCCCTTGGGAGGTGACGAGATTTGAGGGCAGACAGAAGGGAGAAAATCGCTCCCCAGTGCTTAAAGCTGCGTGCTGTGCTCTACCTGCTGCTCTGCTTGTGGCAGACAGGGTAAAGCACCTTAAACCTGGGGCCTGTCCTCTTTCTTTTCTCAAAATGTTCTCTGTGAACTCTGCTATTGCCCATTTCAGTACGTTGCTAGGAGTTATTTCCGAGTGTGATGTTACATGTGAGACTATGCAGCATCGCTGTACTTTCCGATAGACTTGTAAGTCTGTGTCCTGGTTTCAGCTGGGATAAAGTCGCTTTTCTTCCTAGTAGCTGGTGCTGTGTGTTTTGGATTTAGTGTGAGAACAATGTTGATAACACACCGATGTTTTAGTTGTTGCTAAGTAGTGCTTGTCCTAACTCAAGGATTTTTCAGTTTCCCATGCTCTGCCAGCAAGCAGGTGTACAAGAAGCTGGGAGGGAGCACGGCCAGGACAGCTGACCTGACCTGGCCAAAGGACTATTCCATACCACAGAACGTCATGCTCAGTATATAAACTGGGGGGAGTTGGCTGGGAGGGGTGGATCGCTGCTCGGGAACTGGCTAAGCATTGGTCGGCAGGTGGTGAGCGATTGCGTTGTGCATCACTTGTCTTTTTTGGGTTATACTTCGCTCTCTTTTTGCTACCTTCCTTTTCATTATTATTTCTTCTTATTATTTTTTTAATTATTATTATATTTTCTTTTTTATCTCAATTATTAAACTCTTCTTTGCTCAACACACAAGTTTTACTGGGTTTTGATTTGCCTCCCCATCCCACCAGGGAGGGACGGGAGGAATGAGCGAGTGGGAGCATGGTGCTAGTTTCTGGCTGGGTTAAACCATGACAGTCTGCAAAATGCTTTTCTGCTCTCAGTTCCTAGCACTTTTTAATTTGTATCCCTAAATTAGCTTGTGTTTTCCTTCAACAAGCATCTCGATCCTTGTGGATCTTCTACTTCACTGTGACTTTGCTACTGTCACTTTGCTATTTACCTGCTTTTAGTCACTGGCCTCTATTTATGGTGTATGACTGCCAGTATATTTGTAAATGTGTGCATTAACAACAGTGATGAAATGCGCTCCTCAGACTAGCGTGGATTCAACAGAGCCAAAATACAGGGAGAAGGGAATAATCCACACTAGATATAAAAGTGGTCCCTACCTGATAATATCAAGTCTATGCCACTGAGAAAAAAAAAAAAATGTATTGCAAACAAGAAGCACATACTAAATGTTTGACCATGTATCAGTCTGAATGAGAAACTACTGAGAGCATTTCTGTTTCATTATCAGGAAAAAATTAGGAAAAGATGTCAGCAACCACATTCACTGTTTCTCATTATCACCCGCCTCATTTGAATCTTATCAAAATCTCAGCTTTGGACAGAACTATCACTGTGATAAAATATGGGGTATCTAGCTTGTGTCCCAAGAGACAGGCAACAAACACTGTCCCTTAAGCTGGAAATAAAATCTGTTTTTCTGTTTCTGGCAAATATGTTGGGAACAAGCTGACCTCTCTTATTCTTAGATTTCTGTGACCTCTGGAGATAAATGTGGTTACAATAAGCCTGCATTTTGCTCCTTACGGGCATTGCCAGAGATTAAGGTATCTTAAAAATAACCGTAACAAGCCAGAAACAACTCTCCCACCGAACATCCAGAATACATTCTTTGAATATTTTGAGCAGCGTTTTCTACAATGCTGTGAACTCTTTGACACTACTTCCAAATAAACATTGCTGTAATGCCATTCTGACGCATAATATTAGTTGTAATGATTTTTTTTTTCAGAGCGAAATGCCATTTGTGTAGCTGAAGGCAAATTAAAAGCAAACCCTGCTAAGTTATGTGACATTTTTATGGGTTTAGCCCTTTTAATATTAATAATCTGATATGATAATGGAGTACATGAAAGCATGCTGATCACACTGAAAAGACAAAAGCAGCAGATACAGAGTCATTAAAGGGACTTTTCCGTTAGGACAGGTCTGCTCCACTATTCAGCAAATTTATAAAGTGTCTTTGAATGAATTAATTTTCTTAATGCCCTGGGATTCATCTCATCTACTCCCAGTGATCAGTGGTGGATTCTAATGTTTTTCCCTGAACAATTCTTACACACTCCTGCATTGCAGAAGCATCACTTCCTTTTGATTCAGTCATGTTTTCTTCAATTTCTTGTCAAAGACCAGCTGTGAAAGGAAATTAAATGGATCAGTTTATTTAGACTGATTTGCATTTCCACCTACATGCACATTTTGATTTTATCTACCAGTCCTTCTTTTACCCCCATGCAAAATACTTGTGAAATACACTAGCATATTTCTCTTATCTCTGGCTTCAGTTCAGTTTTGTCTAGGTCTTGCCCGGTCCTCTCCAGCCATCCTCACTTCCCCAACATTTCTCTACTTTCAGCGTGCATTTTTCTTTTTTCTCCCAGAACTTTTCTGTGCCCTATTCTTAAACCTCACTGGCTACTTCATATTCTTGTCCTTTTTCAGGAGAGTTAGAGTTGTTTACTATTTCAAAACACAACAGTCTTTGCAGCACTGGTCATTTGCTGTTCCTAGCATACCTGCTGAATCAAATATTTTAAGAATGAAGAATTGAAGAGGTGAGGGAAAGGATGGTCTTTTTTTTAAAAAGAAACTACCTGTAGAATTCAGTGGTTAGAAAAGGCCAGGGTTATTGCACTGTGAAGTCCCATGTGCCATAGAATAATTAAAAAGGGAGGTGGGGAGGAGGCTCCCAGCTCTGACAACATCTCCCTTCACCAAAAGCCATTTGCTGCTGTTCCGTTGAGTGTAGATTCAGGCATCATAAGCGGTGTGGTTTCCAGCAGAGCCAGGTGAAATTTCCACAGGGTCTGATGTCCTGCAGCACTTACACAGTTTGTGAAGCTCAGAGTACATCATTAAATGGAAAACCCACCACAGTTGGTGACCCTTCCAGGTGAACCTGGGCTCCTTTTCAAGACCGGGGTTGATTTATAGCACTAGGCAAAATCCACAACAAACTCAGTGGTTTTCCTTGGCTTTGATGTTCAAGCAGATTAAATTCCGGGGAAGAGACTCTGGCCCTCGTACACAGATTTGAGCGACAGGCAGGAGTCCGCGTTGTGCAGAAAGGGGGGATCGCACGGTGAGGGACAGCGTAGGACCAAACAGGAATCCTGTGCAAGACAGGACAGAGGGCTCGCCTGCTCTCCAGGCACCGCGGAACAAAACAAATAATCCAAGGTCTAACACGGCCCAGAGAGTGCTTCCGTAAACTAATACAGCCCCCCCATTTAAAGTTGTTTTCTCCTCCTCTCCCTCCTCCCTCTCCCCATTGCGGGTTGTACGGCGTGTCCTCTGTCTCCAGAAGGTGCAGCACAGAATTATATCCAGCATTTCAGACTGAATTTCTTTGGGGGGGTGGGTGGGTGGGGGGACTGTAAATGTATAATTTAACGTGCAAAACCATATGGATAGAACCTGAAGGTAATTTTGGTAAGCGCACCTGCAAACTGAAGCTGACAGATTTTATATATGAGCATTCTCCATTATCCCCTGATAGAGGCTTTTCCACAGTCTAATGAATCTTACTGTCAGGAAGGGTTTTGTGGTATTCAAAACAGATTTTCCCTTTCTTAATTTCATCCCATTACTCCCAGTCAAACACTGTGAACAGCACTAAATTATCCCTTTCAGTCCTAAGGGCACAATTTGTGCATGGTTATCATGTCCAACTGTGGCTGTTACTTACCAAAGTGGAGCAATACATGTGCTATTCTTTAATCTTTTCTGGTGAGTCAGTCTCCTCAGCCCCTGGATCGTTTTGCTGAACTGCCTTCAATTTATTGCTATCTTTTCCTTTTTTTTTTTTTTTTTTCCTTTTTTTTTTTCCTTCTGAAATCCCCACAGCTGAATGGCTGACTGCAGCATTCCAGGTGTGGCTTTACCTGAGCTGTTCAGAGAAGGGCTAATACCTCCCCAGCGCCATCCTGCCTTTTGTTTATGCATCCACAAATCATACTGCCCTGCTGCCTTATTTCAGACTTGTGCTAACTTGCTGGCCACTGGAAGCTCCAGGCTATTTTCATTACACTTTCTTTCAAGCTCTGTCCTTTCAAAGATCCTTCAATTGTTTTATTTTTAATTATTTTCCATTTCCTCAGATTATTCTCATTGTGTTTCCTGTCTGTATTTCTTATTGCTTTCTGTGTTTCCTGCTATTTGCAAAACTTTCCAATTTAGGAGCATCTGTGACTTTTATTAGCCTGTTGTTTGCTTCCAAATGATTGATGATAATACTAAAAGCATCAGTCTTTACACCAAACCACTAAGGCTCTGTTTTATCCTGTCTAAGGCTAGACAGTTAATTTAGGAAGTGCCTTTCCCATGGCTCCCTCTGTCGTTAATGCAAAGACAGGAACCACCAAGTGTGAGTCAGATTTTACGTGGGCTGAATTATGCCCTAAATTAATCAAAGTTTAGGTGAGATGAACACAGGCTTGTCTCCTTTAGTCTGAAAATGCCTTGGACTATCTCTATGCTTTAATGTCAACACTTCATTCCCTGTATGCTGAGATCAATTTAACATTTACAAAAAAAAGGGGACATTTGTAAATCCTGGAAAATCTGGAAATTTCCAACATTAGAACAATGTTCTGATTTTGGTTACAACTGTGAAAACCAGACTAAGCTTGTTAAATTCGGTGGAGATAGTCCAGCTCTAATTCTGGAGTTGTATTTCATAATAAGGGTTGAAGTAGGAACATCTGGAGGATTTGATTCTTTAGGTTTTGTGATTGGAAAGTCATGTTAATCAAAGCAATTGGTGCCGGAGGAGATTGCTGGAGCTGTGCGATAACCGAGCTGTCTCCGCCGACAGGTTCAAAGACTACAGAGAACCACCTTGGTCCCCAAATCAGTACGAGTTTTCTAAGCAGTACTGGGCGGTCTTATCTGCTCGCTTGGCTTTTGTTATTCTATTTCAGGTAAGTCTGTTGAGCTGCGGCAATTTCAGTCACAGAAACATCCTAACAGATGGATTGAAATGCACGTGCCAAAGCAGCTCACGTCCAGTAGGGCTTTTCTGTTCGCAAATACCCGGCTGGATGTGCTTGTGCCCAGCCCGCCGCGGTGCCAGCGGGCTGCAGCCCGGGTTCTCCCTGCGGAGCACCGTGGCACCCTTCCTCAGCAGCCGTTCCCTCTCCCTTCATGGAAGGGAAGCCCCACAGCTTGCATTAGCCCCTGGCATTAGCAGAGACCCCCAAAATACCCCGGGCTCTTGAACGTTTCGGTTAAGTGGACTCCGTCAGCTTTTATACTTTCAGGGGCATCACTTGTAAAAAGCACTTCAATGCTGTGTAGGCTTGTTAAATGATGTTCTTTACCCAAAGCAAGAAATAAACAGAAGTAATAAATCTTCCAAGGTCTTTTGCTACTTTTCACAAGTAAATGGAGTAAATTCTCCCCAGTGGGGAGATTTTATTGGCAAGGGATTTGCTATCATGGCTTCCCTTCCAAATGGCTGAAGCCGCCTGCTCTCCTCCGTGATCTGGGATCCCTCCACGGTCAAATTGGGCCCACCCCAACCCTCATCTTGAAATCTGCCTGTCTTTTCTCCTCACCTGCCAAATATTCCAAAGTGTGACCGTGAGTCTCGCCTGGTTTATATTGCCCTCTTCTACTTCTTTGCTCTGCCTTCAGTAATTTTCCACCACTGGCTGCGAAACGTTTGAAACCGACTGGTTATGCTGGGCTACAAATAGCCTGCCTGTTCTGCCAGAGTACATTCCCTGGTTAATTAGCTCCATTGTCTCAGCTGGGGACGGAGGGTTCATGCTAGTAGCCTTGTCAGCAAATGTTCTCACACGTTTTGAGGCATTACACAACACAGCAGTTTTCAAAGCATTATCATGGTAATATAAACCCCGAAGCACAATTTATCTATAAATTTCACAAACAAACTTTTTGCCTAGTCTGCTTCCAGCCTCTGTGTTATGAGTATCAGCTGTAACGAATGACCTTGACACTTGAGGTTCAGGGTCGTGGCTTGCATGCTGCCCTAGTGTAAAAAAATTCTGGTTGTCAGCAGACAGAAGGATTTGAGCACAAAATGACCATGAAAGTTGTCTGCTCAGGCCACATTGGAAAGCTATGGGTATGATTGTGTTGGAGGATGCTTTCACTGATATTGCTCTTATGGTAATGGATTCTGAACTCAGTCTCAATGAATTTGATGTTGAGAACTGAGCACCTTTGGATGCCTGTAAAGAATAAGGCTGGTTTAGCTACTTAGGCCATGAATCATTTGTTGAATCCAAGTCCTTTCCAACTTCAAACCTAACTTAAGCACATGTTTAATTCAGCCTCTCCACTGAGGGGTGGAAGTTGTGCACAAACGTGAGCTGTTTCTTAAACTAAGCCCTTACTCAACTGCTTAATACTGCATGCCGTCAGCAAAATGTGTTTGATACCTGCCTCATAGCTATAACAATGGTTTGGTTTTGCTTTAGCATGGGTAATTTTGGATTTTTCATACTTGCTTCACATCTGTTGCCGTGTTTGCAGAACTTGGTGATGTTCCTCAGTGTTCTGGTTGACTGGATGATTCCTGACATCCCCAAGGACATCAGTGAACAGATCAAAAAGGAGAAGAGCGTGCTCGTCGACTTCTTCCTGAAGGAGGAGCACGAAAAACTGAAGCTGATCGAAAGCTTCATCGCACGCGACAAGCAGAAACACAAAAGTGGGACTAAAGGCGAAAGGATCCGGGCTGCCAGCTTCTGCCAGTTGAACCGAAGTCGGAAAGGCAGCTTTGCCTCCTTTAGCTCACAGCAGACAGAAGTGTGACTCCTTAGGGAAGGGTAACCTACTGCGCTTACCGCTGCAATACCCGCTTACTGTGAGACGCGATTCTGAACCTGGAGCGAGGGAGGGCGAGACGGTCGAGGAAGAGAGAGGGAGCAAAAAGGAGGCTTCTTTCGCTTCCTTAGGAACTCCATATGCCAGGGTCCCTTACGTTTTATACGCTCTATCTGGGCTGCGGCGTTTTCAGACTTTATCAGTGCAAGACGAGGGCTCCGTTGTAGCTGTAGCTGGTCCTGGTGGTGCTGCAGGCGAGTCGGGTGGGCACGCAGGAATTCTCCTCGCTCGCGCAGCCCCCGCGGTAGGACTGCCGCCGTCCCTCCTCGTGCAGACGGTGGGGCGCGGGGAATAGAAGGGACACTCCCGCTCTAGCGTCTCTCTTTTGGCAGATCTGACCGACCGCGGCGGAGCGCGCGCAACGCGTGGTCTCACAGCTTGCAGCTGCCAGTGGATGGTTTGTAAACTCGGAGCCTCTGGGAGTCGTCGTGCCTTCTTAATGTGCGCTGCCTCTGCAGAGCGCGCAGGGCTGTCAAGGGCATAGAGCTGTGGGAACAGCAGGAATGAAAAATCACTGAGCACTTTCATCTACAGATATATTGTGTTTTGCTTAGCAGGAGCTCGAATGCAAGTGCTAATGAGGAGCGAGGCGGCAACGTATGCATCAGAATGAAGTGAAGCTGCTAGAACCAGGGAAGCGCATTGTTATTCATTGTCCTGAACAAAAAAAAACAAAAACCAAAAAACAAAAAAAACCCTGCATGTTCGAGTCTCCTCTCACTTAGACTGGGAATTCAGCCAGTATCAAGAGGAATTGCGCCACTAAACCAACGCCAGTGGGAAGCTGACGAGTGAGAATGGAATCAAGCTCTGTAAATCATGTGGCATTTTCATGTACATTGAGAGTAAAGTAACAAAAGTTGCTGCTGTTGTGCATTTACTGTAAAGTAAAATAATTTGCAGACCTGCATTTCATTGGCAGATAAACATACTCACTAACCAAGCTTTAATCTACAAGCATTTAATGAATAAATTTACTCTGTTATGATGCAAATAAAACTTTCTTAAAAAACCTGTTACTGTAGATTCTGTCTCTAACCTGACTTGAAATTCAGAGTCTGGGCAAAAGATTTTCTTCTCATTCTGTCTTCTCAACAATACTTTCATAACCATCAAAAACACAAACCAAAAGAAGTTTTTCAGTTTCAGAGATTGCATACAAGAAGATTGCTCTTTAACATTAAAAAGGTATTTTATAAATTTCTGAAGCCTAAGAATTTCATTCTTCTCTTAGATGGAAAGATTTTTTTTTCTATGAGAACTTTTGGTAATTTAATGAGAGATGTGAAAATAATTGGAGGTTTTCTTCATTCAGTGCCTAAACTAAGGAAAATGAAAATGGGAGAACTGTTTCAGGGTGGGCTGAAATTAAGTTTCATTTTAGAGTTTCATTTTAAAAATTTTATTTAGGGTTTTTTACCCCTTCTATACAGTAGATCAAATTTGAAATGATAACGTCAACTTGAATAAAATTGCAAATGTTTAACTATGTTGAAAAAAAAGTCTGACATCTCCTAGTGTTTTCTTCTTTTTCCCCTGTCAAAACTCATTTGGTGACTTTTAAATGAATTCAGAGAGAATTCTTCCTCTTTCTGAAACCATTTTTTTTTAATTAATAACAATTTGCAAGGGATATTACCCAGATCTCAGTTTGACTATATATGCTCAAGACTACAAATACAGCTTGTAAATGTGGAAAAATGTGTCGTATTACAATGTTTCACCCCTTTTTTTGTATACATTATCTAAAACAAGCTATTTGAAGAGCTCCTGACACAATGTACGGTGTATAAACTATTGACTGTGTATATATTTGGTGTTTAATTGATTGAAATAGGAAAATTATATTAAATACAGTTTAAGCTTTTTCTTAGTATAAATACCTCACAGTCACCTGTGGTTGTGTGCACTACATCCTTGTCAGGCCCCAAAATCATGTTATTGCAGCTTGGGGAGGCTCAGATGATGGGATTTGTATGACCAAACCGTAGCTATTAAAATTGAGGTAGGTTCTCTCTGCAGTCACCTGAGAGAGAAAGGTACCACCAGCCAACTACTCATCCCAGTTCGACCCTGCTGTCCCAGCTGGGCAGATGAACCACCTCGGGGGATGCTGCCCTGCAGCAGGAGCCCCGTTATCTGCCTTTTAGATTGTGCGCTTGGGCTTTACGTTGCAGAAGACCAGGACCTAACCTGAGTCAGAGTGCTTAAGATGTTTAGGCCACTGAAAGAATTAGCGACTGCTAGATTCCCAATTGATCATGTTTGTTTTGTTTTAATTTTGCTAAGTGCTGGAATGAATATCTTTTTTAGGAATTTGGCTCCCTGCTGGAAATCCTGGACAGGGCTGAGATGTAAACCTTGGTTTCCCCCCTTCTAAGATTAACATTTAAATGAGGGCACTGTATCTCCTCAAAAACAAATTGTCTCATTTTGCTTTCAAAAGAACAAAAAGCCCCGGTGGGGATTCCATGGTCTAGTATATTAAGGCAGTCAATGATATCTATTCCCTCATTTACACTAGAGGGTATTCTGGTGATGGATTTGGGCATTTGGAACTGTCTATGTTTGTTGTTTGCAGCTCTAGTTGATTGAAATGCGATCTATTTTCTTCACTCTAAAATGCCTCTGACGGGGAGAAATGTTATGTTTCCAAACAGTAGAAATGGCAGTCTTGCCAGACCTTTAGGTTATCATAATGCTCCTGTTCTTTTTCCAGGTACGTGGGAGTGCATGAAGAAATGGGTTTGGAAAGAGGCTTACAGGTTGCATGACATCCTCTTTTCCAGTAGCTTGTTTGATGAAGGATTTTCAGAGTTAAGGCTCTTCTCAAAATAGAACCATTTTTGTACACCCTCCCTCTACCCAGGAAATACCCTCTTGTCTTTTTAAGAACTGTGAGTCACTCAAAAACAGTCAGAAAAATGCTATCCCAAAGTTGAATGCATTAGGCTGTGGTTACACAGAATTTCCATAACAAGCAACTGAAATGCTTGCTACGGTCCAAAAATGATAATGTGTTTCTAGATTTCCTAGCAAAAGGAACTAGAGAAGCCAGCAGATGTACACTGATGCTCTGAAAGTTCTCCTGAGGTTTATATATTTCACCCAAACAAGGCTGGGAAAGAGGTATAACAGCAATCACGGCTGACGTCCAGATGGGATCTACCACGATATCACAAACAGGACAGACAGCTCAATTATCTTTATCTGTGCTATGGTTTCTATTTTTCTCTTAAACTTGAGAGCTTCATTCACTGAGAATTCCTACATGTTTGGTACTTGACTCAGGTGCAGTCCCTGAGGATTGCACCCTTTGTTCCATTTCTATGGCAACCTCTGGATTCTCCTGACACTGCTTCCCATAAGCTCCTGTAATTGTAGATCACTGATCGGGCATTCATTCTTTCATTCCCAGTTTCTAACTTATCTCTTTCTGACAAAGTGAGACTTTATCTGATCCCTTTTTATCAGCGTGATACTTGTAAGTCTACCCACAAAGCACCCCCTTAACCATAACTTGTGTCTCAGAAGCAGAGAATGGCTGTTTCAAGAAGCCTGGATGGAAAGCCCTCTCTAGGGAAGAAGAGAACAGCAATGCAGGTAGAAACACAAAGGTAATAAAACCAGTGAGCTATTGTCACTTCTTGCTTTAGCAATGAAAACCAGCTAAAATCTCTGCAAAAGAAAGGAAAAAAGTAAGCAGAGAAGAAATTGCATAGATGTTTCTGCACATTTAGTTCAGAATTTCATAGCCCTTTGGACTCTTCCAACTATAAAGTGAAAACCCCAATTAAAACAAACAAGCAAACAAATGAAAACCCACATGCTTTTGTGTGAGTAGCTAATGCCACGCTGAGTACCACACCTAGCCACAAACCACCAAATCCACACTCTAGGCTTCATGTGGAGTCGCATTAATAGGAATGTACATAATTGCACATCTAACCAGAACAGTGTGAATAAGAAGTAACAAAAGGGAGGAATTAGACTTGTATAAAGCCTTAACACTGATATAATTGGATGGGACCTTGTAATAATCAGGCAACGTAAGGTGTGTCCACCTCTCTGTGGCCAGCAGAAGGTCATGGTGAGTGAAAGAGTTTGCTGCTCCATTTATCACAACTTCTGCTATGGACTTCTGGTGCAGAGTAGTTTCAAAGAGCTTTCAGAAGTTATTCAGCAGAAGTAATTGACCCAGATTGAAGGGGGTCCCTGCTCCTGAGTCATGCGATGTTTAAATGCCATCGGTTACAGACTCCATCCGATCCACGCATCCAGATGAACCCTCTCACGGTGGTTATCTCCAGTTTTAAAGAGGGCTTTCAGGAACTGCGTGAAGCTGCAGGAATGTTAGCCCTTTCTGTCATGCAGACTTGCCCATTTTTTTTTTTAATCATCAGCACTAGAAGCCTTTTTTGTGATGGGTATCACTGGCTTTTCAGTCCTCAGCATTCTTAGTATGTAGAAAATGTTTCTATCTAGAGGTCTTCTGCAATTTGACCTTTTGTGACACTCAAAACTAAAGAAATGTAGTCCAGGAAGAAAAGGGAAACCTATGTGGAAGTATGTCTGTTAAATTATTGCTTGGAAATATCCAACTCAACATGCACAATATTTACCACTGTTAGCAATAAACTCTTCTGACTACAATAATATAACATCTGTTGCTGTTATGCAGTCTCACCCTTTAAATAGGCACAGATGGTCTTCCTATTCCCCGTCTGGTCTAATTCTTTTGCTTTTTAGAAGAAAACACAAACCAGTTTTGTTTGTGACCTATTCTTGTAGGTAAATTCCTCCAGACTGTATATTGGTTAAGATATCTCATGTGTCCAGTAACACAAGATTTTCAGATATACCACTAGAAAGTTCCTTTATTGCACTTAGAGGTACAGAGAGAGGAGGAGGATGTATACGAGAACTCCCAGTTCTTACCTGGTGAAGGACATTGGTACATGGTTCATCTGAAAGGCCCACAGACAATGGAGGCTGAAGAATGGTTTTAGCAAGAAAATGAGTATAGATTCTGTGTGCCTTATGTGCAACCTTTTCCAGGAAGGTTCTGCTTTAGTTATTTTTTAAATGTGTTTCAACCCTTCCTAAATCCCGCAGTACTACCCAAACTCTGAATATTCCCTATAGTTCCCATCCTTTACGCATCATCTGAAAATGTACTCAAATATTAATTGATTATTAAATTATTAATCACTGCGTTAATTAACAGGCTGGCTTACTGCCTCATTCACACCACCAATGGAATTGTGAAAATTAATCAGATTCCATAACAACTCTCCAGACAGCCTGATAACACACTTTATTCATACCTAATGATCTAATGAAATCTTTTTATTTATGTGTATTTTCAGTCTGACTGTCAGTACAATTCTGCAGCTTTAATTTTACTGATTCTCTAAGAAAGTCACTAACAATGACTCTTCAACTCACACGTACAGCGTTCTCTAAGCTATTCCCACTGATGTCCTAGTTCTACAGGTACAGTTTTAATATGCCAAATTATTACTATCACAGGATTATGTTATGTCTGTCTCTAACATGGCCACCTGAGACAAGATCCCCAGAGTCAAACCTCACTGGAATCAGTGGAAGTCCTTCTTTTGGCTTCAGTATCCCCTCGATCGGAGAGTGTTTCTTCCATGCAACTCTCCGTACAGCTTTCAACCAGTTAGGGAGAGAAATAAGACAGCAGTGAAAAAAAGCGCATCTACAGAAAACTCTTCCATTGCTATGATCTTCAGTGAGTCCCACTATGGCAATGCTATAGAAAATGTGGACAGTCAGCAGCTGGGGAGTTGACCCTGCATTTTCCTGAGATGGGATTGCTCTTCAAAACTGACTAGCAATTTTGTCTACGTACATACTGATGTCTTGTTAGGGCTGGCTTTAGTAAACTTGATTTTCAGAAGAGTTATCACTCTCTGTTTCCATGTGGCATGGATTTAAGGCAGACACAACTATGAATCACTTTTGAAAACTGTGATCCTTGAGTTTACCTATATAAGGAATTAAAAGAAGAATTATTTAATCGATGGTATTCGGACGAAAGAGAAGGTAGTATGTGATACTGTTATAAACAACATAATATAGGTAAGAATCAAAGAATATTGACCCATAATCTAATTAAAACTATGTAGTTTATGTAAAATACACAACTTCTGTTGACAGGGGTGCCTGTTAACGCATGCTATAGTGTTTGATTTCAGCAAGTTCAGAGAGAGAATAAACAGGGAAGCAATGTGATCCACCAACTTGGAAAGGCTATTGCAGCCCTCTAGCTGAACCATGCATTTTTGGGAATGACTGTTCTGAGAATGAAAGTCATGCTTTTAAAACTAGAAAGAAGCTAGTTAGGGAGGTGGAACTGGGGGAGCAGGAGAACAGCCCCATGAAGCTGTGAAAATAACACTGGTCTCATTCCAGTAAAGGTCTCTGCATGCTCCTTGATAGTAGACACGTGCGTTTCAGAACTTACCCATGTTGTGTTCCAGTCCATAGCCTCATCCCTTGCTGGAGCTCTGGCTGCATAACAGGATCAGAGGAAAAGACTCACTAGTGTCAGTGTTTCTAAATTTTACTGCACAAAATGTCTTGGTCCATTCCGTATAAATTGCTATTCTTTCATTAACTACTAATGCTAATGCCAGAAAAGCCTTGACAAAAATACTGTTATTGCACAAGTTTTAGTTTCACTTGAAATTCATAGGTAGGGGAACAAACTGTACTCTGCTTAAAGGGGGATTACAGAAAGAAATCACAGCCCTACCCGAGTCTGACCCACAAGTTAAAAGTCTGTTTCTTGAGTGACTCCTGACTACTCTGCTGAATTTTATGCACAAAAGACAGCAGAAATTCAAGACAAAAACTGTGGAGGTTTTAACCGCACAAATATAGACAGAACTTCTGACATTTTTTACCTGGCACTTAAAGAGAAAGTGAACCCTATCCTAATGAGCTAATCCTTAACAGGATTATTTTCCAAAACCTTTTCCAGTAGCCACTTCTTTAAATAAGGAACAAACAAAACTGACAATAATGTTATCTTGAATCTTACAGGTGTTGGCATTAACTCTCCTCTGGCATCTAGTATTTTAGCTTCTTTTCCATCTGTTCTAAAACTTTTTTTTAATTATTATTATTTTAAAAAAGACAGTTACATATGACTGGTACAATTCAAATCTCAGCTAATTCCACAAAACACCCTTCTGTTGATACTGGGAGAAGGTTTTTACTTGTTGTTGTTTTGAAACATCTAATCTTTTGAGAAAAAAAAACATATTTTCATGAGAGTTTGGAAACATTGAAGGTCAGTAAGAATGTGAACTTATGAGGATATTTAGATCTAGAAGAGTATTCTTACTGCCAGGGCTCTGATTAAGACCCCGAAAAAGTAGGAGATTTAGTTTACAAAATGTGCACTTTATTACAAAACTAAAATAAATCAACTGTAAAGACTGGATTAAGAGGTTTGGTTTTCGTTTGGTTTTTTTTTTTAATAAGAATAAATAAATATACTCATCATATGATTTGTTCATTCAAATGCCATGTAGAACTGGTTCCAGTAGATGGAGCAAGAAAGCAGAAGGAAAACAATGCCACACACCTGGGGTACTCAAAGGAGGTGGACATGGTCATGAGGCTGGACAAGAAATGCACACATGTTCATAAAACACGTCTCAAACCATCAGCAGAGAAAGCACTTTGAAAGCTATTCCACAGAATCAACTTCAGTCAGAAATACTTTTCACATAACTGACACTGACAGGAGTTTTTCCTTGGAATTGGCTTAGTGGATGAACAAAAATAACCACTTGGGATTTTCCCCAAAGCCAAGAAAATAGATTAATTATAACTGGCTTGTTATTCTCCTGGCTTTAGTGGAGATTAGGACAGCCTAATCCTTCAACAAAAGCTAATGCTGTGAAGAAGTATTAAATGAGACAGGCTTTACATACCCCATACGATCGGCAGCCTCCCATTTTCCACTGCCCCTCTCTCCTGACTCCGTATGTGCTGCACGCTCCCTCGCCTACAACGGGGTCGCGCGCCCCGGCGAGCATCGCGCGCTGCAGGGAGGGCGGCCAGCGGCCCCGCCATGGCACGAGCCGGCACCTCGGGAGCCAAAATAGCACCAAGCTCTTTGTTTGGGGCGAAATGACAGTTGTTTTTTATTATTTCTTTCCTTCCCCAAGAAGGTAACATCTTCTAGGGGAAAAAACCCAAAACGCTTGTTTTGGTGAGAATGAATGAGAAGAGCTCTCACTTGAATCAGTGATTTTATTTTTTTTGTTTTTTTTTTAACTGGATGTATTTATCGCAGAAGCCTCCGGCAGACGGCCAGCAACAACCTCGAGGCCTGTGTCCCGTCACCGGCCCGGGAAGTCTGTGACACCCAGCTTAAGGGAAAGGGGAACATCTGCGAGCGCGGCTCCTTCCCCTGCTGACAGTGAGGAGTCTCTCCTTCCTCTGCCAGGCCTGGGCGAAGTCAGCCCCTCTTCTCGCTTCTTCCTTATTTCCTAAAACTGAGACTCAGCCCTACGTGGTCATCCCCACCAGCAGATATTTTCCACCCAATTTCCACAGAGGTCTTTTGACAGCAATAGTCAGCTTGACCTCACTTTCCAGCTTCATCTCTCTGCGGTTCCCCGAGTTTCTTTGCCAAAATTAAGCTGAGCAAGCTATTCAGAAATCTGCATTAAAAGTTGTGGTTAATTTCCTTTAAAAAATCATTTAGGAAAAAAAACAAACAAGAAAAATATTGCAAAGATGCTAAACTTCTTTAAAACTCCCTCCTTTTCAAAAGGCGGTTTTGACTGAGACTTTTTGTCTGCCCGTTCTCGGATGGGAGGAACGGAATGGGAAGAGGTGCTGGTGCTGGTACGTGACTGCAAGGCTGCCTTGCAGTGCGGCTGCCCAGGCTGCGACCAGTGACTGAGGTGGAGCACCTGAGCGGTGGAAATGTTCCAGTGCTGGGGCTTCCATCCCAGGGCCAGCAGCAAACCCACGCGGGTGCCAGGGGTGCTGTGGGGAGCTTTTTGTCACCTCCTGATTTCAGGGACATGCTTTTGGGGTTGCCCTCCCAGCTTCAAGGTACTCAGCTGTGATTTTTGACCGTAGGGACACAATGATGAACGTACATGTGAAGTCAGGCTTGCACCAGCTCCAGCATCGGAGGGTCTGTGCCTCTAGTGCGTAATAGACAGCAGCGGTTCTTTCTGCTGCAGGTAACCCCAGCAGGTTTTCCTTTTCATAAATTTCGACCAATTTCTTCCCCTTCACCAGATGCAACCCCCTGGGAAAAAGGCAATGACTCCCTTGTCTCCTACAAAAAAAAAAAAACCCATGACTGAGATGTGTCCTTGAGGTCCGATGTGGTCCTCCAGCACCTATTTGCCAGGAGCAGAGATGAAGCTGAAAGGTCTGTTCTCCCCTGCAGCTGCGTCTGGAGCACGGTGTATGAGAAAGCCAACGGAAAGGCACAGGGATGTGCCCCCGCACCAACCCGTTCTCCAGGTGTGTATGCGGATCCACACTCACACGCCTTCAGATATTGCAGGGGCCCCGCGAGGAGCGCGGACACCTGATACGAAAAAGCAAACACAGCTCCGCTCCCCGCTCTCTCTCGCTCCCCCTTTCCCTCCAGTAAAAGCAGAAGACATCTGGGTGAAGGGAGCCAGCCCATCAGGGAAGGAGGAGAGCTGGGAGACAGGAGACTCCGCTCCCACAGCATTTTACAGCTGTTGGCTACCACTGCAAGGACAAACGACTGCGTGGAGACCTTCCCATACCTTCTGTCCGGGACTGGGAAGGCAAAACAGTGAGACAGAGATTTGGGTGAAGAACAGACCGATGTCTGATGCTGTTGATTAGGCTAGATTTGTAGAAGCGTCTATGTCTGGACATAAACATTTTTCCATTCCAAGTTGGCGCGTGGTTACCTGTGCCAGTCATTCGGGCATCGCTGTCTTGCAGAGCGCAGCCTGGCAGAGCACTGGTGGCACATAGGAGAAGCACAAGGGGAAAGCTACTGAACAAGAATTCTGCTCTGAAAGTCCGTAAATAATTTTTAATTAATACCAACTTGGAAAAAAAAAAAAAAAAAAAAAGTGTTTTGCTTGTAGATGCTTTGTGATAGGAAAGGGTGGGATTTGTTAAATAAATAATTCCTTCTGAATTAGTCACCAGGTCTAATTAAGAGATACCAAAGGGACAAGGAATCAGAAGAGCAAGTTTAAAGGAAAATCTAGCTAAAACATAAGATAAAAGTAGTATTTGGGGATATCAAAATAAACAGCGTGTGTGAATGTTTTTCTTGGGATGAGCCAAGGGAAATATTTTCCTGGGGTTTGGCCCATACAACATGTAACAGATGAAACCAATCTGGTTGCTCTTTTGAATGAATTACACAATTAGTGGATAAAAGGGGATACAGCTGATGCTAAGTCTGAATGTCATTTGAGCAGTAATACCTTGCAAATCCTGATGTTTGGGACCTGCCTTATCTTACAATTACCTTTCTTTGTGGCTGGTGTAACTCCTTTGACTTCAAGGGGCTCACACCTGATTTCACCTGTTTGAAAGAGTAAAAGACTCTGATTCCTGGCAAAAATTTTAGATGTTTCAGCTCTACTGGCAAGACTGCTGGAGGACTTTTCCCTTCATTTTAGAGATGCAGTTGACTTCTCTGATCTGTTCCTGAGGAAATCTATTAGTCACAGTCTTCCTCTTCAAGCCATCCGGGCAGCCCAGTGGATCCTCTGCCCTTATGATGCTGCTAACAAGGTTTGCCTAAAGCCTAACGTGTTTCATTCCAACAGCCAGTAAGTGGCTTAAAACATGCATGTGCTGAAGGCAACGCATGGTTTCTCGGTACAGCATCACGGATATGAAGACCAGACACCCCTTTTTAGTGATAACCTGTTCTCTTTTCTCTCTCAGATGCTGGCATAAATCAGCCACATAAACAAAGCAAAGGCACGAGGAGACTTCACTCAAAAATCTGATAAGAAAATCCAGATCCCATGCTCTCTGTCGCTGCTGAGACACACTCCCCATCTTTTCCTGCTCCTTTTCTGTGTAAACCTGGGGTAACTTCAGTTAGTTTTGGTGAATGATTCCAGCTCTACAAATGAGATAAAAGAAAACACAAAGTGAAGGTGGCATATAAGTGTGCAAAATGCCCGTGTGGCACTTGCTGAACATTAAATGCAGAAGAGGCTACAATACAACATTGTGCTTGGACACAAGTTTCTATTAAATTACAAAATTTAGTTCTATCTGCAGTACAGTTTGCTATTATCAGTAAATCTGTAATGTTACTGAATTTCCTAACCCTACTGGTTCAGGAAGGACAGTTTTTTAATATGTGCTTGTGCATATCCGTGGTTTGTGTGATTCTCAGACACAAAGCTACATGAAGCTGGGAGGAGGTTTGGGAGCTTATACCAGCAACGCATGAACAAAAGGTGTTATAAAACCGCTGTAGTGATCAAAAAAAGACGTGAATTTCAAGTTCAGGAAATTAAAAAATTACTGTTAAATATAAAAGAAATCCAAGAATGCTAATGAAAAACATCCAGTTAAAACATCTTCAAAATCCTAGCTCTACTGGAGAAAAAGTATGTATAAGACATATTGCATTTTAAGACAATTTCTCTTAACGTGAACACTGAAAAGTATTAACAATAATCATATTGTTGCATAAAACTATAACTTCACGGACTTGCACATTCTCAAAAAAGTCATTCTGTACTTAGAGCGAGAACAGATCTCCTGCTGTGGCTTAACTCAAGCATCCAGCCATGAGAGAGATGGACTCTATTTTAACAGTCTGTGTATAGAGACAGAGGAAGGAATTGGGTCTCGAAACTGAAGGTGAAGCCTAAATAATAAAATAGGAATAGAAATACCAGTAATGCATGATAGCTTTGTTTCTGCCTCTGCCCAGAAAGACCAGGCTCAAAAGGATATTTTGTGTCCAGCCCTTTTTCAGCTGAGGCAGAAACAGAGCTGTCCCGCCTCACTGCGATGAAGAAAGCACAAAAAGGCACAGAAGAGGGTTTTTTTTCCCTTCCCCTTTGCACATCCCGGAATCCTGATGTTGGTGCATCTGAGAAAAGGAGTTGGAGCGTATTATCTGCACCAGTAGAACTGGACGTTTGCAGGTGGGCTGCTAGGGGTGCTGTACGTGGCACTTGGGAGACGGCACTGCCCGTTGAACGGGCTCTTGCCTGGACAAGCCTGACCTCTACATAAGTCCAATATCTGATTTTTGACACTGCCTCTGCTGTAAGCATCACAGTATTGTCCCATCTTAGGCTCTATACATGGAAGTCTTGAGAGCAAATGGCAATGTTATTTTTCCCTCCTCCTCTTAATATAGTCTTAGAGGACTTAGCTCTATTTCTCAAGATATCATTTCTGTATGTGTATACTAAGTATACATTAATACTCTGATATTCTTGACAGAAAGTGTAGTATAGGTCAGATCCTTAACCTGGGACAACTGAAAGAAGGCTAGTGTTGTAAATGCGAGTAAGAAGATTTAAACCAAATTACTCTATTGTCTTTATCTCGGATCCTTTAGTTTGACTTGTCTCTGTTCCCCGCCTCCCTCTCCCCACCCAGCTTTCTCCCATCTCCAAAAGTAAATACAAATCATCAGACAGAAATGTAAAAGGTGGATTGTTTCCTTCTCTGCCTTAGAAGTTTCTCTGTAAAATATTACATATCCTATGAAAGAAAATGATTCAGAAATGGTGCTGAGTGTTATAGCGAGGGAAAGAAGTGTTATTCCAGCCAGCCCTTAAGCTGGCTTGAGATGTCCTTTCAATATCAGTATAACTTGCTCTAAAAGTTGGGACCAGCTCTCCCTTTGCCATGTATGGTGCTACTCGAGTGAATCTACACTCATCTCAATGTGTCAAGAAAATAGGCCTTTTAATCATGGAAAAATGCATGGTAAATGTATTATATTACATAGTAACTAGTTATGGACAAATGCCCAATTGTGGTACATGTAAAAGGATGTGGTAGGTTATTTATGTATTTTTTTTTTTAATTACGTACCATAGTTATCGCATGCATTTGAACCTTTTTATGTTCCTTTTACATTTCCCATTCCTGTCCTCTTCTGAATGTTTCTCACAGGATTTTAAGTAAATAGATAATAGAAATAGGTTAAGCCTTTGCACTGGTAGTATAAACTCTTCTGCATTTGCCAGTTGATTTGGGAACATTATTTACAGCCATAAGTGATACTATTGGAATTAAATGCAAGGAGACTGTGTGTCTGGCTGATGGAATGCAACAGGTAGCTCACCTTCCTCTTTTTCATTTAAAAAAAAGTCTCTACTTCGACGACATGTCCATCCCATAGAATTATGGTAGAGCTCAATTCCCAGATGTAAGTGTACTGCCTCCATCATATGTTACTACTGACGTTCAGCACTGGTTATCCAAGCTTTCATCTCTTCATCTTTAAAACACTGCCATCTGTTGTTTCCAGACGGCTCAGTCTTCTGTTTATCCAAAACTTTGTTCCAGGCCATATGGAAAAAATATCTATTTTCAATTAACCATCATATTTTCTTAAAATATACCAGAGTGATGAGAAAAAATAGGCATCACATGCATAGATGTTCGTGAAGGGGATGATAATTTATTACGAACTGTATTTTCAAGATTTTGACCATGTGGTCATTAAGTACACTCAGATACCACAAAAGCTGGCCAATTTTGTAAGAATACAAACATGCTTAAAGCATTTGAATGCTGTTATCATATATAGATTTCACTGGTACTAGCACATTGATCTAGTCATTACCATTGGAAACTTTTGTAGCTAGGCTATTTTCAGCATTTTTCTTCTGTGGTCAGAAATTTCTCACGTCTTGCTACAGGCTATGTGTGACGACTTATTGCATATTTGAATCCAATTCCATAAGCTACTGATTAAGCCATGCAAAACCCCTTAGACATTATATCAGGTTTGTGATGTTAGGAATATGTTAAAATGTTGTAAGAGGCGGGCGGGGGGGGGCTCACGCTGCCTACGCCCACATGACGAGCAGTACAGACCATGGAAGCAGAGAGTGCTGTAGCCCAGATGTCCACCTTCCACACATCTAGGAGGTGGGTTCCTTCAGTCTACTTCCAGCCCGGATCTCCGGACTGAAGTCCATTCATGGCTGGAGCCCTTCAGGTGTAGTTCTGGATGCGTTTTCCGGGTGAGTTTCCTCCAAAAGTAATCCTGTTGTTTGCGCGCGGTGAGACCACGTTGCGGTGTGAACCAAAGGGCAGTACACAGAGACAATGAGGACATTACCTTCAACACAGAGCTGAAATGAAGGAGGTAAAGTAAGTCAGTAAAGGTATTAATCTAGGAAACCATTTCAATGAGATCACTTCCATCTTTTTCTTCCTGAATCTGAATTTCTGATACAAGTGATTCTCAATACTAAAAGTGAAGGAGGTACCATGCTTGGGCAGAAATAGATTTCTTCAGAACTAAAAAAAAAAAAAAAAAAAAGGATGCTATTCTTAGGAATGGGCTATGTGTGTCATTCCCCAGTTCAAAGGACTATTTAAAATGAGAAGTTGAGTTTCCATTCAAAGCCATCCTCTTTGATGCAGGATAAAGGCCTGCCCTTCTATCCTTCAAACAACTGCAAGATTTTCTCCTCCTGAGTTACAGTCTTGTCCTCCCAGCCACCCACAAGCACCAGCCTCCCCCAGATACACGCAGATTATGGCTCTGTAAAGTGACCCAAGTTGAAACTAAGGAGGAAAACAGGTGCCAGGTGACTAGAATATGTGACAGTCACTGGTAAAATCAGAACAGAGCTATAGTGATAAAGATGTCTATAAAAATGAGGAACAGATGCCTCAGGACTCAGGCAAAACACCCAGACAGAGCATGCTTTTGATTGTCCACTTGTGTAAAAGAATATGGGCTTTGGCTCCTGGTTTAGTGAGGCATTTCTTTGCAGTAGGAAGGAAAGCCACCTGTGTGGATTTTGAGACCAAGGGCTCAATGCAGGAGGGTACAGAATTGCCTGGATCTTTTGAGCTGTTCTTCACCTCTAAATTTACCACCTATCAGCACAGGCAGACAGCAGGGAGAAAAAAGAAAAGAAGAAAAGAGAAGAGAAGAAAGAAGAGAAGAGAAGAGAAGAGAAGAGAAGAGAAGAGAAGAGAAGAGAAGAGAAGAAAAGAGAAGAGAAGAGAAGAG